>CM023360.1:4935698-5027877 GCA_013282895.1 Eriosoma lanigerum
TGATTTTAAACCCAGGTCATCTGGTATCCATACTGTCTTAATTCGTGGTAAATTAGAAAATGATCTATACGGTTTAATAATAATAATAATAATAATAATACGATTTGCGATATCGCTATAATATTATAATAGGCGTGTTTTCACGGAACAACCAAAAGTAACTAGGTCGTCAAACTGTTCGCTCGATTTGCTCAGTTCGCCGGTAAATTTACAGTCTCGCCAAACGAGAACGTTTGCCGATTTTCTTGTCGTATCGTTCGATTCGTATCAGCACCGCGGTCTTAACCGAACACGACAAACAGGTGATCGGTTAAGTACCGAGGTACCGGGTCGCTGGCAAACGAGCAAACAATTCGGGCGACCGATTCGTGCCGTGGTCTGGTTATCGGTTGCTTCGCGAGAACACGCCCAACCGCGTTTGTCCGTGCGGCGGTAACGTGATAAACGCGGTGTGTAATTATCGAATCACAACAGGCATGTACATGGGCGAACTGGTGCGTAACATGATGTTGGAAATGGCCGAACGGAACGCGGTGTTCGACGGACGCGTGACGTCACAAATGCACGTGCCGTACGCGCTGACGGGCGAACACATTGCCGCGGCGGAATCGGACCGTCGGCTGCGGTACAGCGGCGGCCGCGCGGTGCTCGGACGCGCGTTCGGCGTGGCCGACCCGACCGATTTCGATTGCGAGCTGTTCCGGTACGCGTGCCGGTGCGTGTCCGGCCGGTCAGCCTGTCTGGTGGCGGCCGGGCTGGCCGGCGTACTCCGGCTGATGAAATCTCGCGCGCGCGGTGCCGCACGGATACCGCGCACCATCACGGTGGCCGCCGGCGGATCGGTGTTCCGGTGGCACCCGAAGTACGCGTCGCTGGTGCGGAACAAGACGCGAACGTTGACGGCCGACGGCGGCGGCGGCGGCGGCGGCATAGATTTCGCGTTGCGCGTTACCGACACCAACGGGATTCTGACCACCAAACCGGTGGTGGTGACCGAACCGGTCGACATCAACTGATCGTAGCGATTGACTGTTCGATTTCAACACGGTTTTAAATTTTCGATTTTAATAAAAAAAAATTTTAAAAAATGATAATAACGATAATACGTTTTGGGGAGCAAGTCCACACGGGTATTCCGTCACCGTTCATACGACGGAAAATACAACAAAAAATCACTTTAATCCTGACGTTTGTGTCGAACACGTACAATATGAACATCTATACAGGGGCTGGCTCTAGTGATATTTTATACTCAGGCAGACTTAAATTTGTCGCCCCTGTTATTGGATCATTATTATTCTATATAAACGGGAGAAACGGGCATTTTTTTCTTTTAATAAAAATCATAATAAAATAATAAATAAATACTAAATAGATAGATAGAAATACAATTCTTATTAATTTAATCTTAAGTTTAAAAATTTAATTTTTTTCCTTTTAATGATGCAAAATCTAAAATTTAAATTTTTTAGTAAATGATTCCGAAAAATGCCGCCATTTTAAAAGGCTTTTCATCCCACCGTGGGCCTGGGCCTACATCGTTTACGCCTTAGGTCAGCCCTGCTTCTATACTCTGTCCCAAATAAGAAAGGTACGGTGTCGGACAAAAATTGGTCAGTTTAGCGCATCTGCACACCTCACCATAACTAGTTCCCCATCCACGCCACAGAAAAATGTAGTTACGTCGACTGCGTATGCATGTGGTTCCTGTTTATACGTATAAAAATAGCATGTATGTTTGGCGGAGCTGATTTGGAAAAAGTCGTTTACAGTCGTGATATATCGGCCTTATTCGGCTGTGGTTTTTCTGTCAGTGATACGTACGCGAAACTGTATCTTTATTATTTGGGACAGAGCATATAATATACATTGGCAAATTTATAGGGAAACATTTTTTTGAGAGAACGTCATCGTAACCGTTTTATAAAATAATATTGTCTGGTACAAAAGAAGCTTGTTAAAAAAAAAAAAAAATGATTAAAATCTATAATCATTTTTTTTTTTTTCCATTATTATTATTACTCAGTCTTGTAAAGTATTCGAATAAAAATATTTGAATACTAGTATTTAAATACATTTTTTTTAAAGTATTTTTTTAGTATTTTATATGAAAAAAAAATACTTGTATTAAAATAGGCACCGATAAAATTTTTTTCTTTGCATTTTATTTTTATACGTTATAAAATTAAGCTAATATGAAAAATTCATCATTTTTACACACTTCCTTGCCATTTTTTAGCAATATACATTATACATCAGGACTGAAGGTTATGAAAATAACAAGTATTTTTCATATAAAGTAACTATTAGTTATATTCAATTGGGTAAACTTAGTAGATATTTTTTATTTTTTTAAACACTAGTTAACATATTTAATATTAACGAAAGAGTATTTTTATTCAAATACTTTAAAATTTTGAAAGTATTTATAAAATACTTTTTTTTTAAATATTTTAAAAGTATTTAGAACACAAATTTATTCCAATTTAAATATTAGTATTAAAATACTTTTTCAAAAGTATTTTTTACAAGACTGTTATTACTCTTCTTTTCCGGGGGATATTTTACAAAATGGATATGATATTACATCTAAAATACGATTCGTTTTCAATCGTCTGATAGATGTTTATACTCTAACTTAACATAACATTAACGTCACAAATTAAATTCTGCGTTGCTATTGTTTTGTTATATTCCACATTAGACGTGTTTTGATAGACATTAGACGGCGGCAAAACATGCAGGGTGTAACGTATACTCTCAATGACATATTATAAATACATTATCTAACTTGTACATCAAACGACTTTTTTATTCATCTTTTTTTTTTGTTATTTTCTGGCGTTCTTTTTTGGTTAAATTAATAATGTTTTTAAACATCTAAAATAATCAATTTGATCATAAATACGATAACAACTATTTTGAAAAATCGGATATCAAAATAAATTGAATATATCATGAAACAAAAGAGCATTCATTAAGTATGTGACCTACCAAGTAATCGATACATTTAACATAATATGAATATTTTAAAACTAAATTATTTTAATTGGAATAAACTAAAAAAAAAGGGCCTTGGTAACATTATTGTAAAGTGGTGCCATGTCGATACTAAGACACTAAGACACTTTTTTTTTTTTGTTATTAATCCAATAAATAAATAATACTGTTAATTTTAAGTAATATTTAAAATATTTTTTTCCAATCCCTTTTATTTATTTATTTATTTACGTTTTCGTAGTTTTTCGTCGTATTTCGCTTTTTAATTTCCGGTTTCTTTAATTTACATTTGTACTAATACCTATTTCAAAATGATACATAAAACAGCGTATAAATTAAAAATACAAACATCAGTATAATTAATTGTATAAACTTAGAATTATTACCTGAGATTTTACTGTCAATAATAATATTAAGATTGACTAATACTTTCACAGACAAATTAAACTGTTTATATACAAGATTATTGTTTTGCAATGAAATTTGAAAATATAAACTACATTAAAAGAGGGCATTCGTATTCGTTATGAGTAGATATTATATATTTTATATCAAAGTTCTTTTAAAATGTTTTTTTAACAAATAATTTTAAAATTACAGAAAACAATTTTTTATACAGAATTTGTTTTTCAAAACTAAACAAATATTTGATACGGTTTAATAACGACTTATAGAATATATTATTATTTTACAATAATACGACGAAAACTACTAAATTAATTATATCACATAATATAGGTCGGTAGTAAACTTTATGATGTTCTAATTTAAAGCAAATATTGATAGAATGGTATGAAATTCACGTAAAATTATAAAATTTGATTAAAACTATAAGGTACACTTAATTTTCTGGTATAAAGAAGTGAACTGAACGTATAAAAAAAAAAAATAAAAATTGACCGAGAGGTGTACGTGATAAACGAACAAAACAACCTTTATGAAACGGCCACTGGCCAACGACGGACATAGGATATAAATATCGGTCGACCTCAATAACGATTCCACTCGAGATGGTTTTCACGTCGGTTTACGGTAGATAATTGACAATATTTATTTTTTTATTAAGACCGAGCTTATAAAATATTGTACACATAATATAATAATATCTCATGGTAAATAATAACCGCTAGTGGTAGGGAATTATCGTGCCTAAATTATTATATTATTACAATAAGAGCTTGGATTTCTATATATTTTGTATTGTTTTCTAACCTTTGCTTTGCGATACTCGTATTGTCACAAATTTATTTCATGTACATTGAAATTAACATGTTTATTAACAAAAGTTTATTTTGTAGTTTTGGATACAAAATTTTAATTTAAAATATAATTTTAAGACTTTTACATGTTTACATATTTCTTATATATATAAAACAAATTATAAAGAGTAGGTATTAAATTATCAGACAATAGTAATGTCAATATCTACAAAACAAATAATAGTTCACGGTATATATGATAAAACTACCGTAGTATTTTATTCAGAATCACAGATTTCCTGTTTAATAATCTTTTATAGCAAAAACATAGATGGTTAACGAGATCGTTCAGTATACTAGTTTTGTTGACATGATTGACTCATGAGAAATTATTTTCTATTATTTTATTATTTAAGTTAATAGCCTAATTTTAATCATTTATGTAATTAAAAATGCCAAAAGTAAAACGTAAGTTTAAATAAGTAAATTTTTACTGCATTTTTTTATGTACATTTTTTAAAGTTTTATAGGACAATATTTTCCCGGCACTAATGATAATGTTCTACTGGTTGATAGAGCTTGACTGTTATTTATAATATTTTGTTGTTTTTTTTACACGAATATAATATTAATTCATATTAGAAAATTGCGTGAACCGAAGTGTATAAGAACAGGTATAACCATTTTATATAATTAAAAATATAATAGAAACACAAATTGAAAAAGTATTATAAATATTTTAAATGTTCGAACGATTAATTTATAATATTTGTATTTTTAGTTATAGTTTAAAACAAGCCTAAAATATAAGTAAAACATCAAACGTACGTTTGATAGTGTCGTCTAATAGCTATTAATATTATAAGATAAAATAATATATAATGTTATTGTTGATAACAGATGCATGGCATATCATGTGCAAATACACCAAATTAATTCTAATTAACATAATATTATTTCATATAGGTACTCGTATTAGTCTATATTTGTGATTTATCTCGTCATAATATATTAAATTTGAACACGATATTATTCTACACTCAGTTCGATGAATTAATAACCAAATAATAATTATCTCTTAAAATGACAAACACGTTTCTAAGAATTGAGTATTATTTCTAATAAAATATTCGGAATAATATATTTTTTAAAACGCATAATATAGAAGAACCACGTACCATAATAAAAAATATATGTATAAAATATATTTTGTTATCAAATTTAATTTCTCTAAAAATTACTATCTATTGTAATAATAATTATAGTATAAGTACGGTGTACTGTGTATATACATGAATATATGGTACACTATTAATAATGTATTAGATGAGATACGATAGTGTTACGTAGGTATTGTTGTTTGTTTAATTATTTTAAAATATCCATTTTTCATTTATTAAAGTTTATGTTAGTAAACAGAATGTTATTTTATCACTCGATATTATTATATATTAACAAATTTAATATTATAATAATTATTAATATTATACATTTTAATATTTCTATGTATTAATAATAATTATTTTAGTTAAGTTTAAGAAAGATGTAATATCTACAAGCACATACAATAACGATTCAGTATTGATAAAACTATTGTTTTCTATTGTTTTAATGTAAACTATTACATATTTATGTTGAAGAAATCAAATAAAAAAAAGAAAGCATTCGTAAAATATTTGGAATACTAAGTTCGTTAAGTACCTATGCGATTGCATATTCTAAATATTTTTTCTGTGAATATTCGGAATAGGTATTCAAAATAATTTAAAAAAAAAAAATATTTTGCATATAATAATTTTGAATATTTCTGCACTCTTCATATTGTCTTATAGTTCGACGGCGTAAGAGGTATGATTGCTATTTTTACATTTTTATAAAATATCGGATGACATCTAGAAAATATCAAGTCCGATGTTATTTTACGTATACGGAGACAGGATGTATACATTTGAATTTTAAGTGACCCGATATCGCAATAACCTTTGTCCAAAATCCATTTTTCATATTCCGTCAACACAAAGATAAAAAAAAAAAAAAAATTGAAGTGCTTTCAGTCCGTGATATTGAAAAAGGTATGAGATCACATTCACACCAACATTAACACAAGTTTAGAACGCAATAAATATAATTTATAAGTTGGAATAATGTAAACCATTTATTATAATATGAAAATAAAATCTTTGGGTTCTACATTAAGATAATATATTCATTATTCAGACATATTTAAACTTATGACTATTTAAAGTTTTATTTTTCATACTTCCGAACGATAAATTGTGTTTTTACAATAATGCATTATAATTTATAATATTATCAACGTTCGACTTTTAAATTTTAAAATATGGCAACATCAATTTACATTTTTATAAATACAAAGCATTATTTATTATTATTATTATTATTATTATTTTAATTAACTTTATTTAAACACTTCCACAATTAAATATAAAAAATAAACAAAAATAAAAAAATACACATAAATATAATTCTGTCAATATTTAATTAATAAATTCAATTGTTTAATATTATTTCGTACGTATATACTAAAACAGTTATAACTTATAACAGCATACCAATTATTATTATCACGTACCTATTATTATTTTACAGTATTCATTATATCATAAACGATTTATTTACCCTTTTGATTAATTTAAATGCGAATATTTTGCATTTCATTAGATATTATATTATAACATAAACTATACATTGGTTACCTATATTTAATTTTAGACTCATGAATAATATTATGTATAGCATCAAGAACTTTGCATGTACCTACCTATAATAAATAGGTTTTTCCTTATTAATTTAAACCACATTACATTTTGACATTATATAATAAATGGATTTCCATAGCATTATAATATTATTATGAATAGTGTTAAGGCATCAATTATTTTCCTTTTTGAATAGCAGGTAAAATATAATGGACAAATGTAACTCATAACCCACCTAACGCCTTTCACGTAAATCGTAATTATAGATTTTGAATCATTTTATTTATTAAACAACAGTAAAACAAATAAAAAGGCATATTTATAATTATAATGATTGAAAATGCGTATGTGTACCTATAGTGAATAGTGTACAAATGAATAACAATATAATATAATATACTACTCTAAAATCAAATGAAAATAATCGTTTATTTTTCCAAAATCGATATTCGATTAAAACGCGATGAAGTATGAATAACAAATTGTGATAATGTAAATAAAATAGAAATATCGATTTTATACAGTATCCATGAATTGCTCTTGCTCGTTAAATATGCATTATATTAATTTTTTTTTTTTTTTTTTTTAATTTAACCATACTTTCAAACAATTTTAAATCACAGCCGACAGGACAGCGTATAGTTGTTTAACGAAAATTAATGCTTCGTATATTCGAGTCGAATTTAACCCGAAAACGTGTGAAAAGTTTATAACCGCTGAAAAACATGTTTCTAATATATTTCACAGTAAACGTATCCACGTCCTTCGTAACCGTAAAATATATCAAATCAAGTTCAATATAAGTTAATGGAAAAAAAAAAAAATCCGATTTAATGTATAAATTGCAATGTCTATTGAGAGAGAGGAAAAAAAAAGGAAAGCACTTTAAGTGGTAATCCCTTAGGGTAAACCCAAAATACCTGCTGATTAGATGACCCATAGGAAACATACGATAAACATTCACAGCACTTAGCAATAATAAAACGAATCTTATTAATAAATTAAAAATATATAGTCTCGAATTAAACATACATAAACATAAAAAGAAACCGACAGTTACGAAAATGTGTCGATTTAACGGACACCGAGATGATTTTGTGCCATATCAATCGAACCGACGAATTAATTTTAAACTAGAAAACGTATGAATTATATTGGTTGGTGATTATTAATAGTTAATAACTAATTAATAATTAATAACTCGGCAACTAATTAATAATGTCATGTATCCACTTTATTCGTTTTGATACTTCGACAAGTTTTAAATAGCGAACTGTGTTTTATTTACAGATAATACTTTGAAACATTTGGATCGATTTCCGAAATACTTTCGAAACTAACATTTAAAAACACTATTTTGAAACGTTAAAAACTTAAACAACCCGAATGTAAAAATACATTAAAGTAAAACTTTTCGTTTGATATTTTCTTTTGAGTTATAACTTGTAGTTATAATAATAATAATGATTATTTTGCCTAATAAAAAACAAAGAAGTAAAAGTGGACGGGATGAAGACATACGAAATAAGTTAATTGCATTTTTTATAACATTTTGAAAAATTAATAATACCTTGTATTATTATATACCTCCTGTAAATACAAATTGAGGTATTTATTATACAAAAATATTATTAATATTTTAAGATTATTAAGAATTCAATAATACATCATTTGTTTTTGCGTTATTATAATATTAAATAAAACTTATATAATCCAAACCTATCAGTTATTAATTTGTATAAAATTTAGAGTTTTTAATTTTGATAATTTAATTAAAATATTAACTCTAAATCGCATTTTGTTTATAACTAATGTCGTCAGATAAAAATTAACCAACATCGACTCTTTTGACAGCATGTTAATACAAACATTTGTCAGATTTATTCATCACAAATTTCTCTCCTAACCTAAAACGAACGAAAATAATATAGATGAAAAATTATATAATCAAATTATTGATCAAAACTGCATTATGTACAAAATTGTTTATTTTACATCGAAGGTTTGAATATTCTCATCGATCACTGTTGGCTCCTACTTTGACCCATCATCATTTATCAATTTGACAATTAAGGTGAGAGAAGTAGTAATCAAACAAAACTAACTTTGGAAATGGACTTACATTTGAAGTTTATTAATTTTTTTTTGAAATGATTAGATTATATAATCTAGAAAATTTAATTCTGTTTATTTAGTTATTTATTTCATAAGCAAAATAAAACCAATAACTTAATTAAAACAAAATAACTCAATAAAATAACTTTTATAATATTATATTTTTTTATTATCATTATTATTATTATTATTTTTTTTTTTTTTTTTTGTAATCAACAAACGAAAATTGTTTTATTTATAAATTATTAATTTTATTTTCAAAAATGCAGTTAAACTTCAATAAACATTAATTCATATTATATGAATATAATACCATATATTCTTTTTCAGAAAAATACTAATATTTTAATTTAAAAACATGTATTTTAAGTATTTTGTTTTTTTAAGAATAGTCATAATTGAATTTATTTTAATAAAATATTGAAATTTCCATTGTTTTAATCATTTTTTTTTTCATTTAAATTTAAAAAGAAACAAAGTCTTTCATTATTCAAAATTATAATATTGAAAACAATTAATTATAATTTTAAAACGTAATATGTTGTACTCATTTATTATTTTAGACTGTTTGACACTCTGATGAAAATAATAAACATAACATGTTATATTTTATAATATACCTACCTAAATTAAAAATAATATAATAATAACATACACCAAGTCAATAATAAGATTACACAATATTTATATCGCATTAGAATAATATTTAACTTGACAAAGTCATTGTTGAAGTTTTCCAAACGTAAAATGAAATACTATTTTAAATTTTAACAATAGACACTAAACTATAAATACATATTATTCGACCTATTTAAATTTATACGTTTTCGAATTTTGATCGTTATACATGAACTTACAGTCATAAGAAGATTCGAAGTTTTTATAGGTCAGCAGTTGTAAATGTTAAATTAATATACTTTGAAATCGCACTGTATATTAATTAATTAAATACAAATAACAAACAATATAAAAACTAAATATTTTTACTCTAAAAAATAGAAAAAAGTCTTCTACAACATTTTATAAGTAGTGTACAAATCACTGTCCTTTAATTTACACATTAATATATTTGATATTATTAATATCAAATCTATTATAATATACAATATATTATTTATATGAATAATTTTACCTCCATCTGTGTAACACGATGGCTGACTTTGACCACCATTAAAATAGAAATCGACATGGCCCACTGGATCTCTCAACCCAAAGAAAATTGTTGATGTGTGTAAAACCATTACGAATTGACCACTGTTCACATTAACTCTTTCGATTTTTTGACTTCTTTTGAAACATGGTTGTGCCGGATCAAGAGCTATAAATGATTTTTAAACAGTATTAATTATACTAATTAATTAAAAACCGTTTGCATTTTCAGGTAAAATTATAAATTTAAAATACGTGCGGAAATTGATTACAATTATAAAAAAAAACAATCCATTTTTTTCTTTTTATTCTGTATCAGCAAAAAAAGAGTTTTAGATTTTGTAATATATTATACTACAATACCATATTTTATTGTTGTACGAACAGACTATTATGATACATAACTTTCAAATCAAACTATATACCTACCCAAGTGAATCATATACCTTGAAATATATTTTTATTTTTGTACTTTATTACTTACAAATCTTAATGAAAAAAAAAATTACAAATCGTTACAAATCTAAGTCACATTTAAATAGAATCTAATAGTTTTAAAAACTACTATATAATTCAGGTAAGTAGAGTTAAAATTGATATTTAAATTTGATTTTAAATTGACCAGATCCATAAACGACTATGACTGTTTTACAACCTAATTGTTTTTTATTGTTTCAACTAGATTTTATCGTCTATGAGTATATACCCACGATTTCGTATACGTTTTCATAATATTAATCCTATAAATAAATGTAATATTAATATATTATAACATACTTTGAAAGCATATACGATCGATACCGCTATTTCCGCACAATACGTATTTTGCGATATTTTTCGGTATAATAGTTTTCGAATATGATATCATCTACAACGATAATATCGTTAATCCATCGCGTAGGCCAAACAATAGACGTATTAGTATCATGATCATATTATTGTCTATATACACTGTAGTATACAAATAACGTACAATTTAATAATACGTGCCGGACTAATGTTTATTACAACATTAATATACAAGAGAATATTCGATGATTTCGTAATCTGTTGCACTATTAGTTAGTGTATAATAAGTAATATACGTAGGTATTTTTATAATAAGGTATTCTGCCGAGTGACCGTATTCGTAGTAATATCGTCACGATAATATTATTATCATATTAGGCGATTATATTTTATATATATATATATATGAATATAACGCTGTATACAATATCACAAAATCAATAGAATAGATACCTATTAGGTAGGTTAGGTTAGGTTAGGTTAGCGTTTAGGTAGACTATCAGAGACAGGTTAAGAATAGAAAGCAAGAATTATAAAACTGTCTTTATCAAGATCACCAATTCAATATTCATAAACATATAACATAAAACAAATACGGAAAAACGTTAAGTAAAACAATCGAAAGCAAGAGACTTTTCTGATTGTTTTACATACCACATAGAAGAGTAAATATCTTCTAAATCCCGCAGTGGTCCTCTTGGCGAACATATTTACTTGTCTCGGAAAATCGAACTTCCCAACTATATAGAGAAAGACGACAATGATCTTGAAACCAGAAAAAGATCATTTAGTTCCGAAAAATCATAGACCAATTTCTCTGTTAACCACAATGTCCAAAATATCCGAAAAATTATTACTACAAATGTTATATCCAACCTAGAAATGAACAACACGCTTTCCGTGCTAAACACTCAATGACAACCCAGCTTGTAAATCTTCTAGATAATTTGGCAATTAATAAAAATAACTATATACACATTGTAGCGATATTCCTTGACATAGAGAACGCATTCGATCGTGTTGGGCAAAAAAACACAAATTGTTGCTGGATGGCGTCCCAACAACTCTGACCAAGCTGATTCATTCATTCCAATTTGATCGTTCTTTCGCAAATCAAGGTGGCGGACGAGGCGGGTACCCCTCAAAGGCTCATGCCTTTCTCCACTTCTTTATATCATATATATATATATATATATGTATAATTGATTTCCTCACAAATTCTCATGTGAAACTCTCGCTATTCGCGGATAACGCAATGTTACACACAACTGAAAAAAACTCCAATTATGCAATCTTCTATCTCCCAAAGGCAAATTGACGAGTCAGTGATATTAGTAGTGAGTTAGGCAACTCATAATATATTGTTTGTTTTTGTAATTAAACTAAAAAGTCCACCTCCTGCCTCATACACAAGAATCGATTTATTACTTATATGTATTTTATATTTTTTCAAATTTTTATTTATACTTGATATTTACGACTATGTTTTGTTTGACGGAAAGTTAACGAGTGCAGAAAAAATAAATGACGATTATCGTATTATAATTAGGTACTTATTCGTTATTAGTTTTTATTTTACTGTTTAGTTCTGTGCTTTCTACCGTGTTAAAAATGGGAAGAAGTAAAATTACTATAATAGCAATTTGATCCTAAATATTGAGGGGGTTAATGAAGTTGGATGTTTGTTAATTTTAAAAATGTAGACGATAATAATTTATAAGAAGAACTCTTAGCCCCCCTGAAATTTCACTTATGGAGGTAGTATATATTTACATTTAGTAAATATTTAATGACATGTTAGATATAACGCAAAAAATTGAATACCTAACCTTTAACGAAAATATTGAATAAAGTTATATTATTTGATAACATTAAACACAAAAGTTTTATAACGTTAAACGAAATTTATTTTTCAAATGCAAGCTTGAATCTTTCGTGCGAACACGCTCGCGTCCCCCAATACGTGTAAACATAACTATAATTCAGCATAGAAATATACGAACGTGATAACTCATAATAAGCGACTTGTGTTCTACTTCACACGAGACGGCTAGTGAGCCGTTTCAGACGTAGGACCACGGTCGAAAAATTGTTTCTATGTAAATCCTTTGATTTACTTGTTTTAAAATATCTTACAATCCGCGGGCGACTTTGCGTAGATTTTACACTGTACAACGCTTGAAATTATCGATTACTACGTATTGTAACAAGAGTTTTAAAATTTCATGAAATTCATTTTTTTTTTGCCAAATACATAATATATAAATCGTTTAGATAATAAAAATAAATATAACAACAGTTAAATTCTATTGTACCATATTTTAATACGGTATAATTATCGATAATAACAGTAGGCACCTATAACATAGTTCAAATTAAAATCAACTATTTCGTAATTTATAATTAATAAATTATAAATATTGAGATGTAAAAATAAGCCTTGAAAAATTTAATTGAATATGAATTTCTCATATTGAATATTTTTATATTACCATTGAGCATCTTTTATCTGTTATTAAAAATGTGTTTTAAAATCTTATGAAATATTTAATTTATGAGAAAAATATCCATGGTCTCAATCAATTATTTCGATTGTCTGCTAAAAACCATTAATAGGGGTAATTACCAAATCATTAGGTTTTCAATGTTAATTATTCATTATTATAATGAATTATACTGTTTCTATGTATAATCGATAACCAGTAAATATTAATTACCTATATTATCGGAATTCTGAATAATAGATACGTTTATTGTTATATAAATAAAATAAATACATTTTTCAATATTTCAAATTTAGAACCCTAATCATAACAGGCAACTGAATCGAATATTGTATAACGTTTGAACCAGAAATAAATATTATATAATACTCGGATCGACGAATAGATATGTAGTGTAATAAGGTTGTTTGAGAACGTTTTATATCCCGATTTCCGTGAAATGTAAAATATAAAGCATATCGTAATACTAACAAGAATCGAATAAATATAGTTACGAGTATCTTATATAAATATATATACATACGATGGAGTTGATCGGTTTCTAGTTGTTTCCATCGTCACCCCTCAAATAAAACTATGGTAAAATGTGATCAGAGTGTTTTTGTTTTTAATAAAATGAAACCACCAGCGAGTGCTGTTGTGTCAAACCGTTTGTCCTAGTCTTGTCTTATTATACTTTATTTTCTTAGTGTGCAAAAATACCGATACGAAAAACGAAAAACTATACTCCGTCTTAATTGAATGCGAATCTTGTTCAACGTTTTTGTAAAAGAAATCGTGTTAAGTTTTGTTTCAAGAATTGATATACATTGTGCAATGTGTATTTAATAAAAATTTAATGAGATTAAACTGAAGAAAATGTGTTTATACAAGAAACGTCGGAACAGGCGATATAATATTATAATATTATACACATACAACGTGTATTATATTAAAAATATATGCGCCGAAGTTCCGTACAAAAACGAACGGTATTTTAACTATCGGTCTATAGAAATAATGTTTCACTCGAATGACCGATTATATATTTGATACATAAAAAAAAAACGCGTGTGGTCGTAAAGAAGAGAAAATTAAAAATAAAACAAACAAAAAGAATTTCCGATGAGAAAAAACTCTATTGAAAGCAATAAAAATAAAAACGAGAAAAATTATAATAGCAAAAATATATACGTTGAAACATATAAAAAGAAGGATGGTGGTAAGAACCCGTACTTATATTATATAGATATAGTATTGTTTTACCAATGACAGAAACCAAATCTCGAGTACTATGTCAGAAATACTCAGTGACCGAGGGAAGAATGATAGTGATCAACCCGCAATCTCTCATTGCATCAAAAAAAATTAAATTTTATAACCAAAACGGATTTAATATATTTTATGATATCGACAGACCATAATAATATTTTTATCATTTATTAAACGCAATATTAAAATAAAAAAAATAAATCTCGCACTGTTAATTGAAACATTACTTCACGAAAATGTTTTTTCCGGCAGTTTGTAAGTCAATACAAAATTTTACTATTTTTTTAATTTTAAGAGCATGGTCATTACGGGGAGCAAAAATTATAGCTCTTAGGATAAATTTAAATATTTATTATTGAATTTAAAGAAAATCATATTTATGTGAGATTGTCATATAAATATTATCTGTCAATGGTTAGGTTATAGCTATTTAAAAAAGTCGAAAAGTTAAACCACCGGCCTTTACTTCTTTTTGGTAAATATTTTAAAAAGTGGATAAAATCATGTCCACTTTTCGAAAATATTACGGATTTTTAATTTAAATTTTGATAATAGGTATAAAATCTTTAAATTTAACCAATACGCTACAATTTGTATTCAGAACAGTAGGGTTATTTTGTTCTATTGTACATTAGAAAATTAGAAATAGGCTGCCAAGACGGAAAATCATTTGCTGGTAATCTTCTTCTTAATGCGTTTAAAATTCTATCTTTAAAAGTGAAAACGTGACATTAGAAAATAGATTAAATACACGCAGAGAAATGAACGTTTCACGAGAAACCGAAAAGTAATCATAAAAAAATGACAATAATAGTTTATAACGTCTATTAATTTATAATTGAAGAAGCTTTATATCGCGCGTATTATGCAAATTATTAACTACTAGACGTACGTAGGTGTACTAACCGATATTTTAATGCATCTTAAAATAATCGGTCTATTAATAGTCCGGGTTATTAATCGACGGGCGAGAGAGAACAATTTTTTTTTCTCACCTTAAAGTCATTTTATTATATTTTATTTGCGCGTATAGATTATATTATAAATTCTCTCAAATTATTACATCAGCGCACCTATATTACATCGTGTTTAACTATATATTAATGACGTTATATATATCGTCCTAGGCGAGTTGATTTGCACTTTTCGCATGTAACCGCTTGCGCAAAGTATAAAAATTATACCCGGTTCAAAGACGGTGACCTTTTTTCCCCAATAATGCTCAACCTATGGGTGATGGCCAACACGTTATATTAATTTTATATTTTAAAAATCCAATAATAAATAACGTTTGGCTTAGGGAAAAAATTCGTTTGTGGAAAGCAGAAAAAATAACACTAAATAACGATTGAAAAAACAATTGGCATGTCTAGTTACACATTACGTGATTGTTCCAGATAAGCGCAAAATTACACGTTAATTATGTATTTATATTATTATAAACATTATTGTTTACACTGCGGATAGCTATAATAAGGCCCAATAGCCACAAATTAGTAAAATTTGTGTAAGTACTCATTTTACTAATTTTAAATTTAATACAATAACTATAATTAGAACATATTAAGATGTAGGTTTATATTTATATATTATATATGGTTAGAAATAAAACCAACTATACATATATAGACGCAACTAGACATATATTTTAGGAGGTGCTAAGATTATATATACCTCACATGTACCCCCACCCCCTCAACCACACACATACACACGCATACATACATTTCAAAATCATTAATAATACATTTCTTTAACAAAACATTATTATTTGTGTGTTATTTAATAATATATTGCACTCAGAAAGTAAATAATTGTCTAATATTTATAATATTTTACAAATATCATAATAGTTTAATATCGCTTAATAAAAATGTAATGCATTATTTTAAAACTATTTATCTTTTTTTCGTGCTATACTTATCTAACTAATCATAATTATTCTTGTTGATTCCTATGATCAATCATAGGTACCCATACTATATTAAAATATGTTTATATACTGTTTATATTATTGTAATATATCTATACTGTGTCAGCGAAAATCAATTTAAATCATTTTACATACGAACCAAAAAGACATACCTATATTCGTTTTGTGATTTTTGTCAATAATTTATGAACATCATAATAAAATATTTATTTATTTTTTACGGATCAAACGATCCAATTACAATAATTTAAAATAAAATAGTTCATACTGAACTTAAACATATAATAATAACACAGTAATAATACAAAAATAATACAATAATAAAAAAATAAAACATATTTAAATACGAAAAATGTTGTTTACATAATTATTAAATAATTTAATGGTATAAAATTAAATAAATCAATTTTATAATCACTAGCTATTGACATTATCCTATTTATAAAAGAAGAAGAAGCATAATTTGTTTTATGTGTAAAAACATAAAACATAGCTGTTGATCTAGTTCTATACTAAGAGACATAAAAATTGAGAAAACCTAAAATTTCAGTGCAATTTATGTAACCATTGACGAGCTTAAATAAAAATTTCATATCATATATTTTTCTTCGTTCGAATAAATTACCAATATTAAAATAATGTAATAGTGGTTCATAAGGAGAATGACGCAAACGAATTAAATTACATTTGAAGGCCATGAATCGAAGGAAACGGTTTTGAATATTCTCTAAACATTGAATTTGATAATTTAAGTAAGGCGACCAAAGAACAGTGTTGTATTCCAATTTTGATCGGACTAAAGTAGTGTATAATGTTTTAAAAACAGCAGGATTAGTGAAATCCTTACAATTTCTTGTAATAAAGCCTAAAATCATCGAGGATTTTCTAACCGTATGTAGTAAGTGTTTATTATATGTGAGAGCAGAATCAAATATCACACCTAAATCACTAATATCATGAACACGTAACAAAGGATTTATATTATAAGATGCTGTAAGTAGATTCCGAGGTAAATGATATAATTTTACATTTATCAATATTTAACGATAGTTTATTAATAGTACACCAATCCAACAACACATTCAAATCATTTTGTAATAATAATGCATCATTATGGGAATTTATTTGTCGAAATACTTTACAATCGTCGGCAAAAAGAAGTTTTCTTGAATGAAAAAAATGTAAATCATTAATAAATAATAGGAATAATAAAGGGGCTAAATGAGAACCCTGAGGTACACCGGATGTTACATCGAAAGGATTAGATTTGAAATTTTTATATTTTACAATTTGTTTTCTGTTTGATACATAGAATGAAATCCAAGACAGAAATGGGTCTTAAATACCCATATAATATAGTTTAGATATAAGTGTAGAAGGGTTAACCTTATCAAATGCTTTAGAAAAGTCAGTATAAATTACATCAACTTGGGATCTAGAATCAAAGACGTCTAATATGAATTTATTGAAAATTAAATAATTTGTAGTTGTTGATTTACCACTTATAAAATCATGTTTGTCATCACTTATTAATGGAGATAGCAATGGAGTAATTTTTTTTGATATAATTGATTCGAACATTTTTGGAATTTGGAATCAGACTGATTGGAAGAAAATTTGTTACATTAGATATATCACCACCCTTAGATATTGGTGTAATAAAACTTGTTTTCCATACGGTTGGAAAAGTATTTAGATATTATATCGTTTACACATTATGTCTAGTTTCAAATGGGTGCTAATAGCAAAAAAAAAATTCACTATTTTATTTCAATATTCATCAAGGAGAATACTATTGGATATTAATATAAGTGAGACTGCGTTAAACGTAATATATATATAAAAGAAAACTTCAAGATTACAAAATCGTTTATAGTACACAAAATATGTTCATTATAATTTTATAATCTAATACAGAAAATACTTTTCATTAATATTATATTATTATGGGCTCGGAACAGTGTACCATATTAATATGAACTACAGGAATATCGTAATGAGTTTTACCATTTTGATGTTGTAGAATATATTAAAGCACGAAGTATAGTTTTGTTGTAATCTGTTTACAGAAAACTTCTAATATTGTTTTAGTAAATTTCGAACTATCAACTCACTAATAACTATATTAGGTATATAGTCCAGTGATTTCCGTTATCGAGACCCGTTGGGTCGCAAAATAATATTTAATTGGTTGCTGGATGTAAACTAGTTGCAAGAATAAAATCATAATTTTACTTAAAAATCTCGTCATGTTAACAGCAAAGTCTTTCAGCTTATTCGATTTGTGCGATTAACAATATCGATCTATCGACTGTTGCGTGTATTGTATAAAACGTTTTAAATGAAAAATAAAACACATCATGGTGATGGCGACGAGTATAATAGAAACGATTTCACTAAAATTCGGAATGAAATGCGCTTAACTGCGCTATAAATTCGATGAAAATCCCTGGCTTACAGACACGATATATATATATATATATACTCGTATATACGGTCCAAGGAACAGGTAGTCCCTGAAAATTGTCATATGTGTGATTGTGTTCATTTTAATGTGGCTAATCCTACATGTACTCAATTTGTCTCTACACACACCCCAGACACGTATTATACAAAAATATAATATACGCATGGGTGTAAACATTATATAATACGTATACATATGATGTCGAAATATATCCGTACGTGGTGTTTTATCATCGTTAAAGAATCTATTATTGCCGAGTAACTTATCAAAGTTGACTTGTACCGCACGAGGGCTTTTGCGGGTGAAAATGTCAGCCGGAGTTGCAGATGAAAAATAATACGTGTAAGGACGGTGCAAATTAATATGGGTTTCATTTTCGTTTAATTTGTCAAACCGAACAGTCATCCCCATGTGGTATTATTATAAAATACATAAATAAAAAAATTAAATAAAAAATGACAAATAAGCGGAAATATTATACGAGATAAAACACCAAATAAAACTTATAGCCACGTTAAAACCACTTGTATACACATGCCATATTATGTTACGATGAATTTACATATATATTATAGTTTAAAACATTTTATTTCTTTTATAGGTATCTTTATTGACCATTAAAATAATTTACAATCCGTTAATATGAACAATAAGTATATACCTGTTTGATAATTATGAAATAAAACAAAATAATTCATTTGATAAAGAAAAAGTATAGTAACTGTACCTCAAAATTTATTTTTTAACAACTAAAGTAACACTGTTCAATAACAATTTATGTTTAACATTTTACTTTGGTTAGTTTAATTAGTAGAATTATATATTTTTATTTCATTTTTATAAAATTGTATACATTTTTTTTTTAAAATACATCTTTTGATCAATTATTTGGAGATAGTCTTTATTGATAAAGTTTATGACAAATTAAAATTAAAATCCTATATAACAATTAATACTAAATTGTATAATTAATTATTATATACAAATGCACAATAGAATATTATAATAAAAGTTAATTGCATAAACAAAAAATTCAAAAAACTTTATGTCTATGTACCTATAATGAATATTATAAAATTATCAAGTTACATGTGAAGAGGTCATAGATCATAGTTGATAAATGATATTCATGTAACATTATATGATGTTATACAATAATTTTTTTTTTCAACAATAATTTGTCTTTCAAAGCGAAATGTAATCGCTGAAAAACAAACTACAAAATTGATGAAAATATGACATATAACGTTAGTTTTAACTAAATAATTTCAAATGGTAACAGCTCGGCGAATAAAATTATTTAATTCAACTGTAACTAATTTGAAAGCTGTAAATATTCTACTCGAATGATGTTATTTTAATTTAGTACCTAGCTTTTAATATTAATATTATAGTTTTAGTTCAAAGAAATCAAATGCCATGATTATTATGATAATTAAAAATAAATAAAAACAATTAATTACATTCATAAATGTTATGAATGCTATGGAATGTATACAAATTTAAATATATATATTTACTGACGTTTTATATAATGACGCGTTGGTGTAGTTAAACTTTTGAAAGTGAATAAACATTATAATACACAGTGTTATTTAAATATTAAGACTGTCATATGCATGCAATTTCGTGTCGAGAGGAGTTTGGTGACATATTTTAGTGATGCCGATTAAACATAAATCCAAGTGTATTATATTAAACAAGACATTATAATTAATACTAAAGTTCGTGTATATAAATATATATATTAATAGAACTGAGAAACGTAATTCAATTAAGAAGTCGTTATTGATAAAAATAACCATAGTATAATTGTTATAAAAGCAATTCTCACACATAAATACTTGTTGTACATACAAAAAAAAAATTATTTTATAAAATAATTTAATTAGATTTTAATAAAAACTTTTAGTTTTCAATTGTGAATAATTATAAAATATAAAAAATATAAAATGTTTCAATACTATACAATTTTGTATTTTTCAAATACCATACTATTCTATAACGTTTTTTTGCTGTTCTAATTTTAAGAAACCAAATAGTATCGGACACATGTCTTGGCATTCATTTTTACTATCCCTATTTTATATTTTTCAAATAATCAAGTTTACATTTTGATTTAGCATATAATATTTATAAATTATATGTATTTAACAATAAAAACAACAACAACAACAAAAAAAAAAAAAAAATAACACACAATAATGTATATTAAATATATGATGTAGTACTAATAAATGAAAAAATATAAATATTATTCAAACTACTGCCTATGTACTATTTATTATATTTACAGTTTTACACCTTTTATAATTTTAAATTGAATTACCCGTATTTAAAATTTGAATAAAATACTTAGACGTGAAAATAAATAAATATCTATATTCAAATAGGTATTTAAAAACAAAAAAATTAAAAACTTTTCATCATTAAGGTACTATTTAATACACGACAATAGGTATACTTAATTTATTAATTATAATTATTGTTATTGTTATTTTTATATATTTTAATTTAAATATCCCTATTCCCTGTTAAAATGTTAATGATTATCAATTTCAATAAATCTATTTACACCTATGATTTACACAAATTGTATCGTTATTTCGTAAAAATAATGTTTTTTATTATTATTATTATTAACTAAACGCCATCTCCAACACGGTTTTCTTGTGTGACCCTTTTTTTAACAGTCTATGTAATCATTCAAAAACATGTTATTATCGCTATTATCGTAGAATGTAATTTTTCGGGAAGAAAAGTGAATAAAAAATTGAAAGTACATTATATACATAGTCACTATTCACTATGTTCTGTCAGGTGTATCGTGTGCACGTAACCGCTTTTACAAACACGTGAACATTAATTATACTGACGTAGGTAAAAAAAAATGGCAAAAAAAATAAATAAATGAAAATCTCGGAATCAGAATAAATCACTCATATACGAATATTATAATAATAATAATAATAATAATATAATATAATACGCGATTTTATCGTCGAGCTGCTTTAGCTTAGCGTGTGGTGCTTATATTAAAAAAACGGCCATTGTATAGAATATTTTTAATTCCATAAGAGTGTGGCGGACGGTATATAGACCACGCAAATTATTATATTTCATAATAATAATATTATTATAAGTGACAACGGTTAGAGATTTTCAAAGAATTTATACCAGTTAACGTAAATATATTATTAGGAAATCTCGGTCTAACAACCAACCTAATTGCTAGTTCATTTGCCAAACTAGACTACATATAATCAATAATCATTTAATAACAAACAGCGTAGGTAATTATTTCAAAATATTAATATCAAAGTTATCAAACAATATGTAGTTTTTATGTGTACTGACCCATTAATTTTACTTTGATCTAAATGCACTCTGGATGACGTACGCTTTTATACATTTTAAAGTTTTGAACGCTCAAAACTCTATTCGATGTTATTAAAATATACCTATTATACAATCTTAAAATAAGTAATTACTTCTAAAATGATATTGTTATAAAAAAACATAAAGTAAAAACATGCCTAATAACTGCAATAAGGATCAAGTCTGGAGAAGCTGATGATTGAAGGAACGATAGAAGAGAAAAGAGCTGTGGAAGAACACCAATGCGCTGGATAGACCGGATAAAGACTAGGCTATCCCCTAGAAGATTCCATTTGGTCGGCAGAAAACCGCAAACGCGATTAATGCAAACAAATTGCGATTGATTTTTGAAATATTTTTTATTTAGGTCTAGTAATATAGTTGAGATTATAAGATGCAAAAATAATTAAACATTTGAATTAGAATAAAATTACACATTTTCATAAATACCTATGTGAATAACCTAAAAAATGTTCAAAAATAAAAGTACAATAAAAAAGATACATAAAACGGACCGTAAAAGTTTATGCTATTTTATTATTTTTTTAAAAAAAAAACTTTTAGAAAATAAGGAAAAATTGCTAAATAAAGTAACAACTAGATGAATTTCTGGCTTTCAAGAAGTAATAAGTCAATTTTTTCTTAATTCAAACAAAACAAAACCAAAACACATCACTATAATATGTATACAATTATTTTCTCCGCTGGGAAACTAAAATCTAAGCATAACTATGTGAAAATATAACAATATACATAATTTAGAGTTTAAAATCGACGTGTTTGTTAATAACCTATAAGTACACTAAGGTATTATAATTAATATTATTTTCCGACATCAATTGCTTCGATAAACGATATTTGATATTTTCTCTAACGACAAAGAGGCCGTCGACGACCATATTACTGTTATTACCATCACAACAGAACAAAGGCATACCCCACTATATTTGCATTGTTGTAGTGGTTGCCAAAATATATCGCTTGGGAATATTGGAAGTGTTACCGTCAAACTCATATTTATATTGTACATTTTTAATAATAATAAAAGAAAAAAATACATCGGTAGCATCTATAAGAATTGTCAATTAGTTGTGATGAAAAACTGTCCACCGAGAATATTGCGGGGAAACGATGATAATCATAAACTTACATCCGTTATATTATGTTATAAAAATTAACAAAAATTAAATAAAGAAACATATTAATTGTCTGTTTTCTATAATATTATATTAATTGTGAAATTATAATATTATTGTAATTTAGGAACCAAAATTTGTATTTGCATCAACGAACGACCCCCATATAATATATTATAAATTTATAATTGCTCGCATAAATTATGTTGCTCAAATTATCATTATTATTATATTCGCGACTAAAGAATTAGGTTAGCATTCAGCTCCACGCGTTAATCAAAAATATAAATTAACAATATGCTATACAGGTAATGTAATATACTCCCATGAGAATTGACGGGATAAATGCCAATTTTATTTACATTATTTCCACCAATTTAAAAAAAAATATATATATATAAATGTATTTTTTTAATAATTTAATAAAATACGTTTATAATCGTAAATCATTAATATTTTGGTATTATTAATTTCACCAACAAATATATTATAAGTATATAAGTTAATTATACGTAAAAAAATACAAAACAACTAGTAATTTAATAATAAATATTATTAATTTTAATATGGTTATAACAATACGTTTCCAGAAAATCAATATTATGTTACTGGAAAACGATATAAAATATTCACATTTATTATAATTTTAGGTCATTTTTTATAGAAATAACGTATAATTAATTTTAAAAAGTTTTTTAGCCATAGCATAAAAATAATATTAAAATTTCTAGATATTACTTTCGTATAAAATGACAAATATAAAATCAATATTATAGAATTCATTATAAATATATGATTAAGTTTTCATTTTAAAAATTATTTTTAATATAAAAAGCCGGACAGTCGATTCTGGGCATTTCTCCTTCGTCCCTTCGTTCCTCGGAGACATTAGTGATGGAATGTTATTGTTTAATAGAATAATTAAGGTTTGAAAAAAAACGATTCTGAATGAAAGCATAACTCCGTCACATATGCAACAATCTAATAATAATATTTACTTTTATACATTTTATTTATTTATCAAATAATGTGCAACAGAAAATTAGTTACAAAACAATGCAATTCAAGTTCGTCAAAAATATAGGCAGTTTCCGCGAATTTTGATGTTTTAGTGGTCTTTCCTGTTTAATTAGAAAAATATTGAAAATTTCTAAAAATGAGACTAATAACGTACCAATTGAAACTTGTAAACATACCCTTACTATTATTTCTTATCGAAAAAACATCCGCAAACATTTAAAAATACAAAAATCAAATATCAATGTGAAATTTTAAAATTTGTATTCGAGTAAAAAGAAATTGTGACTTACGATTTTCATAATGTTATATAATATGCATATTCAGAAGTAGTCATAAAACACATGTACATATGTTTCAGCTTATAGAATATTTAAAATCAAAAACTTTATGCTATTCAACATACAAATATCTTTATAAAAATTAATTTCTTCAATTTCACTCGAAATGACAATTTTTAATCCATATAAAAAAATTGAAAATGTCTATTTGCGAAATTTATAAAACAAGGTTAAAAATATATATTTATGCTTCTATTAAATTTCTTAATCTTAAAATTCAAAATTGCAAATTATAAAATACATTATTGAGAAAAAATTATATTTATAGACTAATTGCTAACTTCTATAATTAGATATATAAGAAATGTAACAGTTACAAACTTTTGTCTCATTTGTAAAATATCTACACCAATACTTAAAAAAATATTGGTTTAAATAAAAGGAAAAAAAATGATAATGTTACAACTAATTAAACGAAAAATCAATATTTTCATCTTCGAAAATACAAAACAAAAACATGTCATTTAGTAATTTGTAGGTACTACTTTATCTATTTTAACTAACTTCAATTTTTTTGATATTACACGAAAATATAATTTTGTGTAGTTTATATGGGATATCAATATTGTATACTTTAATGATAATAAAGTTCAAAATGTAATCCGACATAAACCAAGATCAATTAAGTATTTCATACAAAATCTACATTGTATGCGTTTATGAATATTACAATATTGTATTTTATTAATTATCAAACGTTTGTTCAATATTAATATTATTTTGGATTTTTTTTTTCTTTTGAAGTTGTTTGTCTAAGTATTGAAATTATTGAAGTAAATTTAATACGACTTTATTAGACAAGAAATGACAATATAAAAAGAACATAATATTAATTTTGTCTTTGAAAAGTCGATATTATATTTTATATTGTCCAAACTTAATTGAAATATATAAATAGAAGTAAAAATAAACAAATTAATAATGGGAAAATTTACAAGTATTTTTTATGCTTATTAAAATTAAGTAATTTTAAACACTACAAATCGATTTTTATTTATTACCTAGAAAGATAGATAATTTATTTATTTATTGAAATTTTGGATAACATATTTAAATTTAAAATATATTAAATTATTAAAAACATCAATGAGAGAAGTTATAAGCAAATATACTTGTACTATATATTTATATAT
Organism: Eriosoma lanigerum; assembly: GCA_013282895.1. Lineage (NCBI taxonomy): Eukaryota > Metazoa > Arthropoda > Insecta > Hemiptera > Aphididae > Eriosoma > Eriosoma lanigerum. The sequence goes on from CM023360.1 coordinate 4,961,831, forward strand.
TACATCCAAATAATATATTTAATAAAGTAAACCATTGAGTGTTATAATTTATAAATAATACAACATTATGCGTGTATTATAGAATAAATATTTTTATCTTTATAAAAAAATAATTTCTTCGAATACTATAGAAGTATAATATTTCTCAACTAGAAATATGATTACAGTATAATAGTATAGATAATATAGTTAATATAGTATAATTAATTTTTGTTTTTTTTTTTAAAAAATATAAATAAATTGAATGAAAAAAAAATATTATATTAAATCTATTTATTATTATTATTTATTATATTATTGTTATTTATTTATTATTTTGAATGTAAAATAATACAATTTTATAAGTAAATCGTATTAAATTATACTGGGTAAATATTTCAATCCTTATTTGTATTGTATTAATTATAATAATTAGGGTGAATTTATAAAAAGTTTAATTTTTTTTTTAAATTAATATGAAACACAGTTTTTTTAAAATAAACTATGAATTATATATAACATGTTCAATTTTTAAGTATTTAATTTGAATTTAGTTGCATTTTTTACTTTTATTTTAACTTTTCTTTATTATTAGAATATTTTCGAAACATTAGTGTTTTTTTTCTTTTTTAATTTCACTTTACAGTTATTTTTTATCAAGAGATCAACAAATAATTATTATTTTTTAATAGGTGTATTTTATAAAATAAACATATATGTTAAAAAGAAAGATTTAGGCGAGTTAAACTAAAGTGAATATCGAAGAATATACAAATTATTGATAGCAGTGACGTATTTATGTGGTAGTTTAAAGGTTTTTACCCCCCAGAAATTTAGACAATTTATCAAATTCAATTTTTTCTTTTTATCTAAAATATTTCATTTATAATTAACCCCTCTCTACAAAAAAAAAAAAAAAAAAATAAAAGGATTAATATGCCACTCAGCCACTGGTTAATAGAGTTTAAGTAATATTAAATCAAATGTGTAAATAATTTGTAAATCATATATTTCAATAAGAAAAACAATAATCACTTTTATAAAATCAACATGAACATTTATAATCAAGTATCATTCTTACTTTTCAAAAAGACTTTACAATTTCTTATACTTTTAATGTTTTAATATCAAAGTGTATTTTTAATATTTTTAAACTGTATTAAATTCATTATTTTAATAATATCAATAAACTGTTAAAAAGTATATAACTTATATTTTTTAATATAAGTTCATGATAAAATTTTAAAATAATAATACAATGTACGTACCTATTATTCTTCTAACCGTTCCATTCAACCTAGTCCCAGTATAGCCAATCAAATGAGCTCCCAGACTATGACCTATCAATGTGACATTATCGAAACTGTTTATGATACTATTATCACGTAAGCTATTCAACCAGTCAACTAGATAAAGCGCCACCGTCGGTAATTGAGGAAGTATGTCTACATAATCTAATTTCAGTGTCCATTTTGACCAATCCACTAATACCACATTGGAATCCGTCAACTTCACCACCGCTATTTAGACAAAAAATTAATTGATTTATTATAATATTTTAGTTTAGATTTTAATAGTAATAATATCATTTGGTTTTTTTTTTTTTATAATTTATAATAATATTACCTAGACGGTAGATAAATAGTATGAAACAATTGTATATAATTATTTTTTATCAAAACAATAAATTCAACATAATATTTACAATCAATTTTTATTAAAATAATAAAATATATCATTAGCAAAATACAGTTTTTGTAGGTACCTTTCGTGTAGGTCGATAGTTATAGTAACACATCTACTTGTGACCTAATGTTACTAAATATCATGTTTACAATGTTATTACAATTGTCAAATCATAATTAATTTATAAGTACTCAGTTAATTAGGTAAATAATACAAAATAAGCAAAGCAACAATAATATGCAATTCTGAAATGTATATTATAATTCACTAAAATATTTGAATAAGTTTAATTTAAAATTCTAAAACAGGAACCTTAAAATATTGAATTGTCATTTTTATCAATATAAATTTTTAACTTTATATGGACCATAAATCATATTATTGTCAAATGGAAAATTTATTTACTTATAAACATCTTTTTTTTAATGAAATTAAATATAAAAATCAGTAAAAAAATAAATAGTTTGTTTTACTTTTACATTATATTTTATCTAGATTAATATTATTAGGTATTTATTATTATAATATTATTCAACATGTATTAGCTAATATTTTAACATATAGTTGTATGTATAAACTTTTGAAATATAATAAAGTAAATTGTTACGTTTTTGTCAATTTTTTATTTTTATTCTTATTAAAAACAATATTTAAGTTTAAAATAATCAAATAAGCATACGGTAATTTTTCGTTGTAAAATATATTTACATTTTCCGTAGTTAACTGTAGTCGTGCTACTAGATCTAAATCCATGTACAATCACAATTAAAGATTTATTTTTCGGTAATTGAATGTCCATTATGTCCACTAAATTATAGCTATAACAAACAAAACAGTAAAACAATAAATGTAGGTAGGTATGTTATATTATGTACTTTCCACATAATATTATATTAGATTAGGTTCCGACCTATTAAAATTAAAAATTAAATAAATCGTTGATAAGTCAGTACGTATAATAAATTTATATTTTAAAGTAAAATAACATTTTTTTTCATATTTAATTTTTAGAATATGACTAATAAATAATAACTAAATAATTGTATATTATGTATGATACGATTAAATTATTTCCATTTTATTTTTAACATAATTTAAAGATTATATTAAAAAGGTCTGATATTTAGTAATTCCTATATAATTGTATGGTTACAGAATATATTTACAACAATATTGATATATCATATAATACGAAAATAATAGATACGAGTATTATTAAATTAAAGTTTAAATTGACAAGAGAATAAGATACAGTGATAGTTCTGAACTTATGAAGTTATGAACCTTACATTAGTAAAACAAAAATAAAATAAATATTGTCTTAAAATACCAGACGATAAGTCTGCCAATAAATTATACTAATTTTAGTGAAAATCAAAATCATTAATATAATTTCAAACTAAATATATTTGTGATTGTATTTATTATTATAAATTGTCTATTATTGATAATTAATTAATATTATGTATAAAATCAAAGAGAATTTAAAAAATATATTTTAAAATTTTAAATTATGTTAATATAAATCCACACCATTAATATGTATAGAAATAATTAATCTTCAACAACGTTCCTTTCAACTAAATTCACTGGATAGGCGTTATAATATATATTATTTGTTTAAAATATTATTTAAAATCCATCAAAAGTAACATAGAGTCAAATTAGCATGTATGCGTTTTTTTTGGGAACAAATTAAAAAATATAATATTAAAACTGTATGAAACACAACATTGATATAATATTTAATTATGTATTTTATTTATAAATGATATATTTATTTATTTATTTTAGATTCTAAGCGGAGCAAGGAATGTATTGTTTTTACAAAGATTTTTATTTTATGTATGAACACATTTTTTTGAGTAGAAATAATGCTCCGATTACCACAAATAGTGTATGCTTTCTGTATAAAATTGTATAATCTTGGTACTTTATAAAGCTCATTTTTCGAATATTATAAAAAAATTTTCCTCAGAAGAAGAAAAATAACCAAAAAAATCGGCAAAATTACGATTTCCGTAATTTTTTATTTTATATTTCATGATAACTTATTGAGTTTTGATCTGATTGAGATTAGACTTGAAAATTTCTTTGATTACTAACATTGGTAATTGTATAAGTGTGGTATAATTTTGGAACGGATTAGTTGATTTTTTGGCTAAATATAGAGCATTGAACTTTTTATAAAGAAGTTTAATATTACTTACAATTTTGGGTTTATTGGTTTGAAAATTGTATAGAAGTCGCTACTTAAAGCTACTTAATCTATTTACAAAATATTTTAAAAATTTTGACTGACAATTTATATCATGAAATCATAACTCTTTGAATTTTGATCGTAAGGAAATTTATTCATTTTTTTGAAATTTATTTTGAATATTTACATACGTAATTTCGACTTGTTAGAAAATTTTGGAATAGATTATCAGTGTAATAAGTTGTAATATATTGAGATTTGCTCAAAATCATATTTTCTAATGCAATATTATTGCATTCAAATCTTAATAATAATAATAAACTACTAATTTCTACGAGGACCGAAGGAACGAAGAAAAACCATCTTAAATTGAAGTTCCCGATTTTTATTTATTGACTTTATTACTTAATAAATATAGTTATAATTTTTTTAAAAAAACGTACGAAAAATATTCCCTTTGTATAACTTCAAAATATATATAATACTCGTTGATGTGAAAATGTAATATTCACTTAGGAATGTAAAAGTATAAATATGCCACACGTCATTCGTCATCCAAATGAAATGAAATGATATATAAATATATATTATACTTAAATCATTTGTACTTAGAATTTAAAGTTCGAATTCCTATAAACTTTATATCGTTTACGTATTATTTATTCTCTATATAAAATGTAATATTGTCCCACAAAATATATTTTGTTTATTATTTGTTCCACAATGTAAGATACGACGAATATTCCTCTATATATTTTTAATAAATAATTTCAATCTCGAGTTTTGTATTATTACTTGTTATCAAAAACTTTGTACTGAACTCCGGTATCATCAATAGATCGGGCCAATACACCTGGAAAAACACACGGTATTTCATTAAAGCCCGAACAAAACGTATAGGTACCATCGTACGTTTAGAAAAAAAAAAAATCACTTAATTATTATTACTTGATAAGAACTGGAGTACAAACAAAATACATAAATATGGAATCGTCATCGCACCACACAATAGTTTATAATATAAAGAAATATATAAGCCGGACGGATAATATGGAATATCTATGTTTTATGCACGACATAAACAACGTGAAAATATCTGTGTTATTTATGTACCCAACCCAATACCTACGTATGTGTATAGTAGGTAGGTACCTATGTTCGTTCACGGTCATCGTAAAAATTACGGGTAATAATAATTATGATTGTTCTGAAAGATAAAAAAGCAGGAATATTTTATGGAAAATATAAATATTATAGTACTACATACGGTGAAAAAATAACTAATTATCGTTTTGTTATGTTTAATAATTCAATTCGAAATATAAAAAAATATTATTGTCTGTATAACATTAAGGCTAACCTAATTATATATTATAAAAATTAAAAAAACACAATGAACAAACATAGTCGTGTAATATTATGAATTATAATGTCCATAGAGTATTTTACGTTTTAATATTTTTACTTATATCACAATATGTTTAACATGAATATACTATTGATTATATTTTATAAACATCGATATAAAACCACATTAGTCGATGTTTAAAAATATGTAATACCATAATATATGTATTACGTTGTACATGATATAATTTAACGTAAATATTAAATATGAGACTTTACGGCGGACACGATAAATCCAATCGGATTAGCAAAGCGTTCAAAACTGTTTTTAATTGTATTTTACATGATTGACATAAAATATTATGTGTATGTCCAAATCCATTAAATATTTTAAATGATAAAAAAATTCGCCACTTTGGACCTAAATCATCATAATATGAATACACATTAGTTAAACAGACTTTGTTGACAAAATAATATGATATTATTATTATTATTCTAATTAAATACATTCTACAATCGTTTTTATTACATTTTTATATTGCTGTTTTGACCAAATTTATAATACAATTTTATTATTCATATGAATTTTATTCGTTGTGATAGTTCAGTGTGAAACGTAATATTTATATTATTTTTGGGAAACATTTTGTAAAATAAATGATGACGGAAATGCATAATATAATAACACAATTGACAAAATTTGTATGTCATTTCTCTATATTAATGTGTTTTTGTATTATTTATTTTATTTATTATTAAACAATACACATATTATTAGGTACTATATACATAGAAATATTTTATTTTTTATCATTTTCATCTAAATATATTAATTCAAAAGAAGATAATAACTGTTTAAATGACTATGATGCAATCCAAAAAAAATATTGTTATGTTTTTATAAAAATTAATATATAAAATATAGTAATATACTAATAAATTATTTAATATACCTAGTATATATTATATAATATTAAATATTCACGATGATTATAGATACTATTATTTTATAAACATAGAATTTTTGTATTTAATTATATAATAATTTCAAACACATGAAAGATTACAATTGAAGGTTAGGTTTCATGAAAAACATAATATTATCAATGTTCTTACCAGATTGGATCGTAGGTTTCTTTTTTTTCTCATAATAAAACTCATTTTTTATTCTCTGAACGTGACGTTTTGGTAAAAATATCATTTTATTATTATTAATTTACAGGAAACTGTCAGGCGGCCGTTAATTAAGCGTTAAGCTTTGGGGTGGACAATTTATTAAATAAAAGCTATTTTGCAAAAAAAGTTTCTTTTTGTAAGTAATATTGCCATGGAATACTTATTATACTTCAGAAAGAATAATATATTTAAAGTAGTTAAATTTATTATATTATTACAGAATAATGTCAAGAAGTTTTCTCGTTTGCACATTTGCTACGTAATATTTAATAATACACCTAGACTTATTAACGTATTCAAGGTAAAATTCAATACGAAATTTGTTCGTATTATAGGAAAAATCCTTTATGTCCAAATGTTGATTTTTATGGCGAATTTTGGTCGCCATAATATTATGAACATTGGATTGTTGAATTCTATTTTGAACGCTGAGTAATTATTCACAACGTACAAACCAAGTAAGTACCACTCCCAAAAGTAATTAGGTATGATATTAATTTTATCTTTACATTGCCGCTTCTGGGTCTTACGGATTTAACAAAATGACCTTTTTCCAAGTTCACTGCACCAATTATATTTTTAAAATAATCAATAATATTAAATTTCTAATTATATGCATGTAGTATTTATATTAATCAATGAACTGGATATTACAAACAAATATTTATAAGTTGTTATCATTGCGCTTATGGTTTGTATAATATTTATAAACACAATACCAATTATTGCCATACACATTAAACGATTAAAAAATACTTGAACCTTTTATTCATTCATTTTATAATAATATAATAAATTATTATTCATATTGTTTTAAAAAAACAAAGTAATATAGCAAGTAGAGTTAAACTTAAAAAATATTCAGATGTTTCATATTTTCATAATACAAACCCAATGGTTCTGTGGATAATACAAACAATGATACAAGTTGGTTCATAATTATTTTCAAATAAATAAATATTATTTTGTTATATCACAAAATAAATATGAGATAAAAGAAAAATACAATATGCATTGAATTAAAAGAAGAAAAATCGGTTAAATAAAAAACACGATATTACTTTATATTACTTGGGACGGAATTAAGGAGTTGTTAAAATGATGATACTTGAATTTCAATATTATTTTACACTGTAAATACTGTTGAACTGGTTATAACATCTCGTATATCAACTTATCATATTGTTGAAAACAAACCTATGTTTTTTTTTTTTATTTGTTTTTATAAAAATATAAGTATATTATCTTTCAAATATCAAACTATACAAATCGTACGATTATTATCGTCCATCTTCAAAGTATTGCGTTTGACGGTTCGATTTTTCGGTACTTCGTCCGACACAAAGCTAAAAGCAAAACGACTTACTATAATGAAAGATTTAATGTACACCGTACTATAGTTGTATGCGCATAAAATGCGTGCGTTGGGATGATTTTGCTTCTTCTTACATTTGAAACCTAAGAAATGTATTGAGCCCAAAGAGCAAGGTGACTGATGAAGGATGGACTGAGAAAAAAATACCTCTCAGTTGCTTTGGAGATTTAAACTGTTTTCGTTTTTATCGCACTCTGTGGAATCAATTCTTTCAATCAGCCTTAGTAGTAACGGGGTCAGAACCATATCAATGGAACATATATAAATAGTTTAACAAAAAATGGTCATTCTCAAAAGTAAAAAATAATAATAAACAACACAAAACAGACACGTCGACTATTCGACGATGAATGAAAACAAATAATAATAAATATAATATTATTATACAATCTATGAACTTAAATTTTGCCGCGTTCGGACCTACTTATTGAATTTTAACAAATAAACCAAACTACATAGCGCTATATTAATTAAATAACTTAAAGTGTAAAAACTTTGTTTTTATTTTTCACCTATTTTTAAAACACGTAATATGAGGAATGTTTAAGATTATGATAATATATTGGACGAATATTTACGTTTAATTATATATACTATTTCAGAGCCCTTCTCTGAAATAATATTCAATTACTTCGGGAAATAAATTGAACATAGAAAAGGCTAAAAGTCAAATTAAATTAGTATAGTTATAATAAAATGGTCAGAGATCGAAATAACCAAAAAATTTAAATAACAATCGAAAATATAGTTTTATCCCCATAATAAAAAATTGAAAAAAAAACCAAGAAAAATAATAACAAATAATAAATAAAGATAACGAAATTTCATAATATTATTTTTGAATTTGTTCAGGTTGTTTATGATATACATTTTTTATTATGACTAAGGTATGGGTATATAAATCGATACGTATATGATTTGGAAAATACAATTTGTATACATTATATTGTAGTGTGTAAATATTATTATTCCTAATAATAGGAAATTTAATAAAAAAAAAAAATACAATTTGCAAATTACTTATATTTATTTTTTTAGAAAGATTTATATTACGAGTATTATTTATAAACAAGTATTAGGTAACTCCTACCAATCAATTTTAATTTTGACTTTTTTATTTATTTTATACAACATTTCAAAAATGATAACTATAATATTAAATATTAAAAAACATATAAAATCGTGCATTTTAAGTTAAATATATAAAGAAAAATAATAATAAATTATTTAAATTATTTAATTTAATTAATTTAATTAATTATTTATAAATTAATTAAAGTAACGAATATTATAAAATTTAAAATTATAATATTAAACAAGATAATTTATATTACTGTGTAGTGTGTTTCTCTACATTTTATTGTTGTCTTTGCGAGTATTACTTCAATAATATTTAAAATTGTTTTATAATTAATATTATTTAATTTTTTCAGTTTGGTTCGTAACATTTGAGTGATCATGAAGTAAATTAAATCAAACGAACGTATAAATTATTATGGCCGATCCGGAGAGAACAAGATTGGTAGTGCTTGGTGACGCTGGCGTGGGTAAGAGTGCCATTTGCAAACGATTTTTGTACAATACGTTTTGCCCCAAATACAAATCAACAGTAGAAGACCTTTATAGCAAAGAATTCAATGTCGGCACAACTCATCAGCTCAAAGTAGGTATAATTTTAATACATTACTATGTTCTCGCCAAAAGAATTAACACAGGACACATTATATTGTTCATTATACTTATAAATGTTAGTGTGTTGGTGACATTTAAATACATGATAAAAAATGAGTACATCATTAATTTTCTAATCTAACAAAACCAAAATTATGAATTTTTTAAAGTACAAAATAAAACGATGACGTTTAAATTATATTTTTAAAATTGCATAATGTAGTTAGATAATTAATTGTTCATACTTTATACATCGTTATAATAAATAAAATATTTTTACTCTTAAATATTTTATAAGAAAATATTAATATTGTTATTATCTATATAAATTGTAAAATAAAGCAAAATGACTTATTTTTTAGGCTTTTTGTAAAATAGTAGCCTAAATTTGAACTTTATTCTACCAAATAGCCTAATACTTTCCAGGTTTTTTGCAAAGAGACCGATGTCAGTTTGGTATTTTGGAGAAATATGTTTAAATAATGAAATCTAGTAAGGCATAACAAACAAATATAATAATGAAACTTATACGCCTGTATTATACCTACATATGTATTTTTTAAAGTTAATCTAATTTTAATATGCAAATGAAATTATAAAAGCGGGAATGTCGATTTTGGACGTTCCTCCTTCAACTCTCAGAAAAATTAATGCTTTATTATAGATTTGAATGCAATAATATTGCTTTCGAAAATACGGTTCTGCAGAGCAAAACTCAATATGATATAATATAATTATACTGATAATCCATTTAACAATTGTATAACGTGAACTACCTATGAGAATACTCAACAAAATTTCAGGTCTCTGCGTTCAAAAATACACGAAATATCAAAAATCAAATTAACAGCAATCGCAATTTTGCTACTTTTTCGTCATATTTTGGTAGTTTTTCTTATCCCAAGGAAAACGTTTTGAGGAATGGTATATTCTACTACCTATTTAAAACTCATATTTCATATTTTTATGTCATAATTTGAAATAAAATTTTAAAATAATAGACTACAGTTTCCAAAATGGTAATTGTATGCGCGATACAATTTCAAAAGCATGAAAAGAAAAACATTTTTTCTTCAAAACACATTATTTATATATTAAAAATAATAAAGTAAAGTTTTAATTCTGAGTTAACCTAACTATATACGTTGTATAGTTTTTTTTTTTTTCGAATTTTATTTAAAATATGGTTTTTATGTTGCCACATATCTGTCCAATTTCCACATAAGATTTCACGCTTTTTTTGGTGTCGAACTCCAGTTATTTTATATTATAACAATGGAAATCATAAGAAATATATGAATGCCTGATAATTATGTTATTAGCGTACAACGGTTTAAACCGGAGGTGGTCTCCGCGTCTAACGTTTTCCCGAAAACTATTTATCACTTGCTTAGCTAATCCTTTGCACGGAAAACATTCCTCAGAACGATATTAAACATTATTCACGGGTCCGTACTTGACGTTAACCGATGACGTGCGCGTGTAGTCGCCGCATCCGCTTCGCACCATCGGAAACGTCGTAATCGGAACTGTTATTTCAAACAAAAGGTACGAAATTAAATTATCGCGTATTTAGGATGATGCGATAATTCGCAGGCGTGTAATAATAAACGCGTGTACAGGGCGAACAGAATAGCACGTAACAAAATTGATGGGAAATCGAACATGCGTCCAATGTTACCTCGAATTATTGTTTTCTCATCATTTGTGACGTTCCGAACGTTCTGTAGTAAAATAATATGATCCAACACGTACAGGTGGTTATAAATTATAACGGATCTTAATAATAATAATTTGATATTATTGTGATAAAAATGTTTTAAACGTTATTAATTAACGCGCATTAATAATAAAGCGCTTTAACGATACCGTTGTTATATTAACAATGTGATAATAATATTACCAAACAGCGTTATAATCTCTTATTTGATATAGTATGACATAATAATATTTATATCGAATCCTCGTGGATTCAGACTATCATGGAATGTTTCAAAGACCCCTCGAGCAAACTGTGACCGCTATCCGGCGACCATGCATCTGTGTCATTTATTTATGTTGTTTAATTCATGGCTAAATATATAGTTATGACAGCAACTTTGTGATACGCAGGTGTCATGGCAGCCACTGGCAGTGAATTCATTATCAATTATTATAATTAACAAATAACAGTAACAATTGGTCACACATGAATATTGAATGATATATATCACATGATTTAAACAAGTGATAATAATAAACTCTATGGATCACTGCCAGCTGAGATTTTCTTTCATGCAATATCATGGAATAATAATACTTGCGCAATCTGTAACAACATTTTACACAGCTGCTGTCATACCTATATATTTAGCCATGGTTTAATGTATTTTTAAAAATGAATGTACCTTTAAGTTTCAACTGATTAAGAATTTTTTGGTGCTACTTTTCATGTCTGGGGCTCCCTTTCTTCTTCGCCTCTTTTATACGCTCTCCTGGTATTGTTTCTACTTGTTTCTTGTCTGTGTGGTAAATAAGGTACTTCTTATTTACCTTCCGTTTTAGCAAAATAAACTAAGGGACTCTTTTTGTCTGTATGACGTACACTTCAATTTGAACTTGCACCGCTACACAGTGGCGTAATTAAGGATGGTAAAAGGGACAGTAAAACCCTTCCCCTCATTACTTCATATAATATATAAACAGTATTCTCAGTTACCACTGTACTTGAAAATATGGTGAACATCTTTTTGTATATAAATAGGTGTAATATAATATATCCCCAAAGATAAGTTTCTAATTACACGCCAATAATTCGGGTCAATTAGGTCAACTAGTCATAACTACCATTGACTCTTAAAATGTTATCTTTAAGTGAGTTCTTGGTCAATAACAACAATACCACATAACAACCCATAAGGGTCTCCATTTCGTGTACATTTTATGACCAATTAAATTATTGTAATAAACTACATTCGTGGTAAAAAAAAAATGATTGATTATGAAATATAAAAACGTACAGTTAATTATATTTAAATTATTACAAAAAAAATTAATCTAATTTATATTTTACTGCATAAAACACATATGGCCGAACAGACGATAGCGGACGATGTCAAAATCAAAATCGATGTTCTGTTATTCAAATTTATTTATAAATATAATATATTATATAAATACTAAATTATAAATAGTCATAATTAAAACATTATTTTGTTTTGTTTAATAAATCGATATTGAAAGGAAGAAATGTATTTCCTAACCTAGTATAGATCTTAACCAAAATAAAATTTTGGCTATCCATGATATTGTTTACATTATCTGTGTATTAGCGCGCGAGACTAAAATAATTCGATTAAACAACACTTTAGTAGACATTAGTATACTTTAGCATTCATTCCAGACTTCTCTACAATAGCGTTAGTTAAATAATACCTCAATCTACTGTATAGAAACACTTGTACTGACCCCGGATCGAACAGGACCACGGTATAATAAATTACACAATATGGTTACCACATCAGTGTTATTAGGTGATGTGCGTGGATTGTCAATATAACGTCACTTGTACCGCTCCCTCTCACTCACGTTCACACATTCTGCTTGGGAAATCGGGACGCAAACGGTATATACGATAAAACTATAAACGGTTTCGCCAAAAATTATTTATTGCGACTTTGTTAATACAAAAATAGATATTTCTTTTTCATTTTAGATTTTTATCAAAATAAACCTAAATACAAATTATAACATTTTCAATATAATTACAAATACCTATATATTTTATAACATATTTCGATAAAATGTAATATTTATTGCATATTGAAGCGAAACAACGTGTAAAATGCACGTTTCGTGACTGTTACGTCAAGTAGAAAATTCCAATAATAAATTATGTCACTATTAAATATAGGAATCTCATTTTAAAGAAAAAATAATAAGAAAAAAATTGCGTATTTGTTTTGCAATAAACATCTAATTGAAAATTGAATTTATGTATTTATAATTTATAAACTGTTTATGTTCACACCAAATTAGTTCAGAAATCAAAATATTATTATTATAGAAATTAAATCAAATGATTCATTGTGTTCACTCTTTTGAATTTTGTTATACATTATGTAATATGATAATTGTATACATTTTTTTTTTTAATGTTTGAACATTTTTAGCATGTTTTTACAATATTCAATGAATATTTTAAACAATTCAGAATTGTAATAAATAATGATACGTATCATACAGTTTATATCCGATTAATAACAACGATAGCTACTGAATTCTATAAGTAATTGCAAATGTTGAATACAAAAACACTATAATATTTTATGTTAATCACAAAGAAAAAATATAACTGATTCGCTTGAACTATTCTGCATAAAATTTAAGTAATTAATTAATATAATGCTTTTTAAGTTTTTTAATACAAATCTTTAGGGAAAGACTACTATATTAATCTCAAAGCGATTATCGCCGAGAGGGTAAAATCAAAGTGATCAATTGGTCACAATTAAAAATATATAATATAATAATAAATGTTAATATTACTTAATGCCAAAGAATTATAATAATAATCATCTGTACATTCAAAGTATTTAAATTCAAGAATTGTAGTTTTTAGTTTTCATTTTGGCAATAATTTTTTCACCTGAATATACAATATATATAATGTGTATATATTTTATTTATACGATTTTCTATAATCGTAATAATGACAAATTTATTAAACAAACGAAATTTTATTAAAACAAATATAACATACATATTTAATTGGTAAGATTGCATATTAAATGTACCTATTACAATTGGTGTTCACATATACGGTATTATTCATAAATCTAAAGTAATAACGTAATTTACAAATTAATGTATTCTACAAATCTATATATTTTTAAATTTTTAAAAAGCATAATTTAAGAATATTATATAATAAAATATTATACATTCATGTTTAATAAAATAAATCAATATCATATATGGTAAAAATTTCTTCACATATATATTAGCGATTAATAAACCACATTTAATTGTCTTATTAAACAGCAGTTATATGTTATATTTAATTATAATTATTATTTATTAAACATTGTTCATAATAATATCACCTAAAATATTCTAAAATGCAATATACGAAATTAATATTGTAAGTATTTTGGATTATTGTTAATCTTTAAGCTACAATTTATGGAAAAATAATTTTTATAAAAAAATTTTAATTATACGTTCATGTTTTAAACGGAATTGGTAATTTTTACAACACAAACAATGCGTGTCCGTGATGTTCTACACAAAATCAGTAGGTACATACTTGTTAATTAATTATTGATTTTTTTTTTTTTTTGCCTCGAGTTTGGTTTTAGATTCTGAGCGAAGCAAAGAATGTATTAGTTTCACAAAGATGTTTTTTTTTTCTGATGTATGAAAACACTTTTTCGGATAGAAATAATGGTCTGATTACCAAAAATAGAGTATGTTTTCAGTAGAAAATCGCGCCTAATTGGTACTTTATTTAGCTCATTTTTCAGATGTCTCAAAAGTTTTTAACTACCAAACAATGGCGAAAATCGGTAATATTACGGTTTCTGTTATTTTAATTTTTTTAATTTCGTGATTATTAATGGAGTTTGGATATAGGACTTGAACATTATTTTGAGTCAGTTACAAGTGAGGTAAAATTTTGGAATAAATTATTTCTATAGTATATTGTAATATATTGAGTTTCGCTCAGAATCGTATTAATAATGCAATACCATTGCATTCCAATCTTAAGTATAATAAACCACTAATTTCTCCGAGGACCGAAGGAACGAAGGAGGAACGTCTCTAATCGACATTCCCACTTTTTCTTATTGATTTTTTTTTTTTTGTAAATTAATATAATACATATATAATATATAATAATATATCTTATTTTATTCAATATTCATTAATAACTACAATTCGTTTTGTATATTGAATTATTATAATATGCAATAATTTTAGTATCCAAATAATTCACTTTATCGTAATATTCGAATTCATACAGTAATGACGAAAATAATTATTACCTAATTGATCCGTTATTTTTCAGTTATTATTATTCAAAATATTATAAATTTCCCGTAGATGGCAAATGCAAAATTTTTAACATTATGAAAGCCTTGTATCGTGCGTTATAATCATAAGTTAGCTTATAGCTACGTCCTACACGTTTACAAAGTCACGGTTTACCGCTTTCGCAAACGCAACTGGATGACTAAAAGCTATTACCACGTTATAATAATGTTACCTACTGTAACCAGAATCATGAGCATGATCCGGCAACTTATAACGATATCCGGCCTCGTGAAATTAAGGACACAGCATGTCGTCTAAGTTATTCGATAGTAAGATCAATGGCTATTTTCAATGGTATAATATACAAAGTTCTCCTTATGACCTAAATAATTTATAAAGTTTTTTTTCTTCTTGTTTTTTCCCGTAGATAAAATCGAAACAAAAATTAAAATCCCACCACCTGTTTTTAGTAATCCATTTTAAATATATAATACTATTTATTGTTACTCAAACGTTAACGTAATAAATTGTACAAATGGGATTTTTACAGTGGCAAAATATAATTTTGCCCCCCCTGAAAAATTGTCGTCATAGTTATAGACTTAATACTTAAATATTTAAGAATTATAGTTTATATTTAAATTACATTTTTATTATTTTTAATATTTATATAATATATTATGTAATAAAATTAATTTTGAAAAGTTAATAATAAAATTAAAAAGCGTAAAATATTAAAATAGTTTTTAATTTTATATTCAAAATTAAATTAGGTAAATAAAACTATTAGTTTAATCTAGAAAATAGTAGATAAATCTATTTTACAAAAATTAATAAGTATTTGTATTTCATTTTAATCTATTATATATCATGATTTTTTTAAATTTTTGCCTCCTCCCCCTACAAGAAAAATAGTTCCTGCGCTTCTGGATTTTTCTTTATACGCTGTGCGTGATCGTATGATTTGAATATTTTATGAAAACGAATTAATAAAGTCTATCTAAACAACGATATCGTGTGAACAATATTAAAAATTTTTATAATATGTGTTCTGGGCAAACTTTTAATTTCTTTTCTTAAGTCAAAATGTCCAAAATTATCGTCAAACATAACATTTTAATCCAAAACACGTCTCGAGCTTGATGCAAATATTATATACCTTATATTATTCACGTTCACACCCATTATGTATAACACAAAGAATTAGTTGGTATACAAAGAATATTTGACCTACTTATACCATGTTATCAAAATGTTTATTGTTTATAAAATGACATAAAATAATGCGTACAATTTTTCTTAAAACAGTTCGTATTATTTTTTTTTTTTCTCTAAATTTTCAGCGTATTCAACTAAACGTACTGCATATAATATTAAACGCATTAATGTCAATAATTTCTATATGAATTCAAAACGTCACTACGGAACCGACAAATATTAAAATATTATTATTTTATCGACGCCTACAACAGGCAATTATTACAAAATGACATTTAACAGTATTAAAATATATTATACGATTTGTCCAAATAGGTCGATTTCAACTATTAGTACTTTCCAAATGTCGTTTTGTGCGTGCTAAAACAATTATTTTACTGTGAAAACTTTAGCGTGAGATGAACATACTTTTAAGAACAAATTACTACAAAATACTTATCTATCGCCTTATCGGCGTACGCGGACGTGTTAAACATGAATGCCTATATCAAAATAGTCTTGTCGTATTATTATAAAATACGTCACGTACTTATACGTTCGAATTCTCCTTTGTGCGTTTGGATTTAGTGGCTCGTAAACGCGAGTATACGATTATCGTGGCAAAAACACCGTCAACATTGCAATGTTCGTAAATAAGTGGGTAAACATACCTGATTTATATAGTTAAGAACGATGTCTTTGCAATGTTTTAATTATTGTTTCAAAATTCTATTGAAAATCGACCATATATTTACAGTAAAAATAAATATAACCGATTTTCGATTAAAGGGCTAATAAAAGCATGATGTGATTTCAATAATGTTATTTTCCATAAAGCGTAAAAAAAACAATATCCTGTGTATGTTATGGATTTCTATTATTTATTCGACGTATAAAATAGTAAATGACAACAAAACGGACGACGATAAATCAGTGAGAAATTTCTGTACAATTTACGGCTTTATCGGAAAACAATAACTCATATACGCGCAGCACCGATCGTACCTATATCTCTATACCTACATTAAATAAGAACTAATTACTAATTATTCGCGTGTATTTATTATTATTGTGCGATTATATACCTACTATAGATATGGGATAAATATTATGAATACCTGCTCGTATTAACAACTAACAACCGTTAGTCGATCTGTATATTATGTAATTCGGATGATCTTTGACGAGTTTAACTTGTACCCCGTATACGGTACATAACCAATATATACCTAATATACCGTGACGTTATGCATAATAGATAATAGGTATAATAATTATTCGAACAAAACCATTATTATTGGTATAGTTGGAATATTGCGAAGAGCAAAACTATAAAACAATAATATAGGTACCAAACCGCGAACAATATAAAAGGTACTATAATAATAATAGTCTAGTGGCTGCGTGAACAAAATTATATTTACACAGATGCACCATTTAAAACAGAGGCTGTGGGTCAGTTAAGATATCATGAATTATGATTATTGCTATACTTTATTATATGTTTAGTAATTTAGTATATTGTACATAAAACATTATTAACTATTTGAGAACAATATACCGATAGTCATTGGAATTGCCCACAAAAAAATGAATTCATATAAATTCAACATGTGGGTTTAAATAGTTATGTTGCATCGTCAAAAAGAACGCCGATCCGCTATTGATTGTAGTATGGTGTTATTGGAACAGCAAAATTAAAACCGTATAAAAACAAACCGTTATTGTTATCAACGACGATCTTTTTTCGTTATCAATGTTATTAGTAATCACTAATCAGTTTTGTGTGTGTGTGTGTGTGTGTGTGTGTGTGTAACAGGTGGACATATTGGACACGTGCGGCAACCCTCAGTTTCCGGCCATGCGACGGTTGAGCATAGCCAACGCGAACGCGTTCCTGTTCGTCTACTCGGTCGACTGTGAACGATCGTTCGAAACGGTCAAGCGAAACTTCGAGGAAGTTCGCGAGCAACGCGAAGACTACCAAATACTTCCCATCGTGGTGGCCGGTAACAAACTCGATATGCCGTCCGAATATAAACGCGTCACCGTGGAAGACGCATCCGAGTGGCTGTACTGCGAACTGCCGAAAATGAGGCGAGTCCATGTAAATTATTATTCTACAGCGTACTTACCGCGAGACATACACCCTGGGTTCCTGGGTCAAAACCCACAATTAGATTTAGTTAGGACACAAATTTATTACACATTTTCTCGTGATGCATAAACTCAATGTTATTATTATACATATTTTCATTGTATAGGCGACATTTCGTGTAAATACGACCTATATTTTTATAATATTATGTACCTATTTGATTTGTTCCGATTTATGAAATTATCAATATTTCACCATGTGTCTTCAGAAATAAAACTCGTCGTTTTATAAAAAAAAAAATTATATTACGAAAATTTTACCAAAAAAATAATATTATCCTATACCTACGTAATTTTAACACGACTATAATTATTTTTAATGGGAATAACATTATATTATTATTATATTTAAGGATAAAGTCAAAGAAAAAATTACTGCGTTTTCATTAGGAATTGATTATTTTCGACTATGCAGGCCAAATTATGAATTATGAGAGTATCTTGGTTCATCGATTATTCCGCCTAAAACGCGCTCGCGTAATATACATTCCGTCGCTCTGACATGCGAGATTCGACGCACAAATTCTACGACAAACCTAATAGAATATTGATAATAAACATTCAATTCTCGGAGAAAAATAAGTATATTTCATTTCCGGTCTGATCGCGAGAATTTCGCAGTCCGGACGTCCGCTGTCGAGAACATGACGACGACTATAACGACGACAATAACGTTGATGGACATAAACACTGTATATTATTACTGTACACATTTCGACTAACTAAAGACAACAACGATATTGCCTCGGTCAAATGCGTATTTATGGTGGGGGGAGGAGGGGTATGACAAGTTTTAACCACCCTCCATGACCAGAAAAAAATTAATATATTTTATGATTGATTGATTTATATTATAAAAACGAGAAATGGCGGAGAACCTTCATGGAATCTTCCAAAAACAATCTGAATACCCTTCTTTATAAATTCCTAAATATACTCATCTGACAATGGCTACAATAATAAGCCTTGTTTTCATCGTACGGTAAATAAAAGTAGTTTCATTGAGAAAGCATTTGAGAAAGAAAACCTGACCTCGGCCTCCGAGTGAAAATGAATTCCGTTGGGCGTTGTAAATTTTTGAATTTAACATCGACAAACATAATCGAATTCGCCACTTGATGCGAATTTGTAGTAAAAAAATTTTTATTTTTCTTATTTTTTCATCTATCAACCCGTCCATCCTAACCCTGTTAGACGTTTTAACAGTACGCGAACTCATTATGTTATAACACAATATTATTATGAAACGAAACAGCGATGAGAATTGAAATTTTGAATTTTCCGCTTACCTAACGACGTTAATTCATAACGCAACCAGTGGCGTAGAGAAGAGGTTATTTTTGAGCCATAGCTCAATTTCAAAATTAGGTGAGTTGGTGAGTGCCTACTGTGTAAATGTGTAAATGGTATATAACAGAACTGTGTTTAAACTCTGAAGTGTAAACATTTATTGCACCATCGATATTAAACAATATATCATTTATATATAAATAACTAAATAAGTTATACCTAATGAGTAATAATAATCGATAATTTTTCATTTACTATTTTTAAACAATGGATTTAATATAAATAATAATAATATTATTATTATTATGTTCTCTAACTTATAATACTAATAGGTATCAATCACAATAAAAGATAATGCCATTGGCGCAAATATTAATATTATTATATGTCACGGATGGTTTAAACCATCTTAAAATTTTTAAAATATGGTTATTTCTTAAAATATATGGTAATTTGACTGAACATTTTTCAAGTATTACGAGCGATCAATGCTATATTTATATTTTTATGGAAATATTGTTAAAAGAATTGGTAAGTGGATGCGTGCAAGGATATTCACAGGAATTTGTCAAGGGGGTAAATATTTGCATTTTTCAATTTTTAGTTCCACAACCCTGATTAGTGTTAAATTATGGTTTGTGGATTGCTTCAGAAAAAATTCAGGAGGGAGGGAAACTTCCATTCTAGGTAAAACATATTTTGCCTTCTTATAGTGATATAGTTAACCACATCATTGACGCAGACTCATATCGTACCGAAAATGTTATAAGTTCCGACGGTAGTCATAAATTATGCTCACGCTGCCGTGTCCTCGGTGGTCATATGCACGATCCGGTGAAATATAGCGCAGTAGTGTGAGAGGTCCTCTTTAACCAATTTTTAAACGAATGCTCAAATGACATATTATTTATACACAGCATGCATTCATCATTTCACAAATCAATATGTTTATAACGATTTTCCACCCGTGCTAAAAATTATTTCGTTTAGTAAAAACAATACACCTAATAGTAAAATAAATTATAAAAATTATTAGGATTTCTACTTAAAAATGTTTTTAACAGTTAAAAACTGTAAAAGAAAGATATCAACGCAAATTGTAATTATTTATAATCAACAATTCTTTTAAACAAAAATTAAGACAACATAAAAATTATTAAAGTAAGGTACAATAAAACTAGTTTATTAATATAAAATATTACAAATAACTAATAATAAATACATTTCAGACTTAGAATCATTATTAAACATTGGATTATTTATAAAGTTGTTAGGTATATATTTATTATGTATTATATTATATTGTATTATTAAATATATTCTTATTAATTCTTGTTATTATATATACCTAATTATATTCTTTAAATTAAAATATTTGTATTGTTCTAAACAATTCAAGTTAAAAATTAAAAATATTACTGAATTTGAAAAAAATGCATTGAAATCAAAGATTACGTAAAGGATATTAGTTTTATTGTTAATTGAAGTACTAAAAGTTTATGATGATTAAAATTTGATGACTCTAACTTTTTCTTTTGTCATCTTAAATTAATATAATGATTCTTTGTTCATAGTTTCAATTTATTTGCTTTAATGTTTTTTGAAAAATATCGTGTTATTATTAATACTTCGGTAACAATAATCTTTATTATCCGTATACACAAATTCACGAAAATAATATAAATACATTACAAACTTAATATTATTAAATTAACTGCTTAATTCATTTATTTCTATCGAATAATAAACATGTTTATGTTTTATAATCAGCCTTACGTAATCAGATTACGAAGAAAATAAATTTTTCGGTTATGAAAAAATAAAATGTTTATGCTTTATAGTTTTATACAAAATACACTTATTAATCCTAATTATAATATATAAATAAAATCATGATTTATATGTATGTATTTTCTCCTGCATACGATACAGACACGTAAAAATTAATTATTTTATAATTGTATTTTAATATCAAAGTAAAAGTAAGACATTTTTTTATTTTGTTAAAATATCTATATAATAAAATGTGCTATCAAAAAAAGAAAAAACATAGTTAAAAATGTCATGTATGGTTATCATCATGAATCGAACATGAACAGTCTGTGCTGTCATTTTATGATTTTTTTTTTATTCGCCAGTAGTTTTCCCTTGGGAACGGAAAATCTAGCCTAAAATTACAGAAAAATAGTGTAATTTACGTCAAGAACATTTTTAACAAAATCGATTTCAACTACTATATTGGAAGTCGTAAAATAATTTTTGAACTGATAGAATTTATTGGGCTATTTATATCTATGCGAATATAGTGTAACATTCGACAACTATCTTTCGATTTCTAATTTCTAAATCAACTACACTAATTATTATACAAATCAAATGAATAAAAATATAAAATTCTTGTAGATAAGTATCGATTTTGTTTTTTATAATTCAAAAATGTTATTGTTGATTTTAAATTAACAAATATTAATATTCAAATAAATTTTTAGTCTTTTGCAAAATGAAAAAAGTGAAACAAAACATGAAATGAGACTATAAATATCAATATTTTGTTTAAATTTAAATTTAAAATCTATTTGATTGTAATGTAAACGTCTGTATATAAACAAAACTGTTTTTCCAAAATATGCAATTAATTGGTTATTTTTAATAATGATTCATCATTATACATCGATAATGTTAATTATTAATTATTAAGTACAGAATAACATGAGTATGTTTTTTCTATCAACAAACAAAATAGACACTAGAAACAAAAACAAATCATATTTTCTTAACATTATTTTTCGGATATAATCAGAATTTACAATTTTGAAATGCTTTTCCAAAAAAATTGTAGTTTATAACGTATTGAAATCTATATTTTCTGTTTAGCTATTATTTAATATTTATTGCATAATACAAATAATTTGGTTTTAAGTTATAAATTAGACATAAGTAGATATGGATAAGAAAGGTTGTAGGTATAAAATATGCTCTGTAATGTAAACATGCGTTTAAATAAAACCTAAGCAAAAATTATATCCATAAATTAATATAATGTAATTTAATAGTATTTTATACTCAACTTCTTTATATTCGAGTATATTATATTATATAATTTCTAAACAGGTACCTGCTTAATTTTAAAACATGCTTAAAATTCAATGAATAAATAATAATGTATTTTCGTTTGAAACAAACTTAACAATTGAGATAAGGCTTTATATTTTTAAATAAAAACACAAAATTGTTTTCATCGTCATAGTATTCATTCTTGGAATTACTAACTAAAATACATTTTCTACAACGATACACATAGTATACATTATAATATTAGATTGAACTAACCGTATAATATGTAAGTTATTCGAGATGTAAAAATATCTAACTACGAGTATGATATAGTAATTGTGTTGAGTCAGCTTCTTTTCTTTGAAAACTGCACTATAATTTATATTATAAAAATTATAACTTATCCTAATAACCATATTGTATTCAAGATCCAATATAAAACTTAAATGTATTTTACATATAAATTAAAGATAAATAAATAGACAATTGAAAATTAACTTTAAAATTCATAATTAATTACTTTATCAATTTACATATTTATTTTATTTTATCTATTACCTTAAAGAATATAAATTATTCATTTATATTAAAATATCAGATTCCCAAGGATTTTTAATTGGACAATTTATAATTTACAATAATAATAGGTCTAGATGCTTAGTATAAGCATTTAATCGTTTAATTTAATTAAGTAATAAAAAAAAACATCAAACGATTTGCATTTAAAATTTTAAACAAAACATGTACTTATAAATCAAAAAATATAAAGGTATTAAAATAAACACACACGATCTCTAAATACTACGTGACAATCTGTTTCTGTACATTTCATCGTATTAAAATGTCATTATTCCATACTATATAATATTTTGTTTAAAGTTTCTATTTGTTATATATGTATAACTTACAAGATTATTATTCTGTTTTTAATCATTTATTTTTCATAAAACTTCTAAAGTATCAACCGTTATCAACTATTACGTAAATAGACAAACTAACCCAAATTATTACCCTATCTGTAAATGCATTGTTATTCAAAGTTTAAACACAATGTACTAATTTTGTATAAGAACAACATATTTTATAAAACGGTATTTTTTAAAATAAAAACCATAATTAAAAAGAATAAAAACATTAGATACTGGTAGTTATAGTTTTTTCTTCATTCCATCGGTTCTCTCAGGAGAGGATAATGAATCTCTCAACCATAATTATGGTAGTGGAAGGATATGGTGTTTTATCTTGCATTGTTATTGAGATTTCAAAGCAATGATATCAATCATCGCATTCGAAAAAACGATTCTGAGCCTGGCTATTAATTCATATTTTGTTTTATTTATTTATTCAATATTTATTTAATATTAATACCTAACCTTATGAATAAACGGATATCCTTTATTGTCTTTGTATTTTACTACACTTAATGTTACTACTCTTTATTTATAATTAATATAAAATTAAATGTACTTATTATATAATATTTATAGAAGGAAAGATAATATTAGATTTACTGTTAAATAGTTTTCAAATATGTTTTTATTTTAAAACTAGTTACCTATATACATTTAAAAAAAATTACTTATTTAACTCCACTTGATTTATACATTTATATTGTTTAATTATATTATTTTATATATATTTTTTTATCATATTATTAGATTTGACATCTTCGATGGCAAATATAAAATAATAAATACGAACACTGTATAATTTATATATATATACAAATAATCGTACATATTACCATTTTATTTCATAAAATATCATATAAGTACCTTATATCCGAATATAACCTAGTACCTAGTACCTATACGAAATCGATGGTTTGATACTCTAAACGTGCAATAATTAATAGTTTAAATATCGTATATCATATTATATAAAGAGCCCTTTGAACAGTCGTTACGTTTCGGTAACATTTTTCATTGTGATGCGTGTTTTCAAATGAGTTTTAATGCGAAATCTAAACGATCACGTTACATTTCTATTGAATTAAACGCAGCGTCTCGAAATATTAATAATGAGAGATACCTCTCTATTCGTCTGAAACTGTTAGCGACAAAAGTTTCCTCGAGCATTTAATAGGGAAAGAGCAAGGAAAATTACTACCGGTCGTTTATTCCGTACAAGTCGCTTGGCAAATTGAATAAAAAACGATAATTATTAAAACGTAATGTTTACCGGTGAAATACGCTTTGCTGAAACTAACTAACGCGACAATGGTGCGATTCTGAAGAATGCGAACGACAGCTAATGATAATGACGTTCCGAATCGATTAAAGGCCACGGAATAATGCGTTTTAATTAACATGAAACAATTAGTTATCGTAAAAACGGTTTGGATATTTTTTACCGAGACGTGCCTCCCAAAAGCTACTTCGCGCGCTTTTGATTAATAACAATAATAATAATAATAATATTAATGATAAAAACGATAAGATAGTAAACATTATCCTCCGGAATCTGCGGATAGCGCACATGCTGTGTTTTAACTTGAATCCAAACACTTATATTTATTGCTAAATTCTATCAAAAACTAATAACGCGAATGATTAGATTTCACGGTCGTTGAGCATAATATTCTGCACAGACAGAATGAGATTCTCAGTATACTTGCGATGTGAACGGTCCGATATAGGTTCGAATATAAAAATATACACGCAATAGCCGCAGTCTATATATCTATGATACACAAGTGTCGTTATATTTTTTTAATATTTTTTTTTTTACTCCCCTTATCTGCGGCCATTCCGTC
Source organism: Eriosoma lanigerum (assembly GCA_013282895.1). NCBI lineage: Eukaryota > Metazoa > Arthropoda > Insecta > Hemiptera > Aphididae > Eriosoma > Eriosoma lanigerum. The sequence continues at coordinate 4,987,736 of CM023360.1, forward strand.
CGGTAACGGACGGCACATTACGGCGGTATAAACCATCTAAAACTACTTTCGATTCGATTTCCCAATAATATAATAAAAACGAGACAGGAAATTCGATTTGATCTCAATATCGGGGCGATTAAAGTCGTATGTTTTTTTTTTTTTAATTTTAATTTACTAGTATTTATAAGAACACACGTTGATTTTTCCGTTGATAATTAATTAATTTTTTTGTTAAATGTATCTAATCTTGCGTATTTTATTACATTGTAATATATTTTTCTTACTCACTTTGTGTTATTGAAACGACCGAGCTCGCGACAACCAACTTTTGGTAGCTCTTATCCGCCGAATACCCATTCCACGACATAATATATCTGATCAAAGGGATCGAGCGCGTTATTAAATGGGTTGACTGTAGGCAGACGTGTCGTCAAAACGATTTTAACGTGGTACCGTTTATCGTTTAACGTTTACTTATGCACTGTAACCTACATCACGTATATCACGCGTCGAATACGAGGCACAAAAATGTCACATCCTCCATCGCCATTCGGCATCTCGAACTTTACTCTCCCGTGGGTCGTAAAGTTTTTGCCAAACTTCAGTTAAACACTCGTATAACGTCAAAAATGTTTGTATAAATAAAAAAATAAACAAAAAGAAATTGTGCAATTTTTATTGTTGAAGTAAATACTAAAAATAAAATTGTTTAAAAAAATTTATTATCGTATAAACGTATACCGTAGCAGTAAATATATTCACAGTGTGTTGGTCTTTATAATGCTCGTGCAAAAAGTTTACCGAACGCCACAATTTGTGCTGCTTATATTGCATTATATTTTGGTTTAATATTAAACGTTTTGCAGCTCGTATAAAATATCTACACGTTTATTATAAGGATTCGACGCGTTTAGGCGCGTGAAACGGCAACCCACTATTTTAATATAAAATATTATATTGTATTTGACAATATTATTTGAAACGCAATAACAGTCTGTAATGGCGTAATATAATAATACATCACAAGTTATAAAATCGCCATGTCATATTATGTTTGAGTTCTTTTGCCGACAATAGAGTTCACAATGACCGAAATATTCAAGGGGAAAAAACGTCTATAAAAAATTGAAAAAATATAAAAAGTCCATAAATAAAAACAACGCTTTAGAGAAATATTAAATTGTAATACACATTTAACGTTTTATAATAAAAAATTATATTGATCAATGCAACGAATATAATTAAGTAATATAATTTATTTTATCAAAAAATAATATAAAACGTTATTAAATCAGAATTTCTTTTCTTCATGATTTCAACTTTCTGGAATTCAGATAATAATTTCCATCAAAATTATTTAATATATATATTATTCATAGTAATATATAGTAAACGTACATCATTGTGAGAATTCATTTAGTTCTTAAATCGTTGAATACAATCGACAACTGGAAAATTAGCTTAAAATTATTATATGACGTATAGGTAATATAGATTTATTTTTAAATGACGTTATGTGCAAAAAAGGATTAGTCAAATTAACTCCGATAAAAATATATATGGTGTAAGCAATAGTATTATATTAAACTGAATTTCCATAATATAATATTATCGATTAATTTTTTTTCATTATTATTTAGTTAAATATTAATTTCTTTATACTTATAAATATAACAAAAAAATACTAATTCAAATATATTAATACGTATATAGTTTATATTAATGAGAAACCTTGTACTGGGTATTTGTATTCATTTTTTAGACTAGGTATATTTGAATATTTTAAAAATTAAACAATTCAAACCTATGAAATTTAATTATTAATATCTAATATTTTTAGTTAACGATATCTTTTTAGTTATTAATTTATATGATTGCAGTAATTTGGAATTTTTAAAATTAATATATAATCAATAACATAAAATCACCCATATGATTTAAATGTATATATGGGTTTATGTATCTTTAAAACTGTTTATTTTTGTCTTAAGAGAGATATTATTTATCTAAAATATTATTATTCTGACAAGATTTCTTTTTAACAAAAACATAATAACTTTACAACTAAATTACCTAGGTTTTAAGATGTTATTTGTTTGTCTTCCAAACATTTTATTTAACGTTAGTTCGATTTTCGTGGATAAGAAAAACTCGACAAGGCCATTTTTTCAGAAACCTATTTGGCGTTAGGCCAATTTGACATTAAGTACCTGCAACGATCCTCTTCTATTGAACTGAATTTATGACCCCATCCCTCGACTATTAATCTGATATCTGAGTTGAGAAAACATCCCAATTCAATGATACTTGCGATGTTTATAAGTATAACACTGTTTAATATCTAAGCTCGTTTAAAGTACATTTTTTCGTTGTGATTTATATTTTATTCATCCGTCATAGTACTTAGAGTTTCTTTTCTCTCTAAAGTGTACAACTCGAATAACACCCATAACAACCCAACAACAAACACCGCGGTTGATTCTAGGGACAAAAAAACATACACTGATCCCTGTTATATATGCATATATATAGAAACAATATATTATACTCAGTGATGGATTAACGAATTGGCCAAGCATATCTGACCCTAGAGACTCCTTAATTTTAAATTCTATGAGAGCACTAATCTTGACGTAAATATAAATTGTTGCCCAAAATAATACCAACGTAAGAAATAAGAAAACATTTAGTTGTATTAGAGTTTTATGATAATATAAGAATCAATGGCATACATAAAAATGTTATAAATGGAAAGGAAGGGGGTTAAAAAATGATAACAAATATTCAATACAAAATTAAATATTATACTTTAATAATATTATGTATATATACAAAGTGTCCCAGTTCTATTTACTAATTCCAATATTTCTGCGAAAAATAAAAATTTTTGAATGTATTTTTTTCAAATTATATATATAATCAATTTTATTAACTGATGCATAGAGTAACTAGAAAATGAGAGAAAAATGACGGATGTTTTGGACATATTATGAAGAGAGATAATTAAAAGGCAGTTATGAGCTTATGAGTTGTATGGAAATGAATGTAAAAGATAAAAGGAGGAGAAGAAAACCAACCAAGAGGAGAATAGATGGAATTAAGAGTAATATGAAGATAGTTGTTCTGTATCGACGAGATGTAGGTGATCGACTCTATAGATGTGAAAATCCAGGGTGGCTGACTCTATATAGTTGGAAGGTAAGTCAAAGAAAAATAAGGAGAAGAATATAACCAGTTGATATTCTAACAGACTGTTAAAACATTTTGGAATGGTCGAGATACAACGAATCCCTCTCCTATTACACGTCACATTTGTGACTTCAAAACCTCCGTTCCTTGTTGACGAACAGAATATTAAAATAATAATTTTATACATACTCAAACCCGTGATAATTTGAGGCCTCGGAAAATAAACTATCCATGAGGCCCATGATTGCTCGAACAAAAAAAATATTTTCTATAAAGTATAATTTAATTTAAATTTAAAAAAACTACAAAATCAAAATATTTTTTTTTCTTGACACTTTGCCTAACTCAAAATTCATATTGTTCAATACTCATAATTTATATGATTTAATACTTCTTTAAAAAAAACGTCTAATCCGAGGACACTAAACATTTACAAATTCCAAGGTCCATCGTTCATTCCCCTCCCCACCACTAAATCAGGGTCTTTGCAAATTTGGTACAGGGCCCAGGTGAGCCAAATAACTTAATCCGTCACCGATTTGCACATCTTATAGCCCGGTTCACGCGGTCAAATATTTTATCAAATGTTTGCAATTTGTCAAACATTAAATAATTTTTTGTAATATTGGTCACACTATCAAAAACATATTTCAATTTCTGAAACTCGGAAAACACTAACGATTGGTCTAATTTAACAGCTGTTAAACATTAAAAAGGAGCATTTTAAAATTAAATTGACAGTTATGTATTAGCACAAATAAAATATTTATATAATAATATGTATTTGTATTTTATATATTCCTTAATGAGTAGATAGACCATTATAATATAATTTAACTAATAATTTTTTAAATTAATTCCGTATTACAAAGTATAAATAATATATTTGTATTATAAAAGTTACGCAAATTATACAAAAAAAAGTTTTCGGCAAATTCTCTTGCAATAAATTTAAATTTTCAAACTTTTAAAAAAATCTAAGTTGTATATTACATATTAGATAAATCTTAATTACATGATCATTACATCATACAATATGTGGTATAATATAAATATATATTATAGTATAATAATAATAATTAATAATTATAATTTATATTTACACTATTTAATATTACCATTGATTGTGAATACTAGTATTTATAATCAATGATGTTACATATAAACAGCATAAACACAATTTATTCTTTATTTCTTAAAATCTGTTATTTTTTTTATTACTCCATACCACATATGATGGTAACTGTAGTTAACTATATATAACTATAAGTTAACTGTAACTAGTACGTACAATATAAAATAAACTTCTTATCAATACAGTATTATCAAATTAGTTGAAAAATATTTGATGTTTAATAAATAACATATATTTGATAAAATATATTGACCGTGTGAACCGGGCTTTAGAGCACAAGTCTGACGCGGCGCTAACCGTCGTACGATTATTATTGAGGCTAGGATTTTGTAGCATTTGCATTTTCTTTCATAGTACTCTAGGACATAGCTAATCAAAAACAAAATTCGATTTGTTCATCACAGAGTTCAAATATTCAATTTTGCATTTTCTTATGATATTCATAAATAAATGCTTTTTTGGTACTTTTTGTCAGTTAATTATCTTTTTAATTCGTTTTTGTTAATTATGCGCATATTTAACATTTTTAGAACAATTACGTAAATATTTATCTAAATTATTATTTATTTTAATTGTATTATTATTTATTATATATATTTCGTGATTTCGTAGTGAAATATTATCGTCTTATCGGAAAATGTTTCTGAATATAGATTCTTAGATTTTGTCCAAGTGATTACCGAGTAGGGAGTAGTGGTTACGTAATACGTCGACTGTCTGGACTTCAGACGCAATGAGCTGTTTAGTTGTTCTAAGAATTAATTGATGTGAATATATAAAAATGTGTTAATTAATAAAAATTAATTTTTGATATTGAAAGTATTTTTTCAGTCAAACTTAAAAATGTTTAAAAAAGTTTTTTTTAGTCGCATTTTCCTGGTTAAAAAGCTTTTTTTTTGGAACATTATTGGCAATTTTTTAATTCCTTTACTGTAGGTTTTTAGTGCTTCGTTTTCCTAGCACTAATTATCGTTATTACAGGGTGAAATTGATCGAGTGTTCGGCCAAGGACAACGTGAACGTGCGCGAGTTGTTCAAATCGTTGCTGGTCCTGTCGCGGAAGCTGAACGGGCCGGAAGACCAGACGGCGTGCCCGCTGAAACGCCGGTCTAGCGCGTACGTCAGCCACACAAAGTCTTCGCGGCGCGCGGAGAACGCGGTGTCGACCGCTGCCGCCGCGGCGTCCGGCCCGGCCGGCGGTAACGTCGCGTCCGGCGGCCACGGACGCGACGAGCATCAGCTGCAGCAGCAACAGGAACGGCCGAAACCGCGCAGTCGCAGCCTGATCAGGCGGTGCAGCCGCAAGACCAAACAACAGATCAGGGACACCACTACCGGCGGTGGCGGCGGCGGCGGCGGCGTGGACGACTGCAACGTCAGCTAAACGCTTCGAGTTGAAAGATATCGTAAAATTCCAAAATCGAATATTACAAATATTATTATTACAAGAGATCGTTTTTTTTTTTTTTGTCAAATAACGTGTGTCACGACTCTTAAATTTTTCTTCGACGCTCTCCGCATCGATATTATTCACTATATTAATTATATGACATCGAGATATTGTCAATACTATTTAAACAGTTTTATTCGATTCGTTTTTATCAACTCGTAACATGATTATTATCCAATAAATCCGTCGCACAATATAGTGGTTACCCCGATTCGTTATCACTTATATTATCATTATCTGCACGCTTTAAACATTTAATACCGTACGAGTAATCCCCCTAACTTTAATCATGTTTTCATTTCATTCAGCGGCTTTCAATGTTTATATAAAAAAAAAAAATCATTTTTTTTTTTTTTTTTTTTTTTTTAATTCGTTTTTGCTTTATCACAAATCGTTTTTATGATTGAAAAAGTTTTTAACATAGACACTAGATAGCAATTACTGTGCTATATATAACGACATCGGTATCGTTTGATTTTTATTTTATTTTTTGTCCAAGACAGTTTTCTTAAACTCATTATTAATCTTTCTGGATTTAAAGTTTCAACGAGCACGTTTTTATATTAATTGAAAAATAATATTGTTCCATATTCGTAGATAATAAGTTTTCAAATGATTTTCGGTAAACGACTTAAAATTGTTTATCAATGTTACTTATCTATTGTGCGTAGGTATTGTAGTACAGATTGGTCGTGAAACCCACGATTGAATGTATATAAATATATAATAATAATATAATGTTACTAAAATTTTACATAAATGTTCAAATGCGTTTTTTTACGAATTATTATTAATCTAAATTAACACGTTAAGTTTTATTATTTAACACTATTGGCGATTTTCAGAAAACGCAACGATTAATCGTTTTTATTCCGTGTAAATATCATAATATTATATTGAATATCATTTGAAGCTGACCTATAATCGATTCCACTGGTAACGGGATATATGATTTAAACAATAATCGTGATAAACTGTAGTTAGTGAATTCATTAAATCGTGTGCCATTAATTTCCAAGTGCTTCCAAGAGCGTTTTATTCAAATAGGTAGTCATCCTGTACGTTAAAATCATTTCTAAAAATAAATATATTCACCATTCCATTTATGAGCCTAAACAAATATTTACTTTTTTAAGTTAAAATAAAACAGTTTTATTAATCAAATTCATTATATCATAATAATATACCTATATCTACATTAGACCCGTTTTATAAAACTTATAATAATAATATATTAAAATAAAATGTACAATCCAAATAAAACGTTCATAATAATATTTTACTTTGGTTTCTTTTAACATTATTCACATTTTTACATAATAATATTAATATATAAATTCATTTATCATTGAAAATATATATAGTTCTGTGCACACGATAAAACAAAAATATAAATCCTTACCTACTATCGATCAGAATAAAGAATAATAATAATTATTATTCGTTTCCATAATACTGTATCTTTATCAATAAGTCCCAAATTTATTAATGTATTCATTTAAACTGTTTTTTTAACTCGGCTCACAAAATATTTTCATGAAGTTTTATCATTTAAAATTGTAAGAAAGTTACTAATAAACTATATACGGTATCAGTACACTTTCCCGACACAACATTTGTCCGACATAATTTTCCCGACATTACGTTTATTCAACAGTATCAAATGTTATTATACACAATTTTTATCAATAACACAAAATAATACACAAATAAATTACACAACTTTTGTTAATAGGTAATTATTTTTTTTAAATAATTATTATTTAATATTTTGTGCAACTCCAATAAAAAAAGGTTGAACGATTTTGTCACTTATAATTTAACTAATGCATTTTTCTCGTTTTCACAACACCAATGATACAAATCGTCTCTATATTTGTCTTTATGTATCTCATTATGTAACCATTAATAACCAATTTTATATTAAGTACATTTAAATGATGAAACAATTTCACAAATTTGTACCATTTTTGATCTATTCAAAATTATAAAAATTTAAAACAAACATATATAAAAACGATAATAAATATTATTTATTAAAGTTGTATTTTAATTATTTTTTATGACACTAGCAAAGTTTGTTGAGTACTGAGTATAGGTTATACTCAGTATAGCAATTTAGGTTCAGTTCATGACAAATAGCAGAATAACATTTTATTTATACACTCAAAGTTTTCTGGATTTATGTCTTCAAATATAAATCTAACATTTTCAATGATAAAATATCACATTGCAAATCATCAATTATTTATTGAATTTACATAAACTCTGGCAATCGTTTAAATTTATAATTGATGAAAAATGTACTGGCACCTTTGAAGATTATTGTACATAGTACGCACTACACAGTCAGTGGCGCCCACGTGGGTTATCAAGTACTACAACTGCACTGATACCCAACAAGGGGTGGAATATGTTTACAATACTTTTTAATATATATATATGTATATATATATTTGATTGTAATAGATGAAATTTATAAATTTTAGCGGTGGGTGAATGTATTATTATTGACTGCATTGGCTTACAAAAATGCTATGGGCGCCACTGTACGCAGTGGTTATTAGCGATAAGATTATATAATTATACGATAGTCGATAATACATCGTAATTTATTATAAAATTTAATTTTAAATCGATTTAATCAAAAAAAAAAATTATTGGGAAGTAAAAATTCGTTAAGTATTTTGTCGGGCAAACGTATCAGACCCACTATACACAATGTACCTACCTATTTGTTAATCCAAAAACTATAAATAATACCCAAATAATTATTCTCATTTTTTCGATATTTGGTACTTACTAAGAAATGTATAATAGTTTAACAATTCACTAAAAATATACAATAATATTATTATATATTATAAATTTAATTATTTAAAAAAATGTATACGTAGATAAAGTAGTGGATTGTGTAAAATAAATTAATGTCATAACAAATTATTATAGTTCAATTTTATCTAAAAAGTATATAAAATATCGTACGTGGAATGAAGTCTCAAGTTAAAGACAATTATTATACTTGTTTCAGAATTAATAATACATTAATATTAATATTGCCATTTATGACTCTTTACATAAGATTAATCTTTAAATTATAATATTAACAAGTAGTATAGAATAAGTATAACATATATATATATATACGTGGTACAAAAATGATATATAATTATAATTATATTATAAAGATAATAGCTAATTTATATTATTCAATGTCCATTTAAAATCCTATCATAGAGTATGGTTGTGAGTTAATAATTTTTAAACACCACCAGAGTGCGTTTGAAAATTTTAAAAAAGCTCATTAAAACATAACTGATTTTTTTTAACAAAATGTGTAAAGATTTATTGTCGTTAATTATCGTAGTTCGACATAGTTAACATAAGTATATATTTTACGAGTAAAAATTAATTTAATCCAATCGGGTAAACAAGCAGGGATAATATTTAATAATGCAATTATTTTGTATTACTATTATTTATATGATATGAAATATCTTTCATATCTTTTAATAAACAAAAATGTGTAAATTTATTAAAATATTAAAATACTTTTATCTAAAACATGTCACAGAATTTACCTATAAAGTGTTTTATTAATCGACATTCTTAATGTCATTATTGTGTTAGCAATTATAACTACCTATCGGAACTGAAAATATGTAATGTAATTATCACATATTAAATAAACATAGGTAGAGGAAAAGTTAATTAATTTTTTTACATACTACACTGATTTACCCGATAGAATAAGTATATTTCTATCATTTATCTTACAGAATTAATTTTAAAAATATCATACTAAACCATTCTTTTTATTGAATATAGCATTAATTTTAAGCTAAAACAAAAAAAAACAATAATCGTTCAAGGGAACAAAATGATTTTTATTTTATATATTACTAAAATTTAAATGAAAATTAGATATAAATACAATTTAATTAACAATAAATGAAACTACAATATTGCAACTTAATTAAAATATATAATTAGAAAAAAAAACAACCCTCACGTAAGAAAAAATATAAATTTGTTTTCATTGTCATGAGCTAGTGTAAATTTGTGTATTAACTTTCAGTGTATAAGTGTGATATACAATCTTTTAAAACGCTTAATGATTTCAAAATATGTGCACACTTAAACTGTGTTCATAACTAAAACACCAAATCAGTTAATGTTTATTATACCTAAAAATATTTATTTTTTTTTTCATGTTTAATTCAAAATTTCCAGGACATAATATTATATTACATTACTATTTATACCATATTTAGTCTTACATACTAAAAAATTGAATTCCATTAAATTTAAACCCGACACATTAACACATTATACATAAAAATACTATAAACAATCAATTATTAAAATTTCATATTTTATGAAAATATTAAATTTCACCATTCTGTAGGAGAAAAATCAGCTATAATAATAGTCACAACTCATTATACCATTCTTTTTTCATTCCTTGATAATGAATTTTAACCTTTCATTTACAAGACGAATACCAGAAAAAAGTTATCCATGTGACAATATAAAATAATCTGTATAAAAATTAAAACGACTGATGGCAATTTTTTGTACGTCTCAAAAAATAATTTAATTAATTTCTGTGGGTATCAAATTTATCACCATACGATATTATGTAACATATCTAAGTGTTTTAATTTTAATCCCAAAATCACCTTTGAAAAATAATTAATGTATATGTACTTAACCTATGTATTATATTGACAAATTTATAATTAAATTACTAGGAACAGGGTGCAATACATATGTAGCACTTTCCCATAAAAATATATAAATTATTTTAGCACACATAATAATTTATAATTCAACTAAAACGGAAAATTACTATTTAACCAATTTAAAACAAAACAATAATGATTTTTATAGCCTCCGTTTGTAAGTACATTATCATATCACAAAAATTGGAGAATTAGAAATATATAAATTATAAATAATTATTAATTATAATATTTTAATTTAATACCTGTAAACATAATTATATTATAACTTTTTTTTTTTATAGTGTATATTGATTTTTAATATTATACAATAAAACATAGTTTTGTTTCAAAATTGTACAAAATTGTTTTACCTTCATATTAATCATCCACTACTGCATTTCCTACGAAATTAACACATTTATTCCATAATTACGGTATAGATAAAATAAACAATTTATTCGTCATTTATTTCCTTTAAGTTGTTGAATAAAAAACAAACAACCAGAAAATGTATTACACTTATAAATAAAGCTATTTTATACTATTCACAACATGGTAAGTCATTATTGTATTAAATAAATACATTGGTAGACATTATTTTACGAACAAATTTGTTTTTAAAAATAACTTATATTTTATCAAATAATTAAGTAATGTATATCACATAATAGATAAAATAATTGTAGAATGCTTTTTTTCTAGCCATTACATTTTAATATTTATTATATACTGATTTTATTTAATTGATATCATAATATTGAATAATTTAATTAAACATAACAATGTACCTAATGAATATGAATATAAAAGTTATAGCAGTTTCGTTTTAAAATTCCTAATTAATATTAATTAATTATTTATTATAAAGAGATGCAGTTACTATAACTTTTTAAAACCAATGAAGTTGGCCGATTAACTTCCACTGAACTCTTTAAAACATGTGCCAATAATACGCAAGTAATTTCAAGTCCAAATCAACCTCAATTTAAATTTAAATTTAAAATTATTTTGAAGAAAAGGCTGGTCAACTATAGATAGCCCACTTAACTTGTACTGGGATATTGAAAATTGTGTAAATCGATGCATTATAATTTGCAAGTAATTGAAATTTCACTTTCGCTTATTTTAATTTGAAAGTCGATAAGAATCCGTCATGAAACTTTCAAAGTTCTGGAGTTGGGTCACCAAACTTGTCCTAAATATTTGAAATAATGACAAATACACTTTATATTTCGAATTTAAACCACCAAAGTTGTTTTTATTATGCTTTGAATGTTCCAATTCATAATATTTCATAGAGTCAAACAGAATTATATAATCATTTTAATTAAAAATATAATCAGTATTAGGTAGAATTCTTATGAATGAAAATAATAATCACTTTTATTAAGAATACCTATACAAAACATATTTTCTTTACCTAATAATGAAATTACAAATAATACTCTCTGTTCTGTAAAATAATAAACAAATAATCAATAATGTACCTATTCATATTATACGAAATTAATTTTCTGGGAAAGATTTTTATGCAATTCCCAAATGTTTTCCCATCTGTTTTGATATATAATATAAAATGACCAGAAATGTAATGAATTACAACTTTACTACTATAGATTATGCGATCTGAGCAACTTTTAACTTAAAAAAGTAGACTTCTAATTGTTTGAAAATTATGATGCGTCGATTGAAACTATTTTCAAAATCCTATAAAAAATTGGATAGGCCTACTTCAGTACATTAAAAGTTCGGTAACTGGTTTTGATCGACTTGAAATTTATAACATGTCGAATGCCACTAATTGAGGTTAATTTGAACTTTAAAATTTTGTAAACAGACTTGGATATTATTTACTTGAAAATTATTTGCAAAATATTAGCACATAATTTGAAGAGTTCAGTGAATGAAGGTGGGCCACCTTTATAGGCCTATCTTCTCATCTCTACTCAGTTCTTACTCTTGAAATACAGAAAATATTTGTCATAATTTAAAAATATATCTCTAATAAATACAATTTATGTAAATAATTTATATATAGTTGATTATAACAAAAATTTCTCAAACAAAGAATAATCTGATTATTAATTATTTTGCTATCTCGTTTCACAATTTTTTTTTTACCTTTTATAAATATCTAAACATATTCTTTTTTTCGCTCTTATGTGTATTTCTAATTCTATGGTGTGACGTGCAATTATTGTATTACTGACCACCTCTGAAATATATAATTTGTTTTATCTATGTATTTTCCAACTTTTTCATGTACACAAGTTATTACTGCTTCATTTACAATGTCACAGGTAACAATAGTCAATATCTTCATGTCAAATTATTTAAAAATAGTATCATTTAGTTTTTAAAAATAAAACACCAAAAAATTTAAGTGGTCAGGGGTAAAAGTTATAATTAAGAGTTTTACGCACTTAAAAATTAGGAAATATATACATACAGTAAAACAAACATTTTTTAAATGTACAATTTAAATGTATACTAATGTAAGCAATTTTTGTTTTATATTTAATAAAAAAACTTCATAAACAGTATATTTAATTATTAAAAAAGTTATTAATATTATACTACTGTGCTCATTCCAATAAAACACGTATTGAATTGAGTGATTATTTAATTATTATATCTTATATATTATTATTTAATAATGTCAAATATTTTATAATAAATATATTGGAAAAGAAAAAATAATATTAATTAATTAAAAAATCAATCGGTCATAGCAATATACTATGTTACGTAGTAACATATCAAACCATGCTCTACTACTTATTGATTGAAAACAAAACTAGTAACGGTAGTATCGTTGTTACTCAAAAGAATATGATCGGACATGTTTTATTTTATTTTTCTATTATTTTGATTAAAATGGATAAAATATCCTTATTCCCAATACTAATGGTGAACTATTTTATTAATGTAAGGAAATTATTCCAATTATTAAATAATAACATATAGAGTTTGTTCGTAAAATATTTTTATTTAATCAAAAAAATAATTGCATATTATTATACATTTAAACTGCATAATATATAAAAATGTTGGTGCATATTTCCGAACCTTGATTTTATAATTATTGACTACTTCATGCCATATAACTGTACAGCTACTTATTTAATGACAATATTAAATATTAATTTCATACGGTATATTTGCCATGCGCGTTTTGAACAGCAAATTTGTCATCTATAAAAATCCAAAGTAAAGAAATCTAGAAGAGTCAATCGGCAACAAAGAAACTGGTATCAAATAATTGTCACAAGAATTTATGCTGTCACATGAATACGCGGTAACTCCGGGCCATCTTTGGACTACAAAATAAATGAACCATACTAATAATAATCATAAAACAAAAAAATATGATTAATTACAACATTTTTAATTGCTAAACGTATAATAACATATTTAATATATTTATATATATGTGTAAGTTTGAGCGTACCGCCAAACTTGGTTGTAAAGCTTGGTTGATAACAGAACAGGTAACGTTATCAGAGAGAGGAGAAAACCGATACGGAAGAAAAGTGATAGTGCGAGAAGTCATCGTGATTATTAATTATAATAAATTATTATGTATAAATTTATTACATATTTATTATGTAATTTATTACAATAAATTATTGTAAAGTAAGACTATCAACAATTGTATTGAATCAGGTATACAGATTAATTATTAATACTTTATAACTCTAAGTTAATTTGTACATATTTTTGGTAATTACAGTTTTATCTTACTGCATCAATACTTGTTTGAATTCAAACCTCAAAACTCTCCAATCCTCATTAAGTCTCTGATTCCGAGACTTACATATATATATAAAGATATAGGTATTTTCGAAGCAGTATCAAACCCTTTACGGAATCAAATTTCCAAAAAATAATATTTATGTTATTTTATAATCGATTTAAATCTCTTGTAAAAGAATTAATATCCTTTAAGATCGAAATTATATTTTTAGATATCATAAGGCGATAATTTATTACTAAAGGTAAACACAATAATTTTGCGATTACACAAATAATATGAAAGTCCTTTAAATCATCAAATCAACTCAAATGAAAACAAAATAAGAATTACACTTATTATAATTTACGGAATAGGAGTACAATTTAAATATGTAAAAATCACTAAAAACAGTTAAATTGTTAAATTTGTAAATGTGGATGTGACATGTTTGTAATTTAATTAAGTATAAATATCATTAAATTAATATTATAATTTAGTAAATTTTATGCCGTTATACATAGATATTGTGATCATACATTAATGTTTAATAGATATGTCTTGATATTATTCTAAAAATAATTAACATATTTTGATATCGATATTATTGTTAAAGTTTTAGATTTGAAACTAACTGTACTACCCATTGATTCGATATCTGAATAGGCTAATAAAATATTTTCAAAAAAATAAATAAATAAATGCTGTAAAGTTCATTTGCATCGGTTTTGTACACATCGTGCAAAAGAAAATGATCACATTTATATATATAAATATAGAATATCATATGAAACAAATTTCAATATTACTCGAATAATACGTTCATAGTGCAGTTGTGCAAATAAATGATTAATAACATAATAATATAAAACTTTTCACGTAATTATGTTTCAATTATTATTCTAATTAATTTAAAATTTAGGTTTTTATAAAACATATGTGTACGTTCACTGCATTATATTTTCGCTTCATTACTATATAACTCGAACAGTTGGATTTAAATCAATTATTGAATAAAACCTTGAATATATATAGATTATTTCACAACATTAAAATAATGATAGTAAAATGAATTATTGAAAATATAGAACATAAATTAAAACAAATAGTAAAATATATACTTATGAACACTCTATATAAATTATACTACTTGTATATAACAAAATAACAGCAATAATCTAATTTGAAAAATATTTTAATTAGTTTTTTAAAATATTTAGTAGATATAAAACAATATTTACAGTATTTTCAGTTAAAAAACTTCACAGTTTTAATATTTAACAAATGCAAATTGAATTGCTATATTTTTATAATATTACCAATTAATATTTTGATTTGGTTAGGTTAGGTTAAGTAAAAATGTCTCTATTGTAATCCTGCAGAGTTCTGAAAGACACTTAAAAAGATTCTAAATAACTAATTATTGTATCGATATTTTATTTCATATAACAAATGATATATGGAGCTCAGAAATACTATTACATTAATAGGTTAAGCTTTTATCTAAGAAATATCCAAATTTAAGAGACAAAAGTATTGTATATAGCACTACATCTATCATATGGTATTTTCGGTTCTTGTTCCAATTATTTAAAAATATATTTTACAGCTTTGTTTCTATTCCAGATCCTACAAATTATTATAATGATGTTTCTATTTCAGTTAAACGTAATACCGTTATAAGTTAAAGATTATAAAACAATTCATAAATCCTGGGAAGATAAATCGCTCAAAAAATCTAAATTAGGTATTTTTAATTTCATTAAAAATTGTATTAAGCATTCCGTTAAAATAAATAAAATCGCCTACTAATAGTCAATTAGACTCTGACTTGTAATAGAAATTTCTAATAAATATTTATTTATTGCATAAACATGCAGTTCCTATAACTTCTCAAAGCCAATACAGTTAACCGATCGACTTCCAGGGACATTCTGGCGTGGTGGTTTTAGCGTAAGCCGTTATGGCGTAAGGTTATTTTGGCGTAAAAATTATTTAATTATAAAAAATTAATTATATTAAATTAATAAACGATTTTGGTATCAAATTATTTTTATCGACGTATTAAATCTTTTATGCGATCGAACCAGGAAAAGAAACAGATTAATTTAGAATTATACCCATTAGAAGTTTAGGCATACATTAAAAAATAGAAAATTTGATATTAAAAATAATTTATTCTTTTTGGAAAAAAGGTAATTACCCTGGTTTTTTCCCTGTGTCCATTACATATACATGATATATATATATATATATATATCATTAAAGATTATAAATTGACTAATTTTTTAAAAATCTAAATACTTTTTTATTAATATAATGTATACATATGACTCTGCTCGTGGGTGGCACTCGTCTCTACGCTCTTCGGCACCATCGCTTTCGCTCCGCAAATAAAAAATATCACTTGATTTGTTGTACAATTTATAACTTAACTTATCAGGGTCTTATATTACAAATTATAAAGTCTTAAAGATATTAAAAAAATTAAAAATATTGTTTGAGAGTGAAATTTGAATCGAATAATTTTTACGCCAAAATAACCTCACGCCAAAACGGCCATACCAGAATGTCCATTCCCCGACTTCCACTGTAATTTTATTATATAGTATAATATAATATTTATATACAGTGTTAAAAAGTATCTATTTTATAAATTTGATTTTTAAGTCATTTGTTGAATATAATTCATTTTACTATTTAACTATTTTCGTTGTAGGACAACCTGTATAATATTCGTAGTTTTATTCAAAAATGTATTTTAATTTAACTCTTTAAACTAGAGTAATGAAAAGAACGAAGATAACGTACAGGTTATTTTTATTAAATCTCAATTTTTAAATAATTAGAAAAATAATTTTTAAATAATTACGAAGAAAATCTACCAAAAAATACAGAAAAAGACAAAATTCACGGAAATTGTAATTTTGACGAAATTGATTTTAGATTTTCATTATAACTAATGCAATTTTGAACGTAGGGACTTGAAATTTATTTTTTAGTATTCTTAAAGTTAGTTTACATACGTGGTAAAAATTTGGAACAGGTTACAATATTATATGTTATGTATCTGATTGAGTTACTCTAATTTATCCAAGAACTGAAAGGACGAAGAAAGAACGTCCAAAATTGATTTCTATTTTAAAAAAGAAGTCGAGAACAGAGATAAATTTTTTGCGTCGAGATAGAAGTTAATATAGAAATAAGTAGGAAGGTCGATTCCAGACATTTCCTCTTCGTCCTTTCCGTCTTTGGAGAAATTAGTGGTTTATTATAATTATGATTTGAATGCAATGATATTGCATTAGAAAATACGATTGCGAAAATCAGTCAGATATACAATATATTTTACTATATTTATTATATGGTCTATTTTTATTTATAATTTTACTATGTTACAAAATGTCCATACTATATTTGAAATCTATAACATCTAATCCTGACGAAGAACGTTTTATTGTAAAATTATTAATAAATTTTTCCAAAATCAAGATAATATCGTGATCGTTTTAATCAAGTATTAATATGAAAATTCAGATTTCAAATTAATATTTTATAAATTGTAAAATTTATACAAATTAATATCTCGTAAAAGTAATATTTGTAAAATATAATTTCGACAATCGACATATTACTATTACATAATTACTATTTATTATTCATAGATTGTAATAACAAGGGATTAATCAACTTAATTGTTGTTATAAACAACATAACTATGGTTAATGTCATAATAATTATGATGTGTAAATGATAGTAGCCGCGATTACTATGAATGTTTGTGCAACAGTCCGCTACATAATTGATTGTAATTAATTCGATAAAGATGTTTATCGAATTGTTTATTGAACCGGTAATATGACTTATCGAACTATTTTTATCGATCGTTTGTGCAAACCGGCCAAAGTGATAAATCTTTTCATCTTGGTGTTTCCAAAACGTATTAAGTTTCTGATTATTTTATATTTATTGTATAATTTATTCGACGTAATTATACATAAAATATCTAAAGATATTTTCGATTTAAAATGAAGTAAAAGTCGGTAAAATTTGCGACCTGTACTAATTCGTTACAAATCAATTGATACATAGTATCTAATAATTAATAACAAGTATTAAAATTTTTAATATTTATTTAAACATAATAAACCGGATAATAAACATGATGTATACAGAAAATAAAAGTTATACATAATTTTAAATTGAACAATTTATACTAACGCTGATATATTATGCCGGTGGCGCCAATCCGTCAAAGGTTGGGCATGTCAATTTTTCTTTACCATTGTACCCGTTTAGGAGAAAATTAAACGCTGGAAAAGGATGACCGCAATTACATTTAGCTTTGGTGTCGTCTAAATCGATATAGCCTGCGGCAATCGACGCTCCGTTGCACTTAGCAAATTGACCCTATCGGAGTCATGATAATAAAACGAATATAATCACATAATTATTTGAACTCTGCTGGTAATCGTTAGATACAATATATTACTTTTTCGTAGAAAGTCGTTGAATTATCTAAACAAAAATCTTTTGCGCCACCTGTAGAACACCTCTGAAAAAATAATTTTAAAATGATTAAACGGCGTTAAACAGATGTTATTGAACAACAGCTAAATAAGATAACAAAAATGTATTTTTTACATGTTATATAATGTGTTTTTCTATTTTAATTCATCTTAAAAATAAATTATTTCTTATTTCTTGTTATTTATTATTTATATATAATATCAATATGGTAATATTGTATGAGGCATTATGTTTTTAAATTAAATATATTAATACTCATTACAATAAGACGTGTTAGCCAATCATTACTTTCTACACGTTCAATGCCGATGTAGGATACCCTCCGACACTGGATATTGACGCGCTTGGCCGATGTCGGAAGGATCCGATGAATATGATAGTCATCTTTATAGTGTTCTAGCATAATCGGCTGATTGTGTATAATCATAATATTTGGTATGGCCATTCAGTATATATTTTTTAATTAATGAGTACACTTATCTTTGATCCTCCGTAGGTGGGGGCCAGAATACACCCACGGCAGTCTATGCCCGTCGTAAAAGTCGACAAAATGGATCTAGCAAAGGGCAGCAACATTGTTAGTATCAAGTATATATATTTCTATACTTGAATAGCATCACTTAGTAATAAGAGATATTATTGAGATGCAGAAGGCAACAGGATACCACTGCATTAATTTTCCCAAACATCTTGCAATGAAGGACAACCATTATTATAGAGAACACGACGATGGGATTCGGAACCCGGAGTCCGGCAGGGGAAGGCAAAGCATGGCTTCCCAGGTCGTCAGCATCCATGCCGAAGCAAAAAGCAAAACATTAAAAATAAAATCGTAAACAAAACTATTTCAACTAAATTAGGAACGTGTAACGTTAGAACGTTGTTAAGACCAGGTAGATTTGAAGAACTTAAGCAACAAATGAAACTCAAGAAGTTTGATATTTTAGGAGTGTGTGAAACTAGATGGGGTGATAATGGAGATTTTTGAAGTGATAATTTTCGAATGATTCATAGTGGCGACAAACAAGGGAAAAACAAAGTTGGAATATTATTAAACAAAGAATAGAGACTGCAAATAGAAAATACCTATCTTGTGAATAATAGAATATTACTAATTAAGTTGAAGATATCCACAGTAAACATGATAGTCACCCAGGTATACTTTCCAACCTCGAATAGTGAAGAAGATGAAATCGAACAAGTGCATGATTATTTAGATGAACTGCTTGGAATAACTAAAGATAGCGATTATGTAAATATTATGAGCGATTTCAATGCAGTAGTAGGAGAAGGACAAGAAAATCAAGCAATAGACAAACATGGCTTAGGAACAAGAAACATCCGAAGTGAAAAATTAATTAATTTTTGTAAGTAGAACAATTAAAAAAAAAAAAACCAAGTATAAGCTATTTGAAATGATTGAGAAAATGTATATGGATGGCAACATTCCGGAGGACTTTACTAAAAGCAAAATTGTACTAATCCTTAAAAACGGAAATTCCACAGACTGCAAAAATTATAGAACAATAAGTCTCTTAACACATGAGTCCAAGATACTTCTTATCATCATAAAAAATAGGATAAGGAAGAAAATCGAAGAAGAACTTGATGAGGATCAATTTGGGTTTAGACAAGGAATTGGTACAAGAGAAGCAATTTCAGCTCTAAGGGTACTCGTGGATAGAAGGCTAAATGTAAATAGAAATACATTTATAACTTTTAATGATATAGAAAAAGCTTTCGACACAGTTAATTGGGATTTACTAATGAACACTATGAAACAAACAGGAATAGATTGGAGAGACAGACGAGTAATAATGTTGCTATACAAGAAACAAGAAGCCTTTATAGAGGTAGGAGAACATAGCACTACAGCAAAAATTAAAAGAGGGGTAAGACAAGGTTGTTTCTTATCACCTTATCTGTTCAAATTTATTTGTAGAAGAAATCATAAATAAGTACAAAAGAAACTCTAAAGGAATAAGCATAAATGGAGAAAAAATCTACTGTATACGATTTGCAGATGATATTGCTTTAGTGTCTGAGTCGGAAAAAGACATGCAAAGATCTCTAACCACTTTCACTAAAATATTACAGAAATATCGAATGAAAATAAATACAAATAAAACAAAAACAATGGTGGTGACTAAAGCTAAAGAAATTCTTTTAGTGAAGTTGGAAATAGATAATAACTTAATAGAGCAAGTCCAACAATTTAAGTACTTAGGAAGTATGATTACAAGTGATGTTAGATGCTCAATAGAAATAAGATAAAGAAAAGCTATGGCAAAGAGAGCATTTATGCAAAAACGGCAACTACTTACAAACAAAAAACTTAGTATAAAAATGAGAAAAAATTTTGTCAAATGTTATGTATGGAGCGTATTATTATATAGCTGCGAAACATGGACCATCAATAGACAAGACGAGAAGAAGTTGGAAGCCATGGAAATGTGGACATGGCGAAGATTGCTGAAAGTCAGCTAGACAGAGATTAAAAATAACATAGATGTATTAAACCAAATAGGGGAAAAAAGAATTCTGTTAAACACCATAAAAATAAGAAGTGGAAAAATGTTTGGTCATCAACTGAGACACTATTCGTTTATGACAAGTATTTTTCAAGGACGAATAAACGGACACAAAGCTAGAGGTAGACCGAGGAAAACATATATAGAAGAAAAAATTAAACAAGCTGACTGTAGTCGATACATAGACACGAAAAGGTTAGAAAAAGGCTTTTGACAGAGAAGTATGGAGAAACGACAAGGCAAGGCCTTTAGTAGAGAAGAAGAAGTGCACTTTGATTTTAGTTTCCGCCAATTTTTTTTATTATGATAAGATTTTAACTACAACTGTGGTATTATCAATATAATATAGATACTTTAAAATAACGAAACGATTAAAAAATAATAATTATATATTTATACTATTAATTAAGGATAACAGTATATTAAAACGTTAAATTTAATGCATTTTAAAAAAATATACAATTTAGAAAAAAATGTACTAAATATAGAATTACGTCGAATACGTGCCGACGTCGGCCATATGATGCGGCATCACATCCTATGGCCAGCGTTGTCACGTGTCCACACACGTTCGTGTGTTTTTAAGTATCAACGCGGCGTGTAGCATAAAATTACCAAACAACGTCGGCATTAAAAACTCTTTTATCATTACAATACACCATTCGAAAAACAAACAATGGCAAAATTAATAATAATTATGCTTAATTTGTTTAATGGAATGATAAAATTAAGCAGTAATTTAACATAAATTAATTATACTGGACATATTTTTATTGAAAAATAGTTTTTTTGTTCTTACTAGATCATGTACTTTATAACAATCCGGTGACTTATCATCCATTAGTATTTCCATTTCAAACATTAACACTACTGGCATATTATTTACTACATCTTTTGTTATAAACTGAGCGAAATTTTCCTATATAAAATATTAATTATATAGTTTCATATTTATATAAGTTTTTTATATTTTTTAAAATTATAAATCCGTCTATTACTAAAGTATTTCCTCTAATATTATTTAATGGTACAATTCCTGTGTTGTAGAGGTCTTTAGTACAATAGTTGAACTCTCTGAATGAAATTATTAGAAAGTCGAGCGCGTTCGATATAATGTTAAAATCTATAACTGTAGGATAATTATATTTATATTAATACTTATTATTATTTGCCACTCAAATATTATGTTGTTCTTACTTTCACTATTCCTCATGTAATCAGTCGCTTCTAGTTTCAAACCGAATGTCATATTCGGCATAGATTCTTTCATAGATTGCATGTATGTGTATAGCCTTTGCGATATATTATCTAAATAAATACTGCAGTCCTAAAAAAAAAAACCTTGACGATTTAAACGTATTAAATATGATAATTAAATGTTATTAGCTCTATATAATATATCTATGTTGAACAGAAAGAATATAGAAATTTTCCAAAACACGGATAAACTACATTTTAGGATGTAAACTGTGTCACGAAAAAGCAATTCGTTTTTTATTCTTTACTACACCTTAAACATAAAATAATATAAATCCAGCACCATAATAACCTACCTAAAACTCGTTCTCTCGATTATTCACACACAATATTATCACTTTTTATTCTATCTATCCAACAATTTTTTAGTCTTCCTATCGCTCTCATTCCTTCTACAATAATTTCCGTTACGTTTTTCTTAGCCTCTGAAATTTATCACTCATCATAATATAACCAAACTATATTAATACACTTAACATTATTTTCTTCACAATTTATACAACTCCATTTCCATAAACTATCAAACTTATATTAATTATCACAGACACTGCTTTTGTATATTGACAGTCACCGAAAATGCCTGATGTTATAACATGATAAAATACGAAAAAAAAACACTATAATATGATTTAATAAATGACATGAATGAATTTATAATATACAATATGGCAATATGGCAATATAACAATATAGTATACGTCGTCCAATTAAAATTCATCGAAATAACGAACTATTAAAAACCCTACACATTTTTTATTCTATTTTCACCTGCATTGTGTATGAATAAAAATAATTATTTATATTTTTTGTTGTTTGTTTTTTAACTACTTATTAATAAGTAAAAATAAATACATTTTAAAATATAAATACTTCTATTTGCATTTAAACTTACACTAAACAGATTGTCTAATATCAATCCTGCTACATTCATATCACTGAAATAACATTTAATATCATCCAAGTGAGATTTTAAATCTGCTTCAGGTTTTAAAACTTTATTCCAATCTTCACAATAATAAAATGAAATAAAAGGATAAGTAGGTTTGACTTTCGCAAGTTTAGTTACATAATCTACATTAATTAAACATATAAAAATATTTGTATAAAAACAAATCATTAACATATGCAAATAAAATCGCTAAATTTTCATAATATTACAATGTTATACAAGGTTTGGATAGGTTAGAGATATATATCTAAACTGCGAGCATGGGGGTATCAAAAGATACCCCCAAGCACACCTAAATATTACGTGATATAAAGATATAATGAAAAAGTAAATACAAAATTTATGGTATTTTTAGTTTAAAACATTATTTAAAAATTATATATGGAAACCATAGTAAGTGCTAAAGATTATTCTTTTGTACAAAATGTAATTCAACAGCTAACGAAGAAATTACAAAACTTAATTGAAATCAAATGGATAGGTATGAATTTTTTTAATAACCAGGACTCGAAAATTAATGTTTTGTGTATTTTTAAGAATCTGTATATTCACAAATTTGTATAAAATCTGATTAGAAACAAGTTCATTTTATAATGAAAATTATTTAAATTCAAAAATTGTTGTTACATATTTTTCCTACTATTAATAACTTTACATATTTCAACATTTTATGCATATAAGTAATGCATATTTTTTAATATTTTCTAACATTTTATAGTACATAAGATCGTAAAAAAAAGTTATATTAATTAATTCAAAAATAAATCCGTCATATGCTATATAAGGTACGTAGTAATACTTCAAGTTATTCACTACCTACTACAAATTGATTGAAAACGATAGTATCATTCTTACTCTAAATAGTATGACCAGACACGTTTTATTTCTCTTTCTATTAGGGACAATATATCCCTATTCCCAAAAATATTATTATATTTTAGTGAACTATTTAATTGCTGTATGAAAGTCATTCGTACGCAGGGGGTTACTTTAATTAGTACTACGGGTTTGGTAAACCTAGGGACCCTGAGCTACTCCCTTCTAGGTTAAAAGGTTAATCGTGGGGCTGACAACCCAACATAATAATAAAAAAAAATTTGTCAAGAAACTTCTCACTAAGAAACCTCGGATATCTATCGATAATTCAGAAAACAGACAAGGAAAACGGACCAGCAAACATGAATTTTTAAGATTCGAAAACTGGGATATAAAAACATTATACAAACCAAGAGCACTGCAAAACTTAATTCAGGCAACCAACAGCTTTAGACCTGAGATAATCGCCTCCAAGAGATGAGATGGCTGGGAACTGGCAACTTGAAGTCAGACAATATAACCTTATTTTATAGTGGACCAAAAATGGGAAGCATGAAAATGGTGTAGGTTCTATGATAAAAGATTCATTAATATACCTAGTGAAAAAGTTTAAACCAGTCAATGATAGACTTTTCTATCTCACTATAACTGACAAAGTTTCTGATATTGTGATGATGGACTGTTATGCACCAACGGAAACAGCAGATGAAGATCTAAAAGATTTTTTTTTATGAAACTCTTGACAGTACATTCAATTGTATACCCAGATACTCCATAAAAATCATGTTAGGAAACATGAATGCGCAAGTTGGACGAGAAAGAATATTTAAAAAAAAAGATGGATAAAGAAAGTTTTCATCTACATAGTAATAATTATGGATTAAAACTAGTCAGTTTTGCAGCATCTAAAGATCTTACTATTAGCAATACAATGTTCCAATGTAAAGAAATATTTAAACACACTTGGACATCTCCGGATGGAAATATTAAGAGCCAAGTGCACAAAACAAAACAAATAAGAACCCGCAGCTTAATGAACGATGCAAAAAAGGATTACAAAAACGAGATGAAACAAGAAAAAAGATAATACAGAACCCAACACGAGAAAATCAAGAAGAATAAATTTTACAGAAAAACCGAACAAATAAGACAATAAGAAAAGAGAAAAGATAAGCTGAAAAGGTATTTATCAAAAGTATAGAAGAATATAGATTCAACCCGAAAACCTTCTTTAGGAAGTATAGATCAATTAAAAACGGTTTCAAAGCTCAAATTACGATGATAATTGACAATAAGGGCCACTTATTAACTGACAAAACTGTTGTGAATAGATTTAAAATACATTTTTATACCCTTCTGAACGTAACAAAAGATAAATTTAATGAAGAGAATGAAAGCTACCCAATCTACTATATGGTACAACCAGAAATACTTCCACCTAACTTTGAAGAAATAAAAGACATCATAAAAATGTTGAAGAATAATAAGGCACCAGAAAAAGATAACATAAACAAAGAACTAATCAAAATATCTATCCCAGAAATAATATCAAAAATACACAGAATTATTAAAAATGGTTGGGAAAATGAAATTATCACTCTTGAATGGAAAATTTTGATTATCTGTCCGATCTATAAAAAAAGAGACCCAATGGACACTAAAAACTATATGGGGAAGGTTATAAAATTTTTTCAAGTTTTGTATCAACGACGTAATAGGAAACTATCAGACCGGTTTCATAAAAAGTAAATCAACAACAATTAATTTACAATTAGACAGGTATTGAAAAAATATTACGAATTCGGTAAATAAATACACAAATGTTTCGTGGACTTCAAACAGGTATATGATAGTATTATAAGAGAAGAGTTATGGAATGCTCAAGAGGAATTTGAAACTACCGCTAACAAAGGTCATTTTGCACTAGAAAAACTATTTAAATCAAAATTATTATCTATAAAATCAAAATACACTCTTTACTCAGGTTATCTATGACTAGTTCTATCCTATGGATGTGAAACGTGATTGGTTACAAAGAGAGATGAAGAGAAATTTCTGATTTTCGAAAGGAAAGTACTGTAACGCATTTATGGCCTTATCATAGAAAATGGGGAATACAGAAACAGTACCAGTAGAGAAATTTATAAATAATACCCAAAGCCTAATATCAAATACTTTATAAAAACCAAAGGGCTGGAACACCAGGAAATGCACTGGTATAATAAAAGATGTAATGATTGGCACTATCAAGTGGAAAAAACGTAGGGGGGGGGGGCAAGGCAGAAAAGGGTAGACATAGTCAAATCAGATCTTGAAAAATGTGCTTCAGGATCAAAATTAGAAAAATGTGTTGACAGAAATAAATGGCATCAAGTAGTAGAAGCAGCAAAGGCCCTAAATAAGCTTTACATGTTTAAAAAAAAAATAAATGGAAATGGAAATCATTCCAAATGTTAAGTTCATTAAGTTAATTCCAAACCTTGAAGTTATAACTATTTACCACTTCATAAAACACAACTATATCGATACTTGTTTAATAACAAAATTATATACTCATTTTTTATAGTACCTTTGCCCATTTTACTGTACCCATTTTGAACTTTCATATCTGTATTTATTAGAAATCCGTAGTAAAAAAACGCAGTACATTCAATTGGCAACAGACAAACATCTAACAAAGGCTGGTCACAATACTCTATACTACCACAGACACACGCGATACTTCCTGGTAATTTTGTGCCTACAAAAAAAATAACCATAAAAGTAATAAGCATATAGGTAATAACAAATGGATATATTCATATAAAGAATTATAGTTATTTTCGTTAGATTATCAAAAATGTTATGGATTCAAATTTCCAATAGATTATATTTATTTTAATTTTACTTATAATAATATATTAGGTTATTTAAAGTTACTCTTTTATTACTACTATATCTCTTAAATGGTTAGAAATCGAAAAATCATAATAGAAGCGGGTGCAACAGAAATCGAAAAATTTTGAAATATAAATTGATTTATATTGATATTGATAATTTATAACATAATTTGTGTTAATAAAATTGTAATTATTTGACATTTCAAAATTACCATGACATAATTTCATAATATTTTGGTTTTCGATAGTAATTCTTCTATATTTATTGTAGGTCTAAAAATTTTTATTAATTTTTTCTTCTCGAAAATTGACAACTTATTCATGTTGTAATAAAATGGGAAACAACTTAATGTAACCCATTCATCTTACTCGACTATGTGGAAATGTATACCAAAACATGCCCTTGTAGGAAGCATTACTTAGAATTGAGTAAGATGAATATAATAGATAAAGCTAGCCTAGTCTATACCATATTGGAGGATAAATTTCGACTAGCAAATTATAATAATGACTCACAAATTCTAACAAGCAATTTGCAAAATTATGTTAAAAGTTCGAACCTGATTAAGTATAAATTAGGACTATTTTATTTACCCAATAGGTATAGTTATTCAACCAAATTCTATTTTTTCTTGAAAATTATTATAATAATTAAATTTGTACCAAAGCTCGAAAAAAATTTTAAAACGTTATAACTATAACGTTTAACTTGTCAAAGAATGATTGAAATGTAAAAGATTTAACATTTACGGTAAGAGTAAACGCTTATATTGAATTATCACTAAACAAAACAGTACAATAAACGATATGACATATAATTAAAAATACATTAACTAAAACAAATAAAATTGTAAAAAATATAACGATGATAAAACTTTATAATATTCTACTAAAATTATTTTTTAATTTTTGATTCTTAAATTTAATTATGTAAATTTAGCAGGTATAAAATACTGAATAGTATGTAATCTACTAGTTTACTACCAGAAAAATATTTGATAACACTGTTAATTATACAGTAATAAATATTAAATATATTTTAACTTAATTGTATATTTGAATTTTATAAAAATACAATTTTAAAAAAAAATTGGAAAATGCCGATTGTGGACGTTCCTCCTTCGTCCCTTTGGTCCTCGGAGAAATTAGTGGTTTATAATTATTAAGATTTGAATGCAATTATATTGCATTAAAAAATACGATTCTGAACGTATCTAAATATATTGCAATTTATACTGATAATCCATTTCGAAATTTACCACGAATATAAATTACATATGTAAATATGCAAAATAAATTTCAAATCCCTACGATCAATATTCAAGGAGTTATCATTCCTTTTCAAGGAAAAACATATGGGAAATTTAAAAATTGAGATAAATAAAGTACCAACTAGATTAAAGTCGCTATAGAGAGGGTACCCTATTTGCGGTAATCAGACCATTATTTCAACCCGAAAAATAATTTTCTACATCAGAAAAAAAATATAATAAAAAATCTATAAAAAATTGCCAATTTTCCGCTTCTAAAGGAAAAACTTTTGGGAAATTCAAAAAATGAGCTGAATAAAGTATCAACTAGATAAAATTTGGTATAGAAAGATTCCCTTTGTGTGGTAATCGGACCATTATTTCTACTCGAAAAAAGGTTTTCATAGATCAGAAAAAAAAATAATAAAAAGCCTATAAATAAAATTTGCCTCTTTAGATTTTTAAAATATTTTGTAAAAAGATTAAGTAATATAGTTTTGGACTTCTATAAAATTTTCAAACAGATAATCCCAAAATTGTAGGTAATATTAATTTTTTTTGGAAAAACGTTCAAAGCTCTAAATTTTTCCAAAGAATTAACTGTTCCGATCCAAAATTTTACCACGCTTGTAAATAACCTATGTTAGTACTGAAAAAAAATTTTAAGTACCTACTATTAAAACTTAATAAGAAATCACGACAAAGAATATAATAAAAAGTGTATACAAAATTGCCAATTTTCCGTTTCTTAAGGAAAAACTTTTAGGAAATTCGAAAAATGAGCTTAATAAAGTACCAAGTAGATAACATTTGCAAGCGAAGCATATGCTATACATAAAAATCAAATCATTATTTCTACCCGAAAAAATGTTTTCATACATAAAAAAAAAAACATCTTTGTAGAATCAATACATTCCACGCTCCGCTCAGAATCTAAAATTTAAAACGATAAAACTATCTTAACGTTTAACAAAAGGTTTTTTTTCTAGCCGTAATCTGTACTATGACAAAATCCGACAAACGGATTATGAATAGGAATTTTAATTTACTAGGAATTTTAATTATTATTTTTACTATGCTATAAGGAATCCGAAGAAAATAAATCCAGTACACTTGGTCGGCAACATAGAAACTAGTATTAGCGGCTATTGACAAGTATTCATATTGCCATAATATACTTACTGCGGTAAGTCCGGGATATTTAGATGCTACAAAATAATCATGAACTAAAATAATAACAATATTATTACAAAAAATATGATTAATTGTATTATGTTTAATTGCTAAACGTATAATAATGACAAATGGATATATCCATATAAAAATAAAGTTATTTTCGTAGGAGTATCGAACACTTTAAAAAATAAGTAATTAAGTAACTATGTATAATAATGTCATTAAAATTAATTTCATAGTTTATTAAATTTAATGCCGTTATATAGTGATCATACATTTACGTTTGATATATAGGTCCAGATATTATACTGAAAAAAATTAATATTTTTTTGATATCGTTAATTATTATTATTATTAAAGTTATTATCCTATTATTGTTAAAGTTTTAAATTTGAAACTAACCTCTTGAAGTTGTTGATTTCATATCTGAATACGCAAATGAAACATTTACAAAAAAGAAATAAATAAAAACTGCAAAATTCATTTTCATTGATTTTGTATCCGTCGTGCAAAATAAATTATTTTACATTTATATACGAGTATATGGTTTATTTTCTTTATATACTAGATGCGTAAAAATATAAAATACCATATGAAACAAATTTCAAACATTGATTTAATATAAACTCTATTTCAATGGTACTCGTAAAGTATTTTCATAGTGCAGTTGTATAAACAAATGATTAATTAAATAATATAACATAATATTATAAAACTTTTTACCTAATTATATTTTGATTATTATACTAATTAATTAAAAATTTAGATTTTAATAAAACGTATGTGTACGTCAGCTTCATTCTCTTCATTAATGTTTCTTGAACAGTTGGATTTATTGAATAAAATTATAAATAAATATTATAGATTGTCCTACAACGATAAATGATAATAAAATTAATTATTAAACATATTAAATTACTTAAAAAACAAATGTATAAGAATATAAAAATATAAAACATTAATTAACACAAATAGTTAAATAAATACTTATTAACACTGTAAATTAATTATACTATACAACAAAATACAGTTTGCTATTGGTTTATTTAGCCATTTTATAATCGTATAATTTTTTTTTTCATGTAAATAATTTTTATACCTGTTATCAAAAATATTAAACATTTTATTTATTACATTTTTAAAAAAATTTGATAGTGTTTTAAGTCCATTTTCATTATCAATTGATGTATAATTTTGGTTAATTAATAATAATTGTTTTTTATCATTTGAATTTTTATTTATAAAAAGTTCACATTATTAACAATAGTGGTATTAATTTTGTTTATACATTTATTTCCTAAATATCCTGCAGAGTATGTAACAAATCAGTACTCTAAAGTTAGAACATTATTTACATTTTTAATATTAAAAGAACTCTCATCAGTTGACATAAAAGAAAGAGATAAACGAGGAGAATTAAATTAGAAATATATTTGGTATCAGAGTCGGAAGATAATATTGAACTCTTGGAATTTATTTTATTTTTTGGTCCTATTAGGTCGATTATTATTAGAATTTCATCTACTGTAGTTTCCTCACAATTTGTACCTTTAGATGTACATAAAAAAAGAATACAATTAGGTACTTCTTATGGAAGTCCAAATTGTTCTAGATGTTAGATTTTTATCATAACCATCATTTTGTCTAATAATATGAGGCGTGCCCAGAAAGTAAGTGTACTCAATTTTTGTAGGTTTAAAAAAAATTTATTAAAAAAAAAAAAATAACGTGGTTACATTAAAATATTTGTATACTATTTTTCTACATAGTCACCATTTCTTTCAATGCAGGTTGTAAGACGGCAGATTAATTTTTTTATGCCTGTCTCGTAGAACTCGATCACATGTCACTTCCTCGTCAGTTGAAAATTTTTTTCCACCCATGTGCATCTTCAAGGAAGTGAAAAAATGGTAATCTGAAGGCGCCAGGTCGGGGGAATACGGGGGGTGGTTCAAAACATCGCATCCAAATGAGTCCAACAATTGCTTCGTGACATTGGCCGTGTGGGGTCTGGCGTTGCCGTGCAGCAGGCAGACTCCGCTCGTTAACAGACCCCTCCTTTTATTTTGAATAACTCTCCTCAATTTTTTTAGGGTCTCACAATACCTTGCTGTGTTTATGGTCTCCCCTGAGGTAAATATTCAATCAAAATGATGCCTTTGTGATACCAAAACATTGATGTCATGATTTTTTTTGGTGAAATCGTGGTTTTTGAACTTTTTAGTTGAGGGTGAAATGGTGTGACGCCACTGTTCGGACTGTCTCTTGGTTTCAGATGTATAGTGTTCAACCATACTATACACTCGTACTAAAAAGATTTTCTAATGAATCCTGATTTGAATGATTAATCATTAAAAAAACAATATCATTGGATTTTTTCTTCTTCAAAATATTTTAATGCACCATTGATTGTCTGTGTGAAACCTTTCAAACAAGTGGGTTGTGTTAATTTTCCTTTTTTTTAACTTCTTTAAATTTGTGACGATTTATTAATTTTAAAAAAAAATTTATTGTTCTTGAATCAGTTAATGCACAGTGATATAGGTTATGACTATTTAAAGACCTGCTATTAAGACAGTCAAATAAATGATTAATAAAAAAATAGAATCTGCGGTATTCAAAGAAATTTACTTTGAAGTTTTCCTGTTTGTATACAAGCTTGGATCGTTGCTGATATGGAATTGCTTAATAATTTTACCTCTAATTTAACGCTCATTTCAGAATTTGAACGAAGCGAAGAATGTATTGGTTTTACATTGATGTTTTTTAATGTATGAAAACACTTTTTCGGGTAGAAATAATAGTCCGATTACCACAAAGTAGGGTATGCTTTCGGTAGCAAATCGCGTCTAGTTGGTACTTTTTTATTAAATTTAATTCATTTTTCAAATTTCTCAAAAGTTTTTCCTTGGGAAGAGAAAAATTACCAAAAAATGGTGGAAAATCGACAAAATTACGGTTTCTGTTATTTTGAAAATAATTTTGATAAATGTGTACATATGTTAGTCTGATGAAACCATTACTTTTATGGTTTTGTTTGTCTAACTCATATGTTTTTATATGTCATTAAACCAAATTTTAATGTTATTGTTTTTGTATAACAGGATTCAATTAATTTATTTCTAATATTTTTAAGTTAGTATGGAATGTCAAATAAAGAAATATTTTATTATTGTTAATAAAAAAAGAATAAATCTTATCTTTTTAAATATTAAATGATTTTAAAGTACTTTGATTATTTTTACCAGAGTTCAATATCCAAATTTCTCTTCTTCTTTCGTCATGTGGAAAACCAAACATTTTTTAAATTAGGAAATTTATTTTTCGATTTTCCACAATCGAAATACTGACACTTATTTCCATCTAGTGGGTTATATTAAATCAATTTTTGTAATAGTATTATACATTTTTACGCAGCTATTATATAAACAAAATATAAATAAATGTAAAAAATATTTGTAAGCATTACTGTTCAACGCCGAAATGATTAGATACATAAATAGTTGTGCTCGGTATTTCCATAAACAATATATAACAATATAATATGTATCTAACATAGATAATAAGTGACAGAGATGTATTTAGTAATTTTTAAAAGAGGGGCTTCAGATTTTTTTTTTGAAGCCTCATAAAGCCGAACCCCCTTAACGTTTGATAATATAAAAAAATTAATTGCAAAACAATCAAAATAAACATATTCTTTATATGCATACATTATAATGCAAAATCTAAAACAGGTAGCAAAATATAAAACTATTAATAGCAAAATTTGTTTATTTATTGGTCATGGAGAGGGTTTAAACCCATTTTACCACCGCCACCCCCTTCCCATAAATACATATAATATCTAGAGATATTTGTGATTTAAAATGAGGTAAAACATGGTAAAAGTTGCTACCAAATCAATTGATACATAGTATCTAATAAATAACAAGTATTGAAATTTTTCATATTTATTTAAACATAATAAACATGATGTATACAGAAAATAAAAGTCATACATAATAATTACGTATTATAATTTTATGTACGAATTAATACACATTTTAATTGCACAATTTATTCTAAAGTTGATATATTACGCCGGCGGCGGTCCGTCAAATTTCGAGCATTCCATAAAATTTCTGCTATTAAACCCGTTTAGGAGAAAAGTAGTACCCGGAAAAGAAAAACCGCATTCACATTTATCTTCAACGTCTAAATCGACATTTCCAACAACAATCGTCAGTTGGTAGTACCTAACGAAATAACCCTATGGTAGTCGGGATAATAAAACAAATATAATCAAATAGTTATTTGAACCCTGCTGGTAATCATTAAAAACAATATATTACTTCATCGTAGAAAGTCGTTGAATTTCCTGTACAAAGTTGATCGGTGTTTTCTCCAACGCACTTCTGAAAAAATGATTTTAAAAATAATTATAATGTGTTTATCAGATGTAACTGAACAACAGCTTTTATTCAACTAAAATATAAATAATTTGATATTTAAAGCAAAATAATATGAAGCGTATATGGCATTATTTATTTGTTTTTCAACCAAAACAGTACACTAGGAATCAGTGACCGATTTATCATCCCAAGCATTTTCGGCTATTTTTGATCGATTTATTGGATGACGTAAAAATTCCTCCTGACGTGTATGCAGATTGTGGAACAGATTGGAGCTAACCGCTAAATGGGAATATTATTGAAACGAGAAGATTTTCAGACTTTAATTATTAATGACACTGTATGTTCCACCAGCAACACCTTATTTTGGAGGTTTGTGGGAAGCTGGTATAAAATCTACTAAGTTTTATCTCAAATGAGCTATTGTTACGCAAATGTTAACGTTCGAGGAATTAGCAAAAATGTTGACACGAAGGGAAGGCATTCTCAATTCTCCACCGACGCGGCGCAACCATGGTTGCGCTCATTAAGGTTAAAGTTTTTTGAGTTTTCTCATAGATACTAAGTATTTTGCACACTTGTTAATTGAAATAACCTCATTTATATTTTTATACTTATTATGTATTGTTTGTTATAATAAATGGAGTATTGCTGAGCGATGAATGATAATGGTTTGATACGAGTTACTAACACTAATAATCATTTACGAGTCACACGAACATAAATATCTACAACAAAAATTATAATAAGTTGTCTATATAGTACTCCTTAGAAACGTATTGTGTGGAAGATCTTTAAACTATCTTATGCAATGAAAAAATTAAGCAGTCATATGACATAATTTGATAATACTGAGCATATTTTTATTGCGAAATAATATTTTTGTCCTTACTTTTTCGAATGCAGTAGAACAATTCTCTATTGGTGTATTCACATCAAACATTAACATCACTTGTAGAGCCTTTAACAAATCGTAGGTTATATACAAAGAGAAACTTTCCTATATAAAATATTAATTATATAGTTTCTAATTTTTATATTTTTTTAAATTATAAATTTGTCTATTACTAAAGAATTTAATTTTTCTCTCTTAAATATTGGTACAATTCCAGTTTTGTAGGTTTCTTTATTACATTCGTTGAATTCATGGAATGAAATTACTATAAACTCGAACGCTTTTGATAATAAATTAAAATCCATACCTGTCACATAATTATAATTATTTATATATATATATATGCCTATAATTTTTACGACTCAAATATATGTTTCTTACTATTATTATACTTCATGAATTCAGTGGCTTCTACCTTCAAACCGAATGACATATTCGTCAAACCTGCTTTCATATATGTTACGTATTTCTCTAGGTTTTGCGATATATAATCTAAATTAGCACAGTCTTCCTAAAAAAAAAAAGTGGGAATGTCTATTGTGGACATTCCTCCTTCGTCCTCGGAGAAATTAGTGGTTTATTATACTTAAGATTTGATTGCAATAATATTGCATTAGAAATACAATTCTGAGCGAAACTCAATATATTACAATATAATATACTAATAATTCATTCCAAAATTTTATCTCACTTGTATACTACCTATGTTAATACTCAAAATAATGTTCAAGTCCCTACGATCAAAATTCAACTAGTTATCACGCAATTTAAAAATTTTAAATAACAGAAATCGTAATTTTGCCGATTTTCAGCCATTTTTTGGTAGTTTTTCTTCTTCCAAGGAAAAACTTTTGAGAAATTTGAAAAATAAGTTAAATAAAGTACCAATAAAATGCTATTTTCTACCGAAAATATACCTGATTTGTGGTAATCAGACCATTATTCCTACCCCAAAAAATGTTTTCATACATCAAAAAAAAATATCAAAATATTCAATTAAAAATATTTAAATTTTAGAAACTTATAAAAATAAAGTTACAACTTACGATTTACAAAGTATTCTGTAAAAAGATTAGGTAGTTTATAATTAGACTTCTGCAAAATTTTCA
Organism: Eriosoma lanigerum; assembly: GCA_013282895.1. Lineage (NCBI taxonomy): Eukaryota > Metazoa > Arthropoda > Insecta > Hemiptera > Aphididae > Eriosoma > Eriosoma lanigerum. Next base: position 5,023,738 of record CM023360.1, read on the forward strand.
AAGTGATAAACCAAAAATTGCCGGAAACATTGTACCACACTTGTATATTATCTATGTTAATACTCAAAAAAAGTTATCACGAAATTAAAAAATTTTAAATAACAGAAACCGTAATTTTGCCGATTTTCCGCCATTTTTGGTAGTTTTTCCCGTCCCAAGGAAAATTTTTTAAGAAATTCGAAAAATGAGCTAATTAAAGTACCAACTACACACGATTTTTTACCGAAAACATATCCTACTTGTGGTAATCGGACCGTTATTCTACACAAAAAATGGTTTTCATTCATCAAAAAAAAAAAATCTTTGAAAAACCAATACATTCTTCAGAATTTAAAATTAACGATTTGAACGTATTAAATATGATTAATTAATGTTATTGGCTATCTAATATAGCTATACTAAACAGAAAGAAAATAAAAGTTTTCCAAAAGACGGAGATAAACTACATTTCAGGATGTAAACTATGTCACGAAAACAAAATTAGTTTCCTATTATTTTACTTCGCCTTATAGATGCAGCACTCTAATCCTAGCTAAAACTTGTTCACTCATTTATTCACACTCACTATTCTCATATCACTTTCTATTCTATATATATACTACATTATACTAAATTCTTTAGTGTTTCTATCCCTCTCATTCCTTCTAAAAACTTGATAATGATTACAGTTCATTATATGAGTATCTTTATAATTTGTATCAAAATTAAATTTTTGCAAATATGTTACACCTAACTTCGAAATAACAAACTATTTAGAACCTCTTCTGTTTTTTATGTTATTCCATCTGCATTGTGTATAAATAAATATATTTAATTATAATTTTCATTGTTTGTTTTTTTACTACTTACTAATAACTAAAAACAAATACATTATAATATAAAAGTACGCCTATTTGCATTTAAACTTACCTTAAACACATTGTCTAATATTAATCCTGCTAATTTAATATCTTTGAAAAAAGTTTTAATATTATTCAAATGAAATTTTAAATTTACTTCAGGATTTAAAACTTTATTCCAATCAGCACAATTAGAAAATGTAATGAAAGCGAAAGTAGGTTGGACTTTTGCAAGTTCATTTATATATTCTACAATAAATAAAAATTATATTTTAATTAAATTTATTCTTTAACAAATGCTAATAAAATTATTTAATTTTCATAATATTGTAATGTTAAGTTTGATTGGGTTAGGTTATGTATAAATGTATTTACTACAGAAATCCAAAAGACATGCCCGAGCACAACCTTTTGATCCCCACACACTAGGTACCCTATCAGAAACCGATTTTTCGGCTGAAGAAATCCTCGACCTAAGGACTTTGCATGCCCTGCTACATAGACCCATCAGGATTCTTTCCCATGATCTGGATTCTCAACTCTGCCTTTGGTTTAGATCTGTGAGACTCGTTGCCTTTCGTGATATTGTTGAGGGTATACACCATAAACAGAAAAAAGAGAGACCGAAAGGCTGTTAGGTTACTACTATACTACTGTTACTATACTGAAATATTTTATTTTTTTAATTAATCCATAACTATAATTTTAAATGACTAATTATATTAATATTTTATCAAATATAATTAATGATATGTTGTAGCGAGTTCAGAAATACTTTAATAAAAATTATATTAATTAATTTAAATACAAATCCGTCATATGCTATGTATTTTTCGTAGTAATATTTCAAGTTATGATCTACACTACGAATTGATGGAAAAGATGACTAATAACAATGTAGTATCGTTCTAATTCAAAAAAAGTATGACCGGACAAGTATTATTTTGATAAAAAAGTATAAAATATCCCTATTCCCATTAATATTATATTTTAGTAAACTATTTTATTGCTGTATAAAAATATAGCAAAAATATAATAAATTTTCGAAATTATTCCAATTTTTAAGTTCACGTAATTTCAAACCTTAATGTTATAACTATTGACCACATCATGCCTTACAGCTATAAATTACTACTCATTTAATAACAAAATTAAATACTAATTTGATACAGTACCTTTGCCATTTGTACAATACTGATCTTGAATGGCCATATTTCCATCTATAAGAAATCCGTAGAAAAAAAATGAAGTACATGCGGGTGGCAACGCAGAAGCAGGTATCATTTGAGGCTGGTTACAATACTGTTTATTGCCACATGAGCACGCAGAAATTCCAGGACTAATTAGTTCTACAAAATAATTATGAACCATAATAGAAGTAATCATATAATAACAAATGGATATATCTATATAAAGAATTATAGTTATTTTCAGTAAGTCTTATCAAAAAATGTATTGATTTAGATTTCCAATAGATAATATTTATATTAATTTTAATTAAAATACTATATTTAGTTATTAAAAATTAAAAATTATGTAAAGTACAATTTAAATTATAATATTGATTTTTAATTGAATATTTGATTCAATAAATTTTTGTAATGGGTATTATAAATAAGACCTGGCCATTTAAATGCTATTCTGACAATAGTTAACAATAATATACAATATTGAGAAACAATAATGACTAAGTTGACAATTAATTGTATTGGTTAATATAATTAATATAAATGCATTAAATAAATATTTTTAAGTCAATTTAAGTGTAGTAATTTTGTGAACAATAGTTTAAATATAGATATTACAATTTACAGAAATCTATAATAATGTAAATAAAATATTTGTAAATAATAAAATAATATTTAAATATTATTTTAAAAATATAAATTATTGTATTAATTACATCTATTTAAAATATAAAATTAATAAAAATATATTTTATTTTGAATATAAATTTAAAAACATTGCATAGAAATCACTCCATACATTTTCAAGTAAGTTTTCAACATTTAACATTTTGAACAAAATGCTTAAATATAAATATTATTTAATAATAAGAAACATAATCATACGATTTGTTAACTTAAGTAAACTTTAATTTGCAAAATTATGTTAAAATTTCAAACTTGATTAAGGATAGTTTAGTATTATTTTATTTAATTAATAATAGACTATTCCTCGAAATTTTATTTTTCTAGGAAATTATACAATAATCAAATCTGGATATTATTTTTACGAAACTATATTGTAAGATGATTATTATTTAAATAGTACTATAATAAAATTCGAATAACGAATAGAAATTTTTATTTTTATTTTTATTATTACGATTATATAAGAAATTCTAAGTAAAAAATCCAGTAGGTCGACAAATTAGAACCTGATAATAGCAGCTATTTACAAGTTTTCATATTGACACAATATATTTACTGTGGTAGTCCATGATATTTTAAAGCTATACAATAATTATAAACCATAATAATAACAATCGTTTTACAAAAAATATGATTAATTGCTAAACGTATAATAACAAAAGGATATATCCATATAAAGATATAGTTATTTTCAAAGGAATATAGAAGACTTCAAATTTCAAAATATATGATAATTGGCAATCGATTTAAAACCCTTCGAAAGTGATTAATATATTAAAATATAAAATTATAATTTAAAATATTATATGGCGATAATTTATTGGAATTATTAAAGGTTTGTAATTTAACTAAAATTTAAAATTAATATCAAAGTTCATTAAATTTTATGTTATATTATGATCATAAATTTATGTAATAGGTACGTTTAGATATTATTCTGAAAAAAATTAATATTTTGTTGAAATCGCTATTATTGTTAAAGTTTTAGATTTGAAACTAACCTTTATCAGTCGATGGTGCCGTATCTGAATAGGCCAGTGATACTTTTGCAAAAAATAAATAAATAAATACTGCAAAATTCATATCCATTGATTTTTTATTCGTCGCGCAAGAGAAAATTATCTATATTCATATATATGGATAATTTTCTTTATATACTAGTTGCGTAAAAACGTACAGTACCATATCAAAAAATTTCAAACATTTATTTAATATAAACTCTATTTCAGTGGTACTTACACAATATTTTCATAGAACAGTTGTACAAATAAATAATTAATAACATAATATTATAAAACTTTTTATGTTTTTATTATTAAAATTAATTAAAAATTTAGGTTTAAATAAAAACGTCAGCTATACCTCCTCTTCATTAATATAGCTTGAATAGTTAAATTTAAATCAATTATTGAATAAAACCATGTGTG
>CM023360.1:5037877-5072034 GCA_013282895.1 Eriosoma lanigerum
CTTTCAAAGGACAAAAACAACCAATAACAGATCTGAGCTGGCAGCTTGGCATGAAATCGAATTTATTCTTATTTGGTATGATATTAGATGCAGTAATAAAAGAAAAACCACATAGATACTGGTTTTATATAAAATAATGTACTCAAGGATAATAAATCAATTTTACATTTTTTACACATATTTAACACATAAAATTTTTTAAACTATTTATAATTAAATTATTAAATTACATCATTGTTAAAATCATACTATAATCCTCCAATAACCTAAGGTGACCAGACGTCCTGTTTTTTACAGGATTATCCTTTATTTCAGTTTTGTGTCCTGTTGTCCTGACAATTTTCTTTCAGGATACTTTTCGTTTTTTCTTTATCAAATTATTTCTTATTATATGTACATTTTAAAATGTATAATATGAAAATAACAATATAATTTGTTTTTAACGGTTAAACCACGAAAATTTATTGATATCGCTGAAAATACGTTTTGTATGTACGATTATATATAATATAAATTAATAAAAATATTAAATTATTATCATAATTATTATTATTAATTTTATCTTGTATTTTATTTTTTTTTAAATAATCTAAGTCGGGATTCGTGAATATACACACACCATTATTATTTACTAAATACTTATTTGAAGTCTTAATTTAAATCACTGTATTTCATTGAAAAGTTGATAAAATTAAAAATGACAAAGAAAGATAATCTTTATATTTTTTTCCTATTTGGTGATGTAAAAATGTATATACCATGCCATTTGAAAAAAAGTATAAAATTTCAAAAATATACAAGATAAAAAATTGTCTCTAAATAAAAATGAAGTGTAGTGAGTTATAAACGTTTTATAAAAAAAAATACATAAAAATTAACGGAAATATTGAGTGTAATACGATAAAATAATCACTCTGTAGTTGTATGGTGAAGTGCATGAAGTGGTCATGTAAGGCATTTCCTCATTCCAACAAAACACGTATTTTATTGAGTGATATTTTTTAATTCAATTAATAATTATTAAATTAATTATAACGCTGGAAAAGAATGACCGCATTCGCATTCAGCATTTACGTCAACTTATATGCCTACCGCAATCGACAAATTTTTGGACTGAACGAAATGACCCTCTCGGAGTCGTGATAATGAAACGAATTTAATCAAATAATTATTTGAACACTGCTGGTAATCGTTAGAAACAATATATTACTTTTTCGTAGAAAGACGTTAAATCTTCCATACAATAATCTTTTGTGCATTCTCCAACGCATCTCTGGAAAAATGTTTTCAAATTGCATATACTGTGTTAAACAAATGTAATTGAATAACAGCTAGATAATATAATGTACATTTATTTTTTAATAAGATATATATTAGTTTTAGATTCTGAGCGGAGCAAAAAATGAATTGTTTTTACAAAGATATTTTTTTATATATATATAAAGTCATTTTTTCGGTTTTCAAGTAGAAATAATGGTCCGATTACCATAAATAAGATATAATTTCGATAGTAACTTGCATATAATTCGTACTATATTTAGCCTTTTTTTCGAATTTCTCAAAGGTTTTTCCTTGGAAGAAGAAAAACTAACAATAAATGACGTAAAAACGTCAAAATTTACGAAAATCGTAATTTTGATGAAATTTTGTACGTAAGTACTTTAAATTTTTTATGGTTTTCTCATAAATAGTTTACACACGTGGTACGAGTATAATTATGGAATGATCAGTATAATATATTGTATTATATTGATTTTCTAATGCAATACCGTTGCATTCAAATCTTGATTATTATAAACCACTAATTTCTCCGAAGACTTAAAGGACGAAAGAGGGACATCCGAAATCGACCTTCCCACTTTTATTTATCTAAAATATAAATAATTTGATAATTCTTATTATGTATTTATACTAACAAAGTGTTAATTTTATATAGGTCATATTTTTAAAAAAATTATTTAACTATAATTATTATTGATACCCATTATAATATGGCATATCAGTTAATCATTACTTGAATAAAGCCAGTATATATCATTTAAATACAACATTCGAAAGGCAAAGTATGGCAAAATTAATAATAATAATAATTATATTTATCGTTTCTAATAAAATGATAAAATTAAGCAATACTACTATGACATAATTTGCCAATAATGAACACATTTTTATTATGCAATAAATGTTTTATCCTTACTAATCCGAATATAATAAAACAGCGCTGCGCAGAATCCATTATTTGTATTTTCGCATCAAACATTAACACTACTTGCATATTATTTACTTTTTCTTTTGTTATGAACGGTGATAAGTTGTTCTAAATAAAATATTGATTATATATGTTCATATTTTTATATTTTTATTTTTATTTTTGTAAATTATAAACTTATCTAAGGTATTTCCTTTTGTTCCATCTAATAATATACATCCACTTATATAGTTTTCATCATTACACTTGTTGAAGTTATTGAATGTTATTACTAAAAACTCGAACGTCTTTGATAATATCGTAAAATCCATATCTGTCGAATAATTCAAATTATTTATATTAATACCTATTATTTTTAGCACTCAAATATATGTTCCTTGTTAGGATAATTCTTAATTAATTCAGTGACTTCATTTTATATTATTTTCTTCATATATCATTTTACTTATACACTATCAAACTGTAATGAATTGTTATAACGACTGCTTTTGTATATTGGTAGTCACCGAAATTGGCTGATACTGATATTGATACTTATTGATTGAAAATAAAAATTATTGATGGCTGATTACTGACTACTGGATTGGCGTGTTTGTTCAACCATATAAAACACATAGGAATACCAATAATAAACAACTTAATAATATTTTAGCATTTCTTTTGACTCAACTGATCAGCGTGACAGTACAGTTTGTACAGTTAAATCGCATCAAAACTTTATATACATTTTGAAACCCTATACTTGACAAATATCGTAAATATCGTATGAGATAACGTTAAATATAAATAGAATACACATAATACAATATGAAGAAAAAACACTATAACAGAGATTGAACAATGACACGAATGTATAATATCTACTATGAAATTATAACAATATAAAGCCGGGTTCACACGGAGTCGTGAACTGGGCGAGAGCACTAAAACTAGACCAGCTAGTCGTGATTACTACCTGGTGTGAACTATTGGTCGTGGTAGTGGGAATCGTAAACGACCGAAAATGGATAGGTCGTGATCACTCCGGCATGTTAGAGTGAACACGACCGGTATAGTCGTGAAATACCTACCTTTGGTGAAGGTTGTTGCGTTTTTTTTTCGATTTTTGTACTAGCGAAATAATAAAATTCATTATTAATTAAATAAATATATGCATTTTATTTTTATATAATTTCCTGCGTCAGTGTTATGTCGTAAGTGTACAAAATGAATGTAACACAAACAATTCAATTTGGTGAATTGTTTCGTGCGCAGAATATTTGTGGAAAATAAATAATTAAATGTACAAAGACAGAAATGCAAGAGGTGGAACCTTACAAAAAATATGCGATGAAATGGGCATCAATGGTGTCTTCTTTTTGAATCGCTACTTTCATTTTATTGAGCAAATATAAATGTAGATTTGGATCCATTCTAAAAAAAGTTTTTGTAGCCACCTTGATCTTCCAATGATAATTCTCGATATATATAATTGGTAGCACCAAGAATATTTCATTTTTTTATCCAATCACGGATCCACACACGTTTCTTTTTTTTAACACTTCTCAAACGTTGTAATTCATAAATTAATAATTCACACACAATTTTTGCACTTTCCCGTTTAGCCATGACAAGTTCAGACACCTATCGCCTACGTCATCAAATAAAATATTAGCTCCATGGGAACTGGAGGTCGTATATTATCGATCATGCAAATCAAGCAGTCACGAGATATCTGTAGAATGAGTAGTGAAGAGAATGAGAACTCACCCAGTTCACGACTTCGTGTGAACCCGGCTTAAGAGTTTATCCAATGTTCAATTCGACTATGTATTATTTCATATTTGCATATTATTAATTATAGTTCAGTATATGTTTAAATTATATACCGAGATTAAAATTATATATATAATATATATTATTTTTTCCATACTTAGAAAAAACATCATGCATTGTGTATGAATAAAGATAAATAACTAGATATATTTTTGTTTTTTTTGTTTTCATACTACTTATAAATAGGTAAAAATAAATATATTTAAAATATAAGAATATCTATTAACATTTAAACTTACCATAAATACACCGTCTAATATCAATCCTGATAAATTAATCCCGTTGAAATAAGTTTTCATATAATCAAAGTGAGTTTGTAGATACGTTTTACAATTAAGAACTTTAAGCCAATAACAACAAGTCATAAATCCAATAAAAGCAAAAGTTGGTTTGGCTTTATGAAGTACAGTCATATAGTCTACAAAAATTAAAAATAATATTTGTATAAAATTTGATATTTGACTAATGCAAATCAAATCGCTAATTTCATATTATTAAAAAGTTGGGTTAGGTTAAGGTAGGTATAAATACAAAGCTCCGAAAGACGCCCCCGAAATGCAAACCCTTTTGAACACCCTATAAAAAAAACCGATTTGTTCGCGGAAGCAATTCTCATCCTAGTGTGCATTCTCTGCTATGTAGACCCACCTGAATGCCTTTCCAAGGATCCTGAAGACCTAAACTCTCCATTTTGCTAAGTTCTATGAAGCTTGTGACCTTTGATTCCATTGCTGAGAGAAAAATTAACCACAAACAACAAAAAGAATGATATGATATTATTAAGAATAGTTGAGGACTATTTAATATATTCAATCAAAGATTATTTATCGATATTCTATTTTTTCTAAGAATTTAATTAATTCTGTCTATTTTTACCAAAACTATATTATAAGATTATTAGTAATTAAATAGTACTACGAAAAAATTCGACAAACGAGTTGAGAATAGGAATTTTTATTTTTATTGTTTCAATAATATAAAAAATCCGGTACAATTGGTTGGCAACAAAAAAACTGGTATCCCTACACACAGAGATATTTTAAAGCTATAAAATAATTATGAACCATAATAATAACAATCATATAACATATAACAAAAATATAATTAATTATTATATATTTAATTGTTAAACATTTAATGACAAATGTTCATATCACATATAATGATATAAAGTTATTTTTGAAGGATTATCGAACACTTTATGGATTTAGATTTTCAAAAGTAATATTTTTGTAAATTTGCAATCGATTTAAAACCCTCTGATAATAATAAATATCTTTTAATATCAAAATTATATTTTTAAATATTATATGACGATAATTTATAGGAATTATTAAAGGTTTCAACAATAATTCTGAGATTGCACAAATAATATGGGAGTCCTGTATTCCTGTATCATTAAATTGTCTCAAATTAAAAATAATGTAAAAATTGAACTAATTATAATTGAAGAAAATGGCGGACAATTTGAATATATAAAAATTGTAAATTTTTTCAATTTGTTAATGTGGTAATAAAATGTTTGCAATTTACCTAAGTTTTTCTATCATATAAATTAATACTATAGTTTATAAAAAATTTTACTTTTATACATAGATATTATGATCATACATTAAAATTTAATAATTTCGTCTTAAATATTATTCTGAAAATAATTAACATATTGTTGTTGACGATTTTATCGTTAAAGTTTTATGTTTAAAACTAACCTGTAGTAGTCGTTTATTCCGTATTTGAATAAACCAATATATTTTTAAAAAATAAATAAATAAATACTGTAAAATGCATTTCCATAGATTTTTTATCCGTTGTGCAAAAGAAAATTATCTACATTTATATTTATAGTTTATTTTCTTTATACACTAGCTGCATAAAAATATACAATACCATATCAAATAAATTTCAAAAATGTATATTAACTCTACTTCAAAGTTACTCGTTTATTATGTGCAGTTGTGCAAATAAATGATTATGAGCAAAATAATATAATAAAACTGTTAACGTAATTATGTTTGATTATTATTCTAATTATACAAAATTAGAGGTTCTAATAAAATTAATATTAACTGTTATTAATTATATATTGGTTATTATTTCAAATAAAAATGAAGGTTTAAATAAAATGTATTTATACGTCAGCTTTGTTCTCTTCATTACTATAGCTTGAACATTTAACATTAATTTTATTAGAACATTTATTTTTAATTAATTAGATTTATAATCAAAATATAGTTACATGAACAGTTTTCCATAATTATGTTGTTAATCATTTATTTGCACAACTGCACTATGAACAAACTATGATGTGAGTACCATTGAAATAGAGTTCATATTAAATAAATTTTTGAAATTTGTATGGTATTGTATATTTTTAAACAGCTAGTATATAAAGAAAAGTTGGTCTCATTTTACTCTGAAGAAAAAAGGAAATATCACGCGGGTGAAGAATAAGGGAAATTCTAGTTGCATACAAGTTTAAATAAATAAAATGTTCTTGCCCGGATAGGCCCAGTCGAGCATTCGTGAAAATCACGAAGGGCCGCAAAATTTTGAGCCAGTCAAGAGGAAAAAGAGGGACTTTTATCCCTTTAGTATTTTTGGGGCATTATCCCCCTCATGAATCCACTACCTACTTCCGCCTATATATGTGACACTTATCACTATTTGGGCCGAATAAAAAATATTTCTCGAAGATCCGAGACTACCCAATTCGGCCCCAGGGATGTTAAAACTCATAACTTCATAAGTATTAATACAACTTAATAAACTTTATGAGGGTGAAGGAAAATATGAATAGTAGAACTTTAGAGGTCAAGCCCCATTAAAATATTTTATAATTTTTTTCTGAGATGTTAAATTAAAATAATAACATAATTTTTCAAAGCATTGATTATTTAAATCGTATATAAATAAAAATACTAAAACTATACTACTGACTACATAAATGAGTAATCATAAAGACAGATCACAGAATATATTAATAAATATTCTTATATTTCACATAACACATACAAATAATATCAAATTATTTTGGTGTAAAATATAGGTCTTTGATAAATATCTGTGATCTGTCTTTATGATTACTCATTTGTGTAGTCAGTAGTATAGTTTTAGTATTTTTATTTATATATGATTTTGGCGGTTGATCGTCGTTAGACATTATTTAGTGATAAATAATAATAAACAGGTTTACTGATATCAAATCAATGGTTACAATATAGAGTATATTAAATAGTTGTAAAATTGTCTTAACACAGACACTTCTAACCGTCACCATTTCCACTTAAAAATATTTAATTATTGTTTTTACTTATTTTCATGAATATCTTTATTTTTATCTTCAATTTATTATATTTTGTATTCTGTGTAATGGAATGTTGTACAAAGTAATAATTACAGCTAAAATAAATTATTGCTGTTAAACGATGGTAGAAAAAAACACAATGGAAGGAGGAGAATAACCACTAACCTCCTCCCTGGGCACGCCACTGGCCGCCATCATAATATATTGACAATGCGAATTTCGTATAATTATAATAATAGTTCATAAATTATACTAACGTCGATACCGTAAGTAAAAGACTCGTTGTTTCGATGTGTTAAGATAACGGTGAGCGTACGTTATTATCAATGATTCATCCAAAGTATTTAAATCACGCGTGAAAGAATTATACCTAATAATATTCATGCTCCGGGTATTTAATTACCTACTATTCACAGCGTAAGTACAACAACTATACCATCGAACAATATTATTTTATTGAACGTAACACTAAGAATAATATTATTTAATTAACGTTGTCAATACACGGGCGTGGATTTAGAGGAAGTACTATCACTATTGTTGATTTTAGATTCTGAGCGAAGTGAGGAATGTATTAGTTGTACAATAATGTTTTTATTTTATATATTGGGTAGAAAGAATGGTTCGATTAACATAAATAGGGTATGCTTTCGGTAGAAAATTGCATCTAGTTGGTATTTTATTTAACACATTTTTTGAATTTCTCAAATGTTTTACCTCAAGAAAAAAAAAATGACCAAAAATTGAAAAAAAAACAGCAAAATTCAAAGAAATCATAAATTTGACAATATTGATTTTAGATTTTTCATGATAACTAATTCTAACTAATTTTCTTTCTTATTTTTAAGTAATATATTTAATAATAGAAAAATAGTGATAATCATTCTAGAACACAAATACTTTTTTTAATGTGCCATTCATTAAATAAATTCTAAATTCACGTCTGTCAGTTCAAAACATAGGTAATTATTAATTATTATGTTTTATACTTAGTTATTGAGTCCTCGTGAAAATTATCAAAACAAATTTTCCACTGTACTTACACATCGGGCACTTGTAAATAGTAGGTTTAATGTTGTTTAAAATTGATATTTGTGCTCATATCAAAGTGAATAATAATTATAATAAATAGTGGGATTTGTCGATAGTATAATAATAAATATTTAAAATAAACAAATCGACTATATTTTAATAATTATTTAACACGGACGATAACGTATAATATTATATTGGCAACTATAAAATATAATATAACGTATAAATATGTATGTTGTTATAATATTGATATGGAGTCAAGTCGCGATAACTCGAATAGTCAAATAAAAATTGTTTAAATGTTGAAACGATTCGAGTAAACGTTTTGTTTAAACGTCTGGTTGACGTTAAGAATATAATATTATTGTGCGCAGAAAATTTTACAGGAATGAACAAACGTTTATACATCTTTGTTGAATTCCCGAAATGAAAAACCTTCCGATAAGATAAGCTTTTGTGCGCAACAGATTGTATTTAAAATTCGTCGAATAAATAAATTCGGACGAATAAAAATATGAAAATCCGTCGCCCGCGATTATAATGTTCGTGCACGTTGTGTCATATTGTTTCACGACCAATATTCGAACAATGTGAACAAACCTAAAGAGAGTTATCGCGATTCGGCGTAAGCATACAATATAATCGTGTGTCGTCTCTCGAGTCGAGTTGTGCGATTTGTGTGGTACGTGATATTTATTTATTTTTTTGAAATCGGCGGCGAATCCGGCGGAGCTGAAAGTCGATCGCGGTGCGTTCACCTGCCGCCGGTGTCGGCGTCCCGCAACAGAGCGCGCCTGTCGCCGAGAAACCGCGCGGTGCCCATTTTCCGCTGTCTGCTCTTCACCCATCTGTTATTATTGTTGTGGCCGCGCGCGGTACCGGCGCGATCTTGGCCGCCGCCGCCGCCGCCGACGATCTTGGCCGCCGCCGCCGACAGATAATAATTATTATTATTGTGCGTCGCGTGCGATCGATAAGCCAATATGTTATTATTGTCCAACACCAGAAACGCGTCCGACGCGGCGCCTCTTGTTGCGCTACCGCCGCAACGGTCCACTACTTCCAAACGAAACGCCGGCATCCTCACGCTTCCGGCACGTCTGAAACGTCATAAAACGTATACCGTTAGTATCTTATAAAATTGCGCTTTTCGGGGAAAATCATTACATCGGCTGTAGCGAACGGCGATCACCACCGCCGACCTTGCCCTCATCACAGTTAAAACGTATAATTATTAAAACAATTATTAGATATCGAAATCTCGAAAATTTATTTAATCTATTGACCATTGAGGATTAACTCTATAAATAAACAATTTTTTGTTAGTTTTACCTTTTGATCGCGGCGCGTGTTAAATGACCCGACCGTAAAATATAGACGTTGGATGCGCCCTTATTGCAATTCAATCAAGGGCCTTGATCATTGATTACCTTCAATCAATGAAGAACTGATTTTTTTTTTCTCATTTCACATTAGCGCAACTAGGTGTTAGATGGGGCTTAGTCCTCCAAATAATGATTCAGCCTCCCCAAAAAGTTTAATAGGCGTACCCATTATGTGTTTAAAACTTACCTTGGGATAACATTATGAGTGCTATAGCCCCATAATTTTTTTAACCTCTGTTCGTACGACCTCACAACATTATCGGGGGGCCCAATCATAAATGTTTGCCTGTTTGTCATTTAACACAATAATATTAATAATAATATCTTTAAACTCATAAATGATGTTTGCTTTGGGTACACATTTCGCGTTTTATAAAAATGTCGATTTTGAGCAAATCAAATTGAAATGCTACTGCAAGATCAAAAGCTAAAATAAATATTTGAACTCCACCGACGAAATATTTTATTGAACCATTTTCGAATTAAATTATAATAATATAATTATACATATTCGAATTTTTAATATTGGCTGTTCGTAATGTGTTGCCTGTCGATCAGAACGACTGAGATAATCAACAAATATTGCATAATAATATACACGTCATATTATTATTATAATCATTTCATATTTTATATTCTAAAATTGTTTTTATACAGTCAATCATGCATCTTGTTAGTCAGTTATCCTTATTATCCTAATCAATATAAGTATAACGATGATAATTTTATGTTATATACAGAGCGTCCCAAATCTATTTACTAATTGAATTATCTCCGTGAAAAATGAAGATTTTCAAATACAGTTTTTTAATATTATTATATAGGCAATAAACTATAATATTAAAATAATATAATATAAAATATTACCTCTATTATGTAATTGAGTAATAACTAATAAGTACCTAATATATTTCTCATACCTACTATGATATTAAAGTATTATATTAATACAAATAATGACGTCAGAAATATCATTTATCCAATCGACACGTTAAAATTATCATACAAATATACTCAAATTTTACATAACTTATAAAATATAAAGTTATTGTTTTTTCTTTATTAATAATTTTTTTTTTTTTAAAAAAAAAAATGTAATACTGTTACTGTATTATAGGCTGTTACCTAAATAATAATTTTAAAAAAAGAACCTTATTAAAAAATTATCATTTTTTTGCGGAGTTATTGCAATTAGTAAATAGACCTCGGCCAACCTGTATAAGTCATTATTTTAAACGTACCTTTTTTAACGTTCCCTCGGGATGGTATATATAATATTATACTCCCGAGTTACCGGTATGTGAAAACAGTGTATTTATATAATTTTTTTTTAAAATAATAATAAAAGTAAACTAGAAACGGTCTTTCTGGCTATATAGGGTAGGGTAGCTTTCCATAGATTCGTGTAACATGAAATCGGGTGTAATAATACATGCCCCATGCGGATACACAATATAACAATGCAAGGTGTTTGTTTGAGAATTACATACACACGCACAGCCAAACACAAACAAACCTAATGCGTATAATCCGTGCGCGGTCCAACGCGTATGCACACCATTTTATATAGATGCAGTGAATTGCAATTTATATATAGAAACATCGTTAAACAATTAGTCAAATATTCGTTTGATTTTATTTTTGTTTTTAATTATCAAAATATTGTACCATAATAATAAGGGCCGAGTTTTAAATTATGTGATAGCAAACTAAATATAGTTCGTAATGTTATAGTTCTTCGTGGAAAATAATTTTTAAATTAAAAATAGATTGATCATTTTTTTATATTTAAAATTATTTATCACTTCCATTGGTTTTTATATAATATCTTTATAATATTGAAGAAGCAATCATCAACAATGTGTTCCAAAAGAAATGAAAAATATAGTGTGAATACAAAGTATGAGAATAAATTAAGTTAAAATAAAACTAAAAAACTAGTAAAATATTGATTATATATCTTAAGGTATATAGTTAATGCTTGTAGATAATTACAATAAATATATTATTTAAATTTTAAAAGATAGATTTGGCCTATGGTTAGGGTAGTCTTACGAGTAAAAGTTGTGCCAAGTCCAGACGTTTGTATATCAACAAATTCAGTTCTCAGTACTAAACTCAGTAAGTTAATTATGCTAGTTTATTAGTATATCTCCTTTGATATCGTCTAGTGTCTACCAATTAAATTATTGAGTTTGGGTGGATATTTAATTTCTGTCAATTGCATTATTGATAATTTTGGAAACTAAATATTGACTATATAATCCATATAGTAGCAGGTATAAGCAACAAAACTTATTGCATATTAGTTATCGATAAACAATATTCCAACATTTGAATTTGACATCCTTTAATAGAGTCTGTGAAAATTATTCTGACCTAATAACGATATTCTGAACTCTAGGACTTATAAGTTTATTGTTAAATAAATTGTTGTTATTATTGTTTATATAAATTTTTTATAGATAATAAATTAATTATTTAATAATAAATATATGTCTGTCATTCAAATTTAATTAGTCACGTAGGTAGGTACCTATACTAGCTCAGTCACGCGTGTTATAAATTCATCATCTTTATACCGTCATTATTTAATGCAAAATAACAATTGAAATACTATTTCCATTTTATGTATTATTATATAAAGGCAATTATTTCAGTTTTAAAACGATCTTATTAATTGTGTTTAAATCTTAGTATTTTTATTTGATGTTTTGCACTTAATATAAAAACTACAAAGTTAATAAAAATGCTTTCTGTCGTATTTTGTTTATAATTTAAATTTTGTAAGATTATTAAAAAAGAAAAAAATAATTTGTTTACAGAATTTTTTTTTTATATTCCGTTATATTTATTTTTATATTTTTCAGTATTTATATTTTGCAACTATTTAGTTTTCATCGTTTCAAAAAATATTACATTTAAAGCATTATTTAAACGTGAATTTATTGCATTTAAATATGCTTTTTATTGTTGATTTCGAATAATCCAATATAATTATTGGCATAAATGCGATTTCCAACAAATTTGAATTAAAAAATTATTATTAATTTGAAAATTATTATTAAAACCATTCTGAAATTTTATATAATATTATTATATTATATTTCTTTATTACCATGATTGATGTTCATTGATTCTTGTCTCGTGTAATACCAACAATACGTTTCAAAAAGTTTTTGTTGTAACCAAGCATTTCGGTTATTATTACTTTTTTTTTTTGTCGATTTTTTTTCATACCAAGCACAGTTTATAAGCTTTACGCAATGTTAAAAAAAAAAAAAAAAAAAAAAAAAAATATGACGCGGGTCGTTTGTCTGTGAGTTCAAGTTGTAAACACCTAGGTTATTCCAATTTGTGGAACTTTAGATAACATAAAGCTTAAGCATTCAGCCATTATCAAGTCAAGCAATTATCCACACTCGCACAACTATATAAAACGTTTGATTTACTCAATTCGGGGTCCACCGACGACAGCGAATGAATGCGCAGGCCGTAGCAACATGCCACTGTCCCGTGTCAGGACCATCTCCTTTATACTGCTATCGAATGGTCGTAATGCTGCGGCAGAACATTTTGAATCCTTCGCAGACGCGGTCCCTTCATTACGATCTTTAAGGCCAAAGGAGGTGTACACACAATATTTAATAGTATTTGACAGTCAAACATATTATACGGGACAACTGTATTACTTAATTATTCGTATCGGGAAATTAATAAAACAATAACAATAACATTTTAATATAAACGGCGTAGTGTTTTATGTGCCACGAACAGTTTTTCGATTTTAACAACTTTTTTATTTTAATTATTGTTTTCACCATAAATCGTTTAAAGACCTCGAATGAAATAGCCGAATTTATCGCTACCGCAAGCGCCCGCGCATATTCATTAACTTCGATCGGCAGTCGACACAATATAAGTGGTTCAAAACGAAGTGTCTATCGAAAAATATAGGTCGCTGTGACAATATAAATACGTTTTGTTATTTTCGACGCTAGCACCGTAATTTTACCCACTTAAAAAATCCTACAAATAATCCACAAGTTACGAAACTTATCGTTCGATATAAAACATGTGTAAATAAATAATAATTTATGATGATAAAGTAGTTAAAAAATTAAAAATGCGTAGATACACGCGTGTTTTATGCGTTATGTTAAAATTTAACATGGGTTTACATTTAACGAATATTCAATTGACTACAATGATGCCAAATTCCAATAATAATAGTAATTAATAGTATACAAATACCTAGTAGTGATAACAGAAAACGAATATAATCACTCTTACGAGAAACCGCACTTAATGTACCGATCTCACTATGGAAATAGATAAATATTTCACATTGATACAAATACGTGTGTATCGAAATTACAACGTGTATGAAAACTCATAAACATGGTTACAAGGAATGACGCACGAGAACATAATAATCGGATGTTATAATATTTTGATATTTCTGAACACGTCGCGATAAAACATTTTGTATACACAATGTGGGACACAGAGTGAAATGGCGTATCGCGATCGAAAGAATTTTTATTTGTGTGTTTTGCATATTATATAACATTATGGAATCCGAATGACTTGTTGAGCAGTGGAACAGTGGATGAGTATAGCGAAGATGAGAATACTAATATGGGTGTATGGAGTGAGTACTGAGTAAAGAGAATAGAATAATTAATTAATACATAGAGGGAAGTATGGGAGTTGCATCAAATGTAGGGAAAACGAAAGAGAATAGGCTGAGATGGTTTTGATATTTAATGAGAAGAGATTATTCAGAGGCAGTGAGAGTCGTTATGGAAATTAATATAAAAGGCGGAAGAGGAGAAAGACGAAAAAAGATGGATAGATGGAATAAAAAGTAATATGAGGACGGCTGGTATGAATGTTCTATTTACGCCAAAATCGTACCTTTCCGTTTAGCGTCGATACATTTTCCCCCCAAAATTAAAAGACTATCGATTGTCTTTTATATAAGCCTATAAGAGGTATAAAATAAAAACAAATATATAAAATGCAAAACTAAATTAATTAATTAATTAATCAAATACGATATAATATAATTGTTGGGTTTAAAATTGGGTACAATTAAAATAAACAATGCATAATTAATGTATAAAAAGAATTACTACATCACCCACGTGATTAAGTACCACTAGTTAATTTGTTATTTGAACCAATATAAACTTTATAATATAATTTAATATTAATAGCGTTTTTCCGCGATTGGTTTCAATAAATTCCGCACACGTTTTATATAACTTATAATAGTTAATTCGAAAACATATCGGAACGATTTCCAATACATTCTGATGAAATACAATTTTATGTTAGTATTGTGTTTACATTTAGTAGTTTTGCAAATAATCGATATAGAGAAGAACAACTTTAGGAGTAAATTATCAAGCATCGCACTGGTCCAGCGACAAAGTTCTTACCTAACCGGCCGTAATGGCTGTATACGATTATAAAATGTTTCTTTGGAAATTTGAAATAAAAATGTAAAAATAAATCAAATAAAATATTGCATTCTTACTATGATCGACAATAAAACCGATCTTTCTATGTGACGGAAAGCGGAAATGTACGATTTTGGCTAAAACGGAGACCATGCTCGAATGGACGATAAATAGGATATACCGAGATCTATGAGAATGTAAGGCTAAGTTGGCCGACCTCATAAAATGTAGAGTGTGAGTCGAAGTAGAAGAAAATTGGAATCTGAATGAGCGAATGTGATAATGACGGTTGTAAAAAACAAACAATAAATAAAAACGAACAATATTATAAATACGCACCCGCGACTTTGTCCGGATGTGGGGTAGTTGGATACTTGCGATAGTTGGCCATTTGCTCAGTCTCGCCGTCCATCGGAGCCTCGTCCATCCTGAGGCCGGTACTGGGCCGCAGGTTGTCGGCTCTACGGCCGTCCGGATGCGGCACGTACCGATCGTGTTGTTCGGAACTAGAACCGATTCCCTCCTGCGCCGCGTTGTCAGCGCACACGAACGGCCCGATGTGACTGCCCTGCCGGGCGGCGAAGTTCCGTTCCCTGGGCATGTCCTTGAACTGTTCCGCGTACTCGGCGCTGAACTCTGCGTCGCCCTCCACCTGTAGCTCGTCTTTGGGCACGGCCGCGTGCCGCCGGTTCACGCTCATCTCCTCGGCCGTCCGGTACGGCGGTTCGTAACGGCAACTGTACTCGGTGTCGAACGACGGGCTGGCCGACAGGCTGATCGGCGGTCGCGGCGATGACGAGACCGCGGCACCGAACCCTTTACGCCGGTAAAAGTGCAACTGGTCAACGGTAACCACCGGCTTGTGGTTGTACCAGTGTGACAGACGTCCAGTGGAATTCAACAGTTGACGGTGTACCACGGAAGCCGGTCGGTCCGCCTGTTGCCGCCGGTTCTTACCGCCCCTTCGGTATCTGCGCCGGAAACCAAGACATATTATGAGAAAAATTTAAATGGCAAACGTAAATAATATAGCCGGTACGGTATAATAATTGACACATATAGATTAACCCGTGTGAACGCGCGCACGAATAAAATGTCGAACATCGATCGTATAATTATTATCGTATTAACCGGATAATTTTAATACCTTACAAAATGACAAAAAAAAAAAAAAAATCATAACGTCACGTGCCAATGCCGAACTATCTTTTGTCAAAGTCGAGAGTACCGATAAATTGATCATTGTGCCGACCGAGTAAACGTGCAATATTTGTATCACCGCTGCTGCACCAATGTAGATTATACCGTGACAAAACATTTTAACGTGTTTTTTTTATATTTATTTTTAACATTTTAAAATTAAAATACTTGTTCTAAGTTGTTCGAACGATTTAATAATGATATAAAAAGTAACGTGTAAGTGCCGCGCTCACACAGTGTAGCAACCGAATTACAGGTAGGTAATATGTACACCAAAAAAAAAACGATGTGTAGGTACTCAATTATAAATAATTTTATATAAGTACAATTTATTACTATCTACATTAATGATGTAACACTAACAAATACAAAGTATACAGAATAATATACAATATATAGGTAGCTAAAACTTAAAATCAACAATTTTATTGATTGGTTCGCTTAAAAAGGTGTAATCGTCAAAAGTAAACGTTCTCAAAAAAGTTTTTCAAGAATTGAAAATTTTAAAATAACTTTCATTAGCTATTCAACTTTTTACAGGCTATTGGACAGGTGTATATAATTACTAATCCATTATCTAATAATCAAATTAACTTTACAGTTAAGTATCATAAATGGTAGTATTTTGAAGTTAATTAAGAAATTAGGACGTAATTGAAATTGTAATTAAAAGTGTTAACATAAAAAGGAAAAATATATCATAAATATATGTATTAATTTCCTATGGATCTGACTTTGTATAAATACTAATTACTAATATGAAACAAATGTACGGAATTTAAATAAACTGTAAAATATATTATTAAATAATATTGAAGCATTGAAAAAAATTACTATTTATAGAATTTGATTTGATTTTAATTTTTAATTTACTCCTACAATGTCGGTAATATTATATTGAATATCTAAACAGGTAATAATTTAAATGCTTATAATATATCTAGTACCTATATACGGCTATCCTATTAGCTATAGCCAATGTAATTTAATGAAAACATGTTTTATAAATGAAAATAAAATATTTAAATTTTTAATAGACTCTTCTGCTTAGATTGGTGGTGTTGTTTAAAAATAAATAGAAAACTTTTCAATTAATAACATTGATGTGTAATTATTTTTAACCAAATTAATTTATCTATAAAATTATTTATTATGCAAGTGACACGTAATTATTATATTGCGGTAAAACTGTAAAATAACTAAACCAAAATCGTGTCAGCCTTTAATTTTAGTTCATGAAATATTGCATTTTGAGTGGATAGGGTTCCAGGAAATTCTGATAAGTTTCCTGCATTTTCCTTAAAGAACGAAGTTTTCGAAACTAATTTAATTTACCAAAACAAGAGACAAGGGTAAATACATTTCCAATGATACTATATCAATTCTACCCGTACTCATAAAAAAATGATTAGTTTAGAATATTTAATTGAAAAAATAATGACTAAGAAAAGTACTCACTCTTTGCGCGTAGATTCTGAAAATCAAATAAACACTGTTATGTGTTTATATACGAAAATAATTTTTTTTAAAAGGCATCTTAAGTCGTATAAAAGGGCAATTACAATTACGAATAATAGTATAAAAAGTTATAAATTACTTTCAAGTTGTTTCCTTTTGAAATGACTCCTTAATGACTAACACCACCACACACATAAATTACCTTGAACTCAAATAAAATATAATAAATCATCAAAAACTGTAATGTGTCGCACAACTTTTACTAATAAAGGTACCTGCCTATTATATACAATTTTCATACAAAACTTATTGTTGAAATTGAATGTATTGTGCTGACTTAATAATTTAATACCACTATAAAATACTTATTTTCTTTATTTCAATTTGCAGTACCGTTTTACTCTCAGTTTTAATAAGCAAAGCACGTAATTCTTTGAAGTGTAAAAGAACACTAATTAATACAAATTTCAAACGCTCTCAATTCATTAACAAAATATCAAAATATAAATATCTAACAATAAACGGTAGGTATAATATAAATGTTACTTACATTCACAACTGCATATCTAATCATTTTAACAAACTTTCAAATAGAACATTTAATGTTTATACGTAATTATCACTGATATTAGGTAATACCTATTATTTAGTATTTTTAACAAATGACAATTGAAATATTATATATAACATTTTAAAAAACCTATGTTTTATAAATTATTATAAATGGTTCGACAAAAATCAATACTTTGTATCTAATATTTATATAATATATTATATATATTTCATAATTAAACTAGTGGCGCTATTTGGGGGGGGGGGGAAGGTGGCCATGGCTACACTATTTTTTTATATATATTTAATAGTATGATATATGCAATGACAAATGCAATATGCAAACACCACCGCCTACCATCATAATCTACAATAACATGGACTTCTTGATTATTGTACTTTTGTATTTTTGTACCATTTTGTAGTTTGTATTTTGTATCCTTGTAAATTGTTTAGCAGTGAGTAATGATATATATTTAATACAATTTTAACTAAAAAACTTTGTTTATTCCTAAAAAAATGCATCTCAAATGAAGGTGTAAGTTACTAACATAATTTTCAATATCAAACAAAATTGGCCTGATCGGCGTAATAATTGGCCTGCTTCAATTTTCGCTCGTCCTATAAAAATACTGAAATGACATCCCTAAATTAAACCTAATGTTGGACAAACACAAATTTAATGTAGATGAAAATGAAACCGT
The DNA here is from genome assembly GCA_013282895.1 of Eriosoma lanigerum. Classification (NCBI taxonomy): domain Eukaryota; kingdom Metazoa; phylum Arthropoda; class Insecta; order Hemiptera; family Aphididae; genus Eriosoma; species Eriosoma lanigerum. The sequence continues at coordinate 5,057,008 of CM023360.1, forward strand.
AGGCTAAATAATAATACAGTTAAAAAAATATTTTATTTAATAATATATATATATATATATATATATATATATATATATATATATATTATAAATGAGCTTTTTAAGTAATCTCAATGTTTATACACTAAAGATTTGTAGTGGTACGAAGGGCAAAAAAAAAAGCTCATGTAAACAATTATAAAATTGAAATAAACAAAATAACAAAAATTTTATAAAACTAAACTCTATAAAATATAATTATATGGAAATAATGAATGCATAATCTAATTTTTAAATAAACACGTCGTATCGTTAACTTATCGAAATAAGATATTTAATCGAAACGAAAAATAAGTATGACTAAAATATTCGTATCTATTAACATAAAATAAATATGATTGTCCCTGCCCGAAGTTGAGCAATGAGACATAGCAATTTAAGCAGTATAATATTATAACACTATAGTAAGTATATAGTTTTGATTATTTCAAAAATATTATACATTACGATTCTACGATATAGTAAATAAATAAAATCAATATCGATGTCTGCTGACGAAAAACCGACGTGAATTAATTTATTATATTTATTTATGTGCACTATTATACATATTGTAAGAAGAGCATACAACAGTTTAAATACGCATTGTCTCACCTGGACATAATGAAATCGGCGGTTGTTTGGTGGCGTGGACGTCCGAGTACCTACTGAATGAGTTCTTTCCTTACATAATATAATACACTATTGTCGTGTGATTATCGTTTTAGTTTGAAGGTCGTCCGTTGTTTTAATGCTGCACCCTAAAAATAGGTCATGGGGTCGATTTGTATCAACCAGCAATGAAGTGCCCTGTAGACACGCAGAATGCGTAATGACAAAACGTGGAAATAGAATGTTACATAAGACACGCTAAAAAAAATTATAAATTCATTTCGCCGAAACATTTTATAGAAATATCGTTCTAATTAAACACGTGCATAAACGTTTTTAACGTTAAAGTGATCGATAAAATCGTAATTGTATAACACTCAATTTCAACTATGAAGTTTAATTAAAAATTGTTCTACACGACTGACAGATGTATAATTATCACGTTTGATTTTTAAGAAAAACAATGCAATTTTAAAGATTTTTAAAATCAATAACTAATTAAATGTTATTTTAATATTTACACGATATCATATTCGTATTACTACCTACTACTAAGTATCAGGCTAATAATATGTTAACAATTTCTATAGGTAATTTCTATATTATATTAATAATAAAATAAAATGTATTTAATTATCAAATATATTATCAAAACAATGTGTTTTGATTATCATGTTGTTTTATTATCACTCTATGTCTAATAATATAAATTTAGCACAATTAAAATGTTTTGTTATTATTTTAAAATACCTACTAATTAAATAATTTATTTACGATAATTTAATATAATTCTAACAATTCGTTTAAAATAATTATACAAATACCTAACGATACATATTAATTATATGAGTAAGTAAAATATTATTCAATTTAAAACAAAATACATAACTTGATTAAAAATCATAATAATTCTTAGGCATGTTGAATCTATTTCATGTTATAATATTTTTAATAGAATGTTATTTTAAACATTTATTATAAGAAGTTGAATATAATTATTAAATAGTTTTAATATTATTGAAAAACGAATATCTTTTTCTTATATATTCGTAATCTTAAATACATTTTTTATTCTCTTTTTGTAAACTAATAAAAATAAGTAGATAATTACGTGAATTGTATAAGTATGTTATATTAAAATACAATTTTATATACCTATTATAATTTATATTGTGATATCTAATTAATATGTATTTATTTCATAATATTTAGTATTTAATATTGTTCATTTCTTTACATTAATATAAAGAATATTTTATTAATATGAAAAAAAAATAGTTCAAACTATTTAAATAAGTATTCAATTCTAAGCTAAGAATTTATTTTAAATTCAAAACTGAAATATTTATTTTAAAGACTGAAATTTATAAAAAAACATATTATTAAAGAACATTATATATCAACTCATATTAGTTAATATATTTGTCTTAGATAAAATTAATTTTCATTAAAACATCAGTGTCTATATTATAATGTAGGTACCATTGTTTCATAAGGACGATATATCCTGTTTCTTAACAATAGTTCAATGACCATTGTTGTTAAAATTAATACATTAATATTTTATATTCAAACAAAAATAGTTGACATATACCTTATCACTTACTCGGATGTTTTTATATCTTTATATTTTACTAAAAAATAGTATAAGAGTACTGAATATTCCCTACAACCTGGAATAATTTTAATATAACATTTTATTTTTACTTAGTTTTTTCTGGATTATTGTCTGTTTTCATATTTTTCATCATAAAATTACAAATCATGCTGTAGTGTTAGGTAGTTTAAACCTAGGAAATAAGCACAATTTCAGTAAACTTAGTAAATATTTCTTTTTTTTAAATATACAAAAATTAAATTAACTACCTATCAATATTATTCAAGTAATTAGTTTTACTGTTTAATCAAGTACTCGCGTTGTATTTAAGTATATGATTTCGTAATAATTTAGAAATTACCGTATAAGTAGTACAACTGTACAAAAATTAATATAATTTTTAGGCAAATATTTATTACCTTACATAAAACGTAAAACATATTATATTATATTAATATTACATTATTTGTTAAACTTTGATGTGTAAAGACGTGTACAATCAGAGAAATACATCAAGGTCGTGTGTTTTTAACATGATGAATTGTCTAGCAATACTCGAAAAGTATTATTCTAATAATTTTATGACAAAAATCGATTTCACGTAGTTGAATAGTAATATTATATTATAAACAGTTGTTAATAATAGAATTCTACTACATCTATCAACGTTTCAGTGACACAATAATACTTAATAATATTATCCTATTTGTTCATTGTGTTATTATTGGCGACCCTATGATTTTTCTTTAACATTTGGCAAATTAATTTTATCTTTCTTTTGACGGTTTAATACAAATTCTAAAAACTTAATTCTGTAGGGCGTCATCGTTAAATGTAATTAAATAATGGTATTTTATATAAGTCATAATATTACATACCCAAACTCAATAAAAAAAAATTAAAAAACGTGCTTAAAAGCCGTTTATTTAGTTATACAGAAGGTCAAGCTAAATGAAATGCCCTTGTAGTAAATTTATATTATAGTGTACTGAAATAAAACGTTAGTTTGCACTTAGCCACACGCGTTATTCCGATCAGTAACACGCTCATCCTAATTTTAGATTATTGATCTCATCAAATAGTCTAATTCATTCTAATTTCTAATAAAGTTTCATATCAAATACATTTTATATATTTAAATTAAATCAAATTTGAATCAATAAATGCTAAGTAGGTACTATAAAAATATTTCCTTATTACTTTTTGTTACCTAGGCAATAATTAAATATTTAAATTTAAATTAAAGAGAATAAAGGGAAAATACCTAATAACATTTATATAATAATGATTTATTAAAACATTGATTTTTATTATACTGTTTTAAACATAAAATCGAAATAATTATTCAATTTAATTATTTATATAATAATTATTGTATTATTTTATGTAATAGAGGGTAACTACTATAAATAATTGCATACGATTCAAATTCTAAAACAGCATTTCTTTACCTCCAAAATCATCTAAACCAATTACAAAATGGATTGATATATGATATATGAATAAATTATATTTTTATTATTTCATCAATGATCCATAACATCCATCCATAATGACTTCAATAGAATTACTGTCTAAACTTTAAAAATTATTTCATATTTATAATATATATTATAGCATTGTTTTCAATGTCAAATCTATTCTTTTTTAGTTTATTCGATCTAACTGATACAACACGTCAGCTGAAAAAAATAATTGATCTAAAGATATTGTAACGTGATAAATATAATATACATAATATTATATTATTATACATAATTCAAATAACAAAAATAAATAAATTTAATTATAATCAATGAACTCAGATACCTAGTTTATGTTTACAGATATTTTTTCATTTTATGTAAACATTTATAGAAAAATATCGATGGATTTATTTCTTTAGTTTTATACTCGTATCATATTTTCATATCTTCAAATTTACTTATAGTATTGTTATATATTTTTTAATAATAGTGATTGTATATATTTATTTATTTACAAACGTGTTATACTCTACTAAATTACAGTGTGTAATATTAATGTAATATTAAAGTTATAATATTATGTAGTGATGTAACAAATTGTTCTAAATTTGAACCGAACCAAACATATCAAATTCGAAAATCGAACTTAATATTACAAATTTTCAAACCGAACTTTCATCCTGATAATTCATTTCGAACTATCGATTTTTCATGGTTTTCCAATTTTAAATTTTTTATTTGAATATTAATGTTCGGTTCGTGTTTGATTGCAACTCAGATAATAGCTTTCGTAACCCCAATAGATATAATATCCCATAAGATAGATAATTTACAAAATACATAAATAAGTATAAAAATATAAAGCATAATACAATGAGCGACATCTGGTAGTCCATTGTCAAAAAATATAAATTAAAATACTTTAATTGGACAATTTTGAGTTTAGTATATGGCCTAAGAGGAAAATAATAATCTACCAACGATAAAATACGAAATATTTATTATTTTGTAAATAAAAAAAAACACAATTAGTCAACGTCTTAATAATATGATAGTTATTGGGTAATATATTGAGTGCCCCAGCCACGTTTACTAATTCAATAAATATTGTATAATAACTTCGTGAAAAAAAAAGATTTTTAAATGCATTTTTTTTTTAAATAATTAGTTAGGCAATAAATTATAATTCATAATATATAATATAACCTCTAAATTTTTTTAGTTATAAACGTCTAGTAAATTTTTTTTTAAAAATATATATTTTTTAAGTTAAGTACCGATGTAACATTTGAAGATAGCCAGTATTGTGATTACTGGTGATTATTAAAATGATATATTGTTGCCGTAAAATTAATTATATATATACAATAATTTTTTTAATCAGATTTATTTATCCCATAATATTATTCTAATCAACACTGCATAAATGTCATATTATAATTTGAGATAGAAAAATTATATAATAATATTATATTAAATTATAAGATTATTATTTTTCGTATGACAAAATCAATGAATAAATTAATCTGTTATCATTATGGTCATTCTATATTGGGTTCTGCATAATAGATAATATAATTGTCATTAATATTAACATTTCGAGGGACCCCAAAACATAAAAAACTTACCAGGTACCTATTTAATATATTGACAAAATATTGTAAAATAGGATATACCTTAAAATATGATATACTAAAGATAACAAAGATTCTATAAGAGCTAATTAACTTAACATCTTCTAATAACGTCAAATGCGCGATGTCGTGATATATAAATATAATTATCTATGGTATTATAAATATACGTAATATTTTAGTGGTTAATTTGCTCTAAAATCAGGAGAAGTCGAATATTAGTATAACTAGGTATTTTTAAACCTTACTGTACTCTCCAATATATTATTAAGATAAGTTAACTAAACTTTATCGATTTTATTATATATAATCTTATTAATAAAATTTTGGGTAACCACACCTAATATTGTTATAATTTGAAACACGGTTGTTGTATATCGGTTATTTTAATATTTTATATAATCCATTTTTTTAGTTATAACATTACTGAAATTAATGAATTAATTACCTTCTACCTAGTCATATTAATTATACCACAATAAATTACTCGAAGGAACTCAAAATTTAACATTAAAAAAAACCATTCTAATACCCATTCTGAACCCATTCTATATCGAAATTAGAACTTCATCTTATCAAAATAGTGGGAATAATGAATTTTTAAAATATTATTTGAGATTAAGGGGTCCAAAACTCTAAAAGTAGTAATAAAAAAATACGCATAAACCTTAATTTTTTCAAAGTTTTTAATAAAAATTAATACTTGGCAAAAAACAATAACACGTAATACAATAATTTACGGAATACATTACACAATCACAATCAGCCACGTAGTTACTTAAAAATGTGTTTTTCGCATTAATAAAACATGAACAAATAACGTTTTTTCAGAAATCTGTTATTTTTCTAAACAAAGCAAATTGCTTATTATGTTCTATATTAATTAATTTAATGATTATCATAAATGTATCTTGTTGCCGCAAAATTAATTTTATATGTATAAAAATTTACCTAATCTTAATATAAAATAATTTGAATATTTTTTTTTGCTATTAAATGTAACATTAACAATATTAAATATACAATTATAAAAACAAAGACAGTGTTTTAGAGCTGAACTTATTTATTAAATTAACAATTAGGCCATTTGTTGGCCGTAACCTACGATTTTTGATCTGCTAATAAAATAATTATTGTTCATTTGTTCTATGATAAAACAGCACGTAATGAGTGAATAGCGACGGATAAAGTTGAAGTTTTATCACACAAAAACGAATAACACCATATAAAATGACTGAGATTCTCTCTGATTTTAATTTTGCCCCCTCTCAAAAAAATTTCAATATATATATAATATAATATATTTATATTCATATATTATATATAATATAATAGTCCTAAGGACCCAATAAACCCACAAAAAAAGAAGAAAAAAGGTATTATATTTATTTATTTATTTATTATAAATTTAAGCGGGCGATGCCCAATAACAATTTTGTATAGTTTACAGACAAGTTAAATGATAGAATAATGAGTGTAGTACAATAAAGTTAGAGTAATAAACTTTTTAAATATACATTAAAAGAAATAGTAAAATTATGGAAAAAAAATATAAATATATAAATATCTAGTCGAAATTAGGGTCAACATTTTCAGAGAAGCACAAGTACCCAACGTTAAAATTTGAGAATTGTTAAAAAAATAATTATTCTCAAACACCTATAAGTAAAATAAATAAATTTTTAGAAGGTATGTATAATTTTAAGGGGCTTAGTCCTTTTACCACATCTTCTAAAGGTGCCTATGATTATTTATATTTGTATTAATCAATTTTCTTTTTTCATTAAACTAATATAACATTATTTAATAATTAGACTATTCACTTGTTTGTCACCAACGTAAAAAATAGTTCCTACGCTTCTGAATACAGTAGTAGGTATATCGAATGCATTTCGATTATATCTTAATTCATACAATCAAAATCAGTGACGAAGGTACTCAAAAGTCAAAACATATGTATTTCGCAATAATATAAATATGAACAAATAGTAAACTTCACTGAGATCCATTTGTTCTTCTTAAAAAAAATTTTTTTTATATTGTTTTATATCAGTTAATTATTTGATAAAAGATGATTATTATAATGTTATATTGTTATTCAAAAATACACTTTTTTTATGTGTACGATGATTTAAGAAATCTGATTTCTTTATATCATAATACTTGCCCTGGTCTATTATACCTACGTACATGTAATAATATGTAATTTTTATTTTGCGTATGAAAAAATTAAAAAATAAGTGATTAAATTAATTTATTTTCGTTATTTTCATTTTATATCAAGCCTGCATTGGATAAATATTTTTTTATTGATTTTTAAGTTTACGAAATAGGTGTGTTTCTGATCAAATCCTATTCAATTCAGGTGCAAACTTAATACGTGTAGTTAATATTATAAGTACTCTAATATAATATATAAATGTGAATCAGTACTTTTTATTAATCATTTTTTCGTTTTAACCTTAACCACATATAAAAAAAATTACTTTTAAAATAAAAATAAAATGTTTATTAATTTATACTCTTTCATCGTTTTTATATTTGTTTCTTATGAATACATGATATCTCCAATAAATACTGGTAATTAATATAATATATACGAATAATAATTTATATACCTAATATAATTTTATAATATAGAAATTCATATAATTTTGTTATTATTTAAAAATGTATGTTTTATAAACAATAATTTAACATGTATTATACTTAAAATTATATACGTATAAGTACTTCTAATCTTATTAACATTATTAAGATTATAAAATCTTATTATCCCAATACAATCTATTATCCTATAAATTTATAATATTGTTTTGGTTTATAATTAAAACCAGTAGCGTACACATGATTTTAGTTTGATTGGAGTTTTCACGACAGCATAATAATAGATCGGTATGAAGCTTCATACCCACGCACTACATTATAACTTGACTAATAAAATTGACTAGGATAAAAGTACAAAATAATTCAAATAGTAATTTATTTTATTTATGATTATATAATATACAAAAAATTTCACGTTTCAATAAGTTTATGTAAAAAATGTTTTAACTTTAATTCTGGTCGCAGAATCACAGTCTTCTTGTGTAATTTCATGTATAATTTACCAATTTGTAGAGCTAAATGACTTATTATTACCATATTAAATATTCATCAAGTACCTATTTTTATTTTTAAGTATTTTTAATGTTTATTTTTTTTTTATTTCTAAAATCAACTTTTACAAGTGAAAACAATTACTGTAAGCTATCTTATCTGTTAGAATGTTACACATGTATAAAATCTCCTTAGGAAATTATTTATTAAGCAGTATAAACTTTAAAATCGTTCTCTTGTAACGGAAACAGCAATTACAACATCTGTGCGCTATGCCATCGACAGTATACAGCGTGAAAACACATTAACTTCAATTTAAACACAAAACTGAACAATTATAGTTAAATATTTAATAATTTGTATTTCATTATATACTCAAATAAGTAAGCTATAAGCTATAACTATGACTCATACAAATGTCTATATGTACATAATTTAATTAAAGTTAAAGTGACAATTTTATGTAGGTAGAAATTTTTAATTCCTAAATATGCATAAAATTATAGTTTTATTCTGCGTAACTTAAAACAAATTGTTTAAAATAATACATTATACATTAGTTAATAATTAGTAACATAATTAAACAAAATCATAAGAGTTTTAAATCTAATTAAGTACTTATTATATTTTCTTGTAATAAATTATTTAATAGTATTAATATTTTATAAATTGGTAACCCATGTTCAGCATGCATAGGTAAGCTTAAATATAAAAAACATATATAATCTACGAATAATTTATAATAATAGTAATTCTTACGTTTAATATAATATTGATATATCATTTAAGATATAATATATAATATAAAAACAGGGTGATCAGAAATTTATATTAAAAAAATAATATAAATAACATAAAAATAATGTAGTTCTCACCAATTTTATAATATTAAATTCCGATGAACCACATATAAAATAATAATAAAATTTAGCTCTTCTAGCCCAACAATAATATTATTAAAAAAATGTAATTAAAAAAAAGAGTTATAAATCTACAGTTTTTTTAAGTGATCCATATATGAATCGATTGTTTTTCAAAAAAAATTAAATGATACATTTTTTTTTAATATACACATCATGTAAAAGTTTGATAAAAACAAATCAATATTATTCGCTCCAAATCTAAAATAATCAAATTTCATTGAAAAGAATAAAACAATAACGTACAAACACTAAAATATAAAACACTCACAAAAAGAAAATAATCACACACGACAATTAAATTGTATACAACACACATACAACACGATTTTTATAAAAACGTTGATGTTTAACTTGGTATCATGTATTATATATAATGACATTATTTATATTATTAAAATTTTAAAAAGAAAAAAAAATTTTAAGGTCGATAATGTAAAATACTAATACAGATCAATGATACCTTCAACATTTCAAATAATTAGATTGTTAGTGATTACGAAAATTAGAAAAACGATTTATATGTATAACATAAACATAGGAATAGACTTAATAATATAATTAAAAATTAATTTTTTATATTATAAGTTTAACTTTTGACAATTTTATAATAATTTATCTTTGTTAACTTATTTTTATATTTGTCGTTAGATGAACTAATACATTTTGGTTTTAAGGGTATTTATATTTAATATTTGATATGCATTATATTTTTATTACCTACTGACTACAATTTCCATATGACAACATAAATAATGATAATACCAGTATAGTATAGTATTTAAGTGCCTGTTCTATAAACTATAGAGGTTGTCAGCAATACATTGGTGTATAGATGATAAAACATTAGTTCCTACCTCAAAAAAGAAGAAGAACTTTTTATTTTAAAGTACCTAATTTTTTAATAGTTAAATTGTGGTTATCAGTTCTAGATTTCTAAATAAAAAACAAAAGTATATACATGTCTAACATTATATTTCCTTATAAATATAATATAACAAAATCGAGTTTTTTAAAAATTTATAATTTACGTAATTAGTGTAAAAAATGTTGAAAGTATTCATCTCTAAAAGACCATGTGTCAGTTGATATCGTTGAGTATTGATTACTTCAGGCCCTTGTCGATCTAGGTTTTATTCTGATAATTTTTCATCTCTTGTATTTCCTATGTTTGTTGAAATAATAAGGAATTTTCAAAAGAAAATAATGTTAATTCTAAATGTAAGTTTACTAACTTCACAGTTTTACCACCATTTCTCCATTAATTGGTAAATATTCATAGTTGACAGTTTGTCACGATTATTGGTCACACTTCCATCTATTTCCTAGTGTTCTTTGTATATTCCTATTGTCTTAAGAATGGTTATATTAAGTTAAAAAGTATGATATTAACTACTGTTGTCAAAGATTCTCTATCTCTTATTAGTCGAACGCTCGTCGGTATTTGTTTCACGGAGATTGTAACATATGTTTTGTTAATATGGTCTACATAACAAATGTAATTTAAATAAACCTGCTAAATTTGTTTTTTACAAAAAACTGTAATTAACTAAATTAAATGGCCCTTATAAAATTGTTTCATGTGTAATTAAATTCTAAATTTATTTAATTATGTTAATTAAATTAAATTTTTTAATTGTATAGATGGAAAAGATGGTAAATTATGTATAAAAAATTCTATAAGGAAACGATACCAAAATTGTTCATTTTTAAGCACTAATACAATGGAAAAATAATAATATTATCACTGTTAATTAATGATTTAAATTAATTTTGTTTAAATTTAGATGTTACAAAAGAATATAATTTGAATTTTGTTATGTCCAAACTTCATAATGATTTTGGTAAGTTATTAAAAACTTTATTGATAATATTATTACTTAGATTAAAATTAATTATAATGAATAATAAACAATAAATTTTTATTTTGTAGAGCTGCTATTAAATCGTAAGTTGTATGAATGCATGTTCCTATAAAATTTAATTGCTATTTTTATAACCCAAAATTTATTCACCAGCAATTAATAACTATTCTTCTTCGTCATCTGTCAAATTATCTGTAGTCACTAAATCTGTATCATTGGATGATATCATTCCTGCTGTAAATGACATTTGTTTATCCCAAAATCAGTTATTTTTCAGTCATACAACTTTTGGCGATAATGTTAAATCATATCTCTATTCCCTCACGTTAGAAATCACCGAGTATCGTAACAAGGTTGACCTCTTGAAGTCTAAAGTATACACTCTCGAACCGAATTTTCAACTTATGTCTTCGCCTACTATCTCTGATGTTATTCAGAAATTTACTAAAAGTGATCATTGCAGATCTAAAATTATTGTATATGGTGTACTAGAATCTTCAGCTGTTTAAAAAATGCTTGTTCTGAAAACTATACAAGATATATTTTCAAAATTTTCTTCCCTTACAGCTAATAAATTTAAGTCTACCTAACTTAGTAAGGCTACCTTCAAATATTTTCAGCCTGATTCTCCGTCTACTGATTTAAGTGTTTTATCAAATTTTTTTACGGTAGACATGCAGCCAACGTCCATTCAGTAAATCTTTCTTCTCTGCGAAAAATAGTTCGTAACAAACCTCTTCTTAAACTTGAAAAACTTTGGGCTTGTCATAAAAAACTTGAATTTCATGTATGATTTCAAAAAGAGGAGAAAACTGTCATCGTCACTGAATATAACCTCTGTGTCTACTTCTCCAGGAATCCACTTTTATTTCTACCAAAATTTTCATAGCCTTTTTACTAAATTATTTGATTTTAACTTTAACACTGCTAATTTTAACTATATTTTTATTGTTCTCACTGAAACTTGGCTAAATTTTAATTTTTTTCGACTGAGAAGATTCTCATCAACTTTAATATTTTTCGATGTGACAGATCGTCACTGGTCTTTAACCAGCAATTGAACGTGGAGGATGTAAACTCATTACTGTTTGTAAAGATATTCTTTTTTTTTACTTCCTAAATCATATACATTCTATATCAGATTTATCAATCTGTTGAGCAGCTTTATGTCAGGCTCAGGATCACTTCTAACCTAGATTTTATTCGCCCTTTCGATTTTATTATTGAGGGCGTCTACCTCCTTAATATCTTTTTCGTACTTTTTAGAAGCATTAACTTAGAAATTGTTTTTTGACTGTTTGTTATGTTTGGCTTTATCATGAGTATTTCATCACTTCTTGGCTTACATCTAAAGTTAGTTACGGATAACATTATCGACAATAGCATTATGGCAGAGATTTAAACGCACATCTGAAATCCATCAAAAAGACTTTGTGGAATATTTCTATCTCTAAATCTACTGCATCTACTGCCATGCAATTGCCAGATATTTCATGCAAATATTTGGGAAACGAGAGAAGTATTCTTTTAACATTATTGTATATACACTCAATTTTTTTATTAATTCATGCTCATCTCGTATAGGAAGTTCTTCTATATGCAGTTTATATTCCTCCTAATTATCCTAATAGTCTTAAAGAGCTACATTCCCTTTCTCTTAATAAAATTATATTTAATGTTACACCTCATTCTGATCTCTACTTTTCTTATTATGATACTGAAAATGCTTTTATTTAATGATGCTTTAAGAAACCCCGTTCGTCGTTGGGTTTCTCATAGAACCTTCATAGATCATATATAGATCAGGCACTGCTAATAAATAATAGATTAATATTACGAGTATTATTATTTTCACTTAAAAAAAAAGTATTAAATCAAATGTCAGTATATATATATATATTAAAATATTATATAAAATAGGTACATTTCATTACAAGTTTTCTTTTCAACTATCAATTTGGATAAACTTAGTTGATTCATAATTAATTTACAATTTTGATCAATATTTATTAAACAATAAAAATTTAACCTTAAATGTTTTGATATAATAAGCATAAAATAGAAATAAAAATAATCACTGATATGATTTAATTATTATGTTATTTAATTCTGAATTTTTTCTATACTGCATAATTTGACATTTCTTTAGACAAATACCACGATACTAAAGTGTTTATGAATATAATATCTTAAAAGTTCAAACGCTGAAACCGTACATTTTCAGAATTCTTATACATTTTTAACCAATTTAAAACAATCCTATATTTGAATTAATGACTAAATTATTTAAAATATAAATGTTAATTTTAATAATTTATTTAATTACACTTGTTATAGTATTTAAATATATCTAAAATCATATGTATTTCTATGTATTTAGATTTTGTAAAAAATTATTTTCAACTGATCAAGGATACATTTAATAGTATGTATAAATATATACTATATTATAATATGTTTCTAATTTTATCATAATTATATTTTTATACCTATTTATTCATATAGGTTATTTTTGTTACATTTATTTTATATACAATTTTAGGTCAAAATAAATATTTATAATATAGTATATTACTTAAGATAATTGTTACATATAGATTAATATATACGTAACTCAATCATAAAACAATAAGTCAATAAGTTGTTGACCTAAGCCTTGTACGTGTAATGTTTAGCATTTAAGATGTCTTAGAATTTAATTGAATAAACACAAATTCTAACTGTTTTCCGTTCTTTTTTATTATTTTAACATTTACAACTGCGGAAGTGTCTTCACTGCCGCATTTTTTAATTACCCCCATATTTATAACTTAATTTAATGATCACAATCCATCATATATAAAAATGCTTATTTGCAAATTCAGAAATGAAAAGCAATGTGAAGTTGTTTATGAAGACAATTATTCGTATGTTCTACTTCTAATTTAATAACAAATACTTATTTCCTAAAATATTACAAACAATGTACCAAATATTAATTAATATTTAATCATAACATTATACTTATCACATTGATTTAACCACAATATAAATATATGTTTTTTTTTTATATATATATATATATATATAGAAGATCCTTCATTTTACTGCTGCATTGGAGGTTAATAAAAAAAATATATTAATAATTTATAATGTTCTTTAGTAAAACATAATTATAGATTATAAACTGTAATATAGCTAAAATGTACTGCTCTACAATCTTACCATAGGTAAAAACAATTACAATTTTAGGTTACATTTAATTTATATATTATGTTAATTCCCCGATAAAATAGAATCCGGAGGGTCATCGTACAATAATTAATCCAAGAACCCCGTAATTCCCTAACAACCTTCTGCAACTACTGGAGGTTACCCTAGCCTAGCCCTTGAGAACTAGATACCGACAATTTTAGTCAAGGAGTTAAGATGTGGAGTAGCTCTTCTAGATAGTTAATGGCTTACAGGCAGAGAGCACAACCAAATAGAGATGGCGAGTGAAAGGAAAGGATTCTATGGATGTCAATCTGCATCGACTGTCAGGTCGTCACTGGTCGACTTTACGTTCGGGCGTCGTTGAGTTGTTCCGTAATCGGCTCATCGCTATCGGTGGTCGAGATCAGTACGAGGTGTAGTACAAATGTGAGGTGTTCCGTGAAAACGGCGGTTTTGTGTGCTACCCCTCGTTAATCGACGGCAGCTGTATCTGTAGGCTGTTGTCAGTTGCTGCTGCTGCTTCAATTACGTATTGTTCCGCTGGTCTACTTCTTAAAACTTCATACATGTTATAGTAGTTAACATCTTGACTGTGTAGATGGAACTGATGTTAAGCGACCG
>CM023360.1:5072044-5357903 GCA_013282895.1 Eriosoma lanigerum
AAAAAAATGGCACTATTTAAGTTTCAAAATTCCATAATAGGGAAGCTGCCCATGTGTTCTAGCTCCTCCACTTTAAGAGTGGAATATCTCTGGAACGAAATGAACACAAACGGAGGGACAAAAGGCATAAACCAGCACAAACGAATGGCATAATTTTTATTTCGAAATTCTATGGTAGAATTGCTGGCATTTCTCCAGCACCCTCACTAAAAAATTGCTATAACTCGGAACCTAATAAAGAACAAACGACGGGACTTTCAGCACAAACAAGCACAAACGAAAGCCCTGATTTTGGTTTCATAATTTCTTGAGGGGAGTTAGGGAAATTAAACCGTTTCGTCCCGTTGCCTTGTCATCTCGCCGGTCATCATATTGTATCCGGCTCGTCCCGTTACAACTTCTCAACATATCTATTACAGATTTTAATATTATAAATTCCTAAAAGATTTAAAATTTTTATAATCATGATATTAAAACGATAATTGTTAGTAGTACTATTGTTATTTTATAACAAATAAATTAAATAAATAAATAATAATAACGCAATCCCAAGCAGTTTTGGTATAATTATAGACGATACCGATTTATTAATTTATTATCTTTCGATCTCAATCTTAGGAATACTGTTATATAATATCTTTTAAAATAATAATTGTAATTGCATTATATTTTAACTAACGTAAAACGTATTCGTTTTCGTGTATATACGTATGATAATAACTTGCTCTCCATAAAATATATTGATATTCAAACACTCAATTTTAACAGTTATAAAATTTTAGTAGGTACTCTTAAATTGACTTATAATAATATTCTCTATTCTTCTTTTAGAATGCGAGAGTAAGATAAAAAGATAAATATTATATTTTAATTAGTAAATTTGAATTGTGTACCTTGTTTGTCCTACATTAAAATGAATTTATATGTTGATAGTATGCATAAAATAGTTTTAAATGAATTATTTAAATAAGTATATTTCAATATATTTATAGCTAATTTGAAAGACTTCGGTTTCATATGTATGTAAATAATGATAATAATAATCATTTTTTTCATTATATTATCTAATTAATGTTTATTGTTTATATAACAAATATATTATATGTATATCGTTTTATATTATACATTTAAGGTTATTCAATGAGTCAAAATTATACAATTTTTCATGGTAATTTATCCATTTATTTTTTATATATTTGTATAAACGTCAGACAATCTCTAAAATATAAAAGGAATTGAATTATAATATAAAACATTTAAAAAGAAAAATAGTTATTTAAAAGACGGATTATGTGAGAGTTGTCTAATTAATGAGTGAGAGTGAGGGATAAGGAACGGGTTCAAAAAATTAATAATGCGGTCTAGAATATAAAGATAAATAATAGCGCAGGCAAATAAATTTAACCGGAAAAGAGATTAGACGAAAAGGATAAATTAAACATTTAACAACGGTCTATAAAAGAAGAAAGATTATACGTAGGACAGATGAGTAATCTAGGAAAGTAAGGGTAATACGAATTCTGAGAGCAGAAAGTTAGAAACCTCCTAAGAACTCGTTCGATGATTGCGTCAGCTATAGAAGGTTCCCATAGAATACAGCTATATTCAAGTATGGGAGTCCCAAAGAACAATACGCTTTGAGAGAGGATAGAAAATGAAATTTAGAAGAAAAATCCAAATTATTTTTTTAAGTTCTTTACAGTTTTCATTTGTTTCACTGGGGAAAGAAGTGAGTATAAAACCAAGGTTACAAATAGAAACCTTAGAAAATGGGATAGGAATATTGTGTATAAGGTAAGAAAAGATGGAAAATGGAAAAAGGAGAGATTAATTGTTTTAAAATTGGATGTTTAAAGAAAAGCCAAAAAACTCTACCCAAACAACCAAATTATAAGAAATATGTTGAAGTAGGCATACTTGGGTAGTATTTAAAATATTTTTCAAGTACTCAAAATACTTCTTACATACTTATTTTTGATATTATTTAATACGAATATTTTGAATATTTTTTTTTTTATAGAATAAGTTTAAAACTATAATTTTAAAAAATAATGTATAAAATATATGACGAAAAAATTCAATTACTTTGGAAATTACTATATTACGAATTTGTATGTAACTGGTCTTTATGTATTATATGTACCGCATAAACAAGTAGATAGCGTATTGTAATATTATATTTGTGTTCTATTTAGTGTTTTGTTCTACAAAATACCTAATGTTGTTTGTTCAAAAAATTATTGTAAAATAATCATTTTTCATCCCTACACATTTATCTAAGTTAATGCTAATGAACAATTTATTCTTATTTAATTATTTTAAGAATTCCATATTTCATCACACTATATTATTATATATTAAAATTTAATATTAGAATCATTAATATAAGATTTAATATTTCATTATGTTAATAATTATAAATTTATAAATACGATTTAATCTCTAAAAATTCATTGTCATTAAAATAATAAAATATAAATTATTACATGTTTTTGTTAATGATATCTAATAAAAAAGTATTCTAGGTATACTAATTTCATAAATTATTCAAATACATATTATAAACACTCTTTATATGAGTATTTGACATGTATGTTAAAAATACTTATGAAAAGTAGGAACTTCACCCAAATCTAGAAGAAAGTAGTAGTAGGAAATGAACGAAATATAATAATGAGTTGTCATAATTTCATATAATAAACGAATATAAGAATTTTGCCATGAAGAAAAACTAAAGAAGAGGATTTATAAGAAGAGCAAGGCAAAGAGGATATGTTTGTTATATTCTGTACTAAATATAATTATTTATATATATTTAATATATACACGAATGCAGTATAATAGGTATACTGTTTAAACAATACTACCTACTTGTAATAAAATAATATAATACTCGTATTTTAACTAATCAAATAAATTATACATTTTCAAAATAAAATTTATTATAGTATTTTATTATAATTATACATTTTTATTAAATTTAAATATATAGCTATTGCATCATATAACAATAATATCGCAGATATCGAAGATAATGGTAAATTGTATACAGTAGTATTTTTTTTTCATTTTTTTTTATTGCCTTTTAAACAAATTTTAAGGAAAACTTGCTGATATACAATTTTTAGAAAACAAATTTAGCAGTACGTATTACTTTTCAAAATTTGTAATTAATTTATATACTAATGAATAGTAACGATATAAATTTTTTAATTAATGATTTAGATCAAGTTGGTGAACCTATTTTAAAGGGTGATGATAATAATGTTAAATATCACATTTTATTTTAATTCATACTATACTTGCAAAAATCTGTTAAATAATGCATTATAATTATTGTCTGGTGAAACTATTAATCCAATAAATGATCCTTATCTCGTTTTTCTTCTTCGTTTAATCTCATACTCCTAATTAAATAGAGTCACATCAGCTATCTTTTATCACTCTCTATTTAATCAATCCATCTATTCTTTTTATCTACTTATCATCTACTTTAATTTCCATAACAACTCTCAATGCATCTGAATCATCTCTCCTCATATCTTGACTAACATCATCTCAGCATGTTCTCTTCACAATTGATGCAACTTTTGCACTTTTCCTAATATATTCATATCATGTTTATTACTCAAACTGTTTCACATATCATAACCAACATTCGGAAATTCTTCGACGATATCACAAAAAATTGCATCCTAACAGTGAAACGGACATTCCTATGTAATTTTTACAAATAACCTTTCTTTTATAGAATTTAATTTAGTATAATTTCGATACAGAACATTTTACCGCAAAATTTACCGTTCATCGTGTACACTTAAATAATGGCAAAAAAATTAATTTTTCCGAAAAAAATTAATTTTTTTTATATTTAAATTTAACTTGGAAAATAGTAGATGTACAAGAAATTTTATCTATATACTTTTTATGTACAATAATATGATCTAAAATTTAAGTTCTATACATTTTTATGTCAAGAGCTATATTTTTTAAATTAAACTCAAAAAACTATAAAACTACCCCCTTTGGCCATTTTTAAATCCCCATGCGGCACGTGAAGGGGGTGAGCAATTATAAAAATTTACATAAATTACTTTTAAATAGTATTGAACAAAATGGGGGGGTGCGGAATAAAAAATAATTAAAAAATTTTTCTTCTTCTATAGCTAAGGACCACCCTAGTGAACATAATATTACACAATTGATATAAATAATTAAATTAAATAGTTCTATACATATTAGAAATAATATAATATTTTTTCATATAGGTAGGTAATAGTCACATAATTAACTAATTATAATTATTGTGATTTAGTGATTAAAGAACATCATACAACTGTTAAAGAATTCATCAAATGTAAGTAAGACCTATTATATTAAAATGAGTTTTTATTGAATAATTAACGGAGTTTGTTCTAAGTTTGGTTAGGTTAGGTTAGATTAGGTTAAGTTAGGTTAACATAGCTTTCATAACATTCCGAAAAAGTGTTTTCAAACTTTTAAAAACACAAAAATCAAACATCTATGTGAAATTTTAAAGTTTAAAGATATTTAAAAAAACAAATTGTCTTACTTTAATATTTTGTAAATAAGTTAAGTAATATTATATATTTCTATAAAATGTTCAAACCATTTAACTCAAAATTACAAGTAATATAAAAACATTTTTGAGAAAAAAATTACGTTTTTGGTTTAAATTACAAATCTCTATAAATATTCATAAAATCTACCAATCTGTTCCAAAATGTTTTCTTATATATAGAATACATATTTGAATTCTCAAAATAATTTTCAAGTCTCTACATTTAAAACTGGATTAGTTATCACAAAATATTTAAAATCAAATTACCAGAAAAGGTAATCATCTTTATCTTTCAACGAAAAACTTTTGAGAAATTCGAAAAATGAGTCAAAGAAAATACCATGTTAATACAATTTGCTACCGAAAGCATACCTTGTCCAAAACCGTACTTTTAGAAATAAAAAAGGTACACTACATCATTGTAAAACAAATATATTCTTTACTTTGCTAAATTTATGAAAAATAAAACGTTATCATTATTTCCAAATTAAATTCACATTATATTATCAGTAAGATAACTTTAGGTGATTCTATAAATCCAATGAAAATTACCACACTGTTAAAAATAGTTTAGCTGGTAGTTAGTGCTGACAGGAACATTAAAAACCGGTTAGAGTTCCTGTTACGTCCGCGCTATACTAAAGTGTAGTTAGTGTTAGTAATATCAACCCTAAGTAGTAAGTATAATAAAAATTAATAAATAAAAATTGTATTTTTAATTGTTTTCAAACTATTAAAATAGCAATTTTGTATGTTTGGTTCCTTATACAATTCTAAACTTAAAAATGTGTTGTCTTTTAAATAGAAATAGAGATAGAAATAATGATATTAAGGATACGTTTTTGAAAGAAATTGTATTTAACTCTAGTATATTATCCTACGAACCAGGAATCTGACCTTCTTCAAGTTCATAAAGTCACACATCGTAATACAAATTACATAACTATAAATATCATTGAAAATAAATATTATATTAAATATAATAATATAATATATGATGGACGCATTAGCATTAAAAACATTATATCACCTTATTTTAAAAAATTTGTATTATAAGTTATTCAATAATTTTATAGATTTTAATATTAATCTTAAAAAATTTTTCAAAAACCGTAAGTTATATTCTGCTATACTCTAATGATTCTCATTTTTTTTATTTTTTTTATTTATTAAATGGTAGCAATTTCGACGATAGAAAAATAATGTTTTCATATCTATAATTTTAATTTAGGTAAATTTCCAATTTTCTCTTTTAATTTATTAATTGCAATAATTCAGTTCAATAAAATTGTGTAAACTCTGAATGTCTGTAAATACATTTTCAGGCATTTGCAATGATGAGTCATAATGATCCATTCAACATGAATCATCACTATGAAATATGAATATTGAATATCATATCATTAATTTTATAATATACTATATTATAAAATCAATGGTCAGAGCTATATCAAACAAAATATTATAATCAATCATTTTATAATAGTTTTTACTGATATTGTGTCTTAGATAATATTATTATACTATATTATACTTAACCTACCCTATTTAGATTAAGTAAAATATTGTTGTTATTAAAATTATAATTATATAGAAACAAAAAAGGTCAATAATTTTATGACTTATCTAATCGAAAATCATGGTGAGTTTATGCAAAGTCAAAACTAAAAATTGTAATTTTATATTGATTTAAAATGTTATAAAGTTATACATAAAACCTTTAATTAAACGATAGGCAACGATAAAATATTTTTGATTCTATTAATACTTATTCTATTCTACTAATACTTTATATTCTTCACTGGGTATATTTGTATTTATACGGGAAAAGGTTTCCTACATAAAACCTATGACATCGAATTTTTTATAAAAAAAAGTAATTGGTTGCCTCTAGTGAAAATATGATAATGTGTACATAAATGTATGTATGAATATCGTTTCATAATATTAATAAATTGTAAATGCTCTAAAAGTTATATGATAACGATATTAAAGTCGATATTAGAAAATGTTTCAAGTTACGAACTACCTATTATTAAATTTTAATTTAATTTTCACTAATATCAAATTTTACCACGTGTCACGTATGTAGACTACCTATTAGAATATTCAAACAAATTTACAAGTCCCTACATTAAAAACTACATTAGTTATTCTGAAGTATTTAGTATTCGTGGCAATCACAATTTTGCTATTTTTCCGTCATTTTTTAGCGGTTTTTCTTATCCTATGGAAAAACTCCAAAAATAAATTCGAAAAATGAGCTAGGATAATCTTCAGACAAAAAAATAAAACCACCATTGTAAATCTAATACATTCTTCGCTTCGCTTAAAATCTAAAAACATATTTGTAAAACCAATACATGCTTCACTTCACACAGAATCAAAAAATTAATTTTAATTATTGAAAAATAATACCATTACACTACAACAATAAATTACCTATACTTATAATATTATTACTTTTATTTTATTACGTAGAGGATGAATCATTTATGGTATACAATTATTGTGAAAAAATAGGTAAAATAATTATAATCAATAATATGAATTCTCCCTTTTCCGTTATGTATAGATAACATACATGAAATAATATATATTAAATTAATGCAGATAATATAATATTAAATTATAATTTATAACCCTTTTTAAACTTTTTTAACCCGTTTACATACTATTTTACTTGCGTTACTTATAACAATACTAATAGTATATTTTTGATTGTTACTTCAATTTAAAATGGGATGCAAATTTAAATTCTGGTATTAATAAATATGTAAACGTGTTTGAAATTAATGACTTCGTGCAAGTTTTATATCTAGTATGTCTTATAAAATATTTAACTATCTTAATGAATTACTTACATAATAATATTCAATATCCCATTATTTAGTCTTTAGGAATTTTTTAAAAATTTGTTTTCGAACACTAAGAAAAGTGATCAGTTCATAATTTTACTTTATAGATTGTAAGAGTAATAGTGAGTATACAAATTATAGGAATTAAATTTATTTGATAATATAAAATACTCGTCCAATTTTTAAATAATTCAATTAAATTAAAAACCGGAAAAATTATAATATAATATATTAAGGATATAGATTTATTTTATAACTACAATTTATTATAAAACATAAGGATTAATTAGATGGCACATTTTTTTACCTTCTGTAATAGTATTTAAATAATTTGTATTGTCTATTTTTATAACATGTTTGAATATTAAATTAAATAACACTTGTTTTGTAACATAATTCTGATATTCTTTGATTAATTGAATCAAAATAAATAATCATTTAATATTATCTCGGATATTTAGACATTAGACTATGTAATTGTAGTCAAGTTATTTTATAAGTATTATAATACCATTAATTTATACGGATTTCGTGTAATTTTTATTCAGTGTTCGCACATTCGGCATTCGCATATTTTATTTCTGTGTTTGTTTATAACCAATTTAGAAAATATACGTAATAGATACATTTTAAATCAGCTTATAATGTGTTTTTATACAATATTTATAACATGAAAGTGTCATATTTATAAAATTGTTTATATAATTTAATTTTTCAATAATTAAAAATATTTTAAATAAATCTGTTTATTTTTTAAACATAACGTTTTTATTACTTTGTTTATTCATCATAGATTGATAAATCAAGAAAACTATGAAATATTCTGAATACAAGCAACAATAATTATAATTCTTTGATATAGGGTTTTAATCAATTAAATTCAAATTTAATTTTTAATTTGGTTTTATTTGTTTTTTTAAGAATAACATATTTATATAAATTATGTTTTAAAATTTGATTATTTGTTTATTTACATTATGTTTATTATTTTATGTTGAATTGCTTGTCTTAATAACTAAAAATTATTAAATATCCTTTACAATATATTATTATTTTATTTACGCCAAGCAATATTTACAATGTAAATACAATTAATATTAAAATACAAGTGATTTTAAAATTTTAATTTTAAGTATTAAGATGCCAAATAATGCAGCATTATTTGGGAGGCTTAACATTCAGTTTTTTATTTTTTGAGGATGATTGTGTGCAAAGATCGTTCTGTGAGAAGGGACAAAAAAGAAAAAGTAAGATCTATAGTATAATAAAATGAAATACTGAAAGAAATCTTCGAGAAGAGTTCAGGAACATCTAAATGGTTATTTATTATGGAAGAAATCAAATTTCGGTCAGCATCAAGATATCTGGTCGACTAGATGAAAGGGTGGGGATAGTATAATGTTTTTATAAAACAAATTTCTATATAATTCTTAATATCTTTTTGTCCAAATAGTATAAATTATATCCTTATTGACAAAATATTACAAACAAAATATACCATTTCCGAAGATAAAAATGGTCTTGCTCTAATGTATATACATTCGGATATAATTAAAGAGCACAAAGATAAAATTATTGATGATTTTATAGAAATATTTTCGATGAAATAAAGTCATCTTCAATACTTGTTTCATGATAAATAATAAAAATTTCGAATAATTAAATTAAATTGTGTTATATTATTAACAAATATACCCAAAGGCGGGAAATAGAGGTTGAAGGGACCTAAGCCCCCCAAATTTTTAATTAACTTCCTCAAACGTAAAAACAATTTTACTAAAAAGATAAGAGAGGTGTTGCTTATTTTGCTACTGTAAGTATTATCCTTCACAAAAATTTCAGTAGATTTCCGCCTATAAATATACCACTTTGTTATTTATATTATGATTTTGCCCCTGGTGGGATTTAATTCTGCCGGCGCGATATGAGTATATCGTATATGATATATGGCATAGTTGTAATGTTGTATTGATGAGTCCTACAGATCTAAGAATGATAGAAAGAGTGAAACAGATTAAAAAAATATATATATATAAATTAAATAATGAATGAAAAAATTCTCGGGACTTTAAATATACTCTTTAAAATAACTATATGCAAATTTCACATAACTTAAAAAATAAAGTTATTATTTTTATTTTTTACGAGATATTATTTTTTTTTAAAAAGTAATATAAGTAATATTATAGACTTTTGCCTAACTAATAATTGTAAAAAAAGTGTACTCGACAATTTTAACTCTTCGAGGAGATATTGAAATTAGTAAACAGATATAATAAGGCACCTTCTGTATAACAATCGTATTTATTGGAATGTCCAGCAACAAAACACAATACAGTATACAATACTACTATAACAATTCATATAACTATTGCCTGTGACATCTATTATTAATCAATATTCTCGTACAGACAATAAAATTTGAGTTAGACATTTGAATTGGAATATTCGATGATTCAGAGCAGAGGGCAAATCCCATAATATAACATTAACGTAATACATCGTATAAATTATAATATATAATATATTAGAAATACCATCAATATAACGATATAGTACGATGTAGTAGGGGATTGTGGAAACACCACGCCCCGAAATTGTATATATAAACTGATTTTTTTTAAATACATTCATTTTTTATCTAACGGATCGTTATAAATTACAATGTTTTAAAACTGGCATATTAGCTTTCATATTATCATATCCCAAATCAATAAATAGTTTATGGAAAATTGTGTTGACCAATTATCTATATGTAACTAGTCACTGGACCAGTACCGGTTAGTGGGTTAAGTTAGTTTAGGTTTGGTCAGTGGCGTAGCGATGCTTGTTTTTTGAGGCCTGTGCCTCAATGAAAATTTGGATGTGTGGATCGTGGGTGGCCTATAAAAATAGAATTTAATGTTTAGATCATATAAATTGTAAATTGTATCTACTTGGTATTTTATTTTTTCATGAGAGAAGAAAAACTACCAAAAAATGACCGCAAATCGGAAAAATTACAGTTTTGGTTAATTTTATTTAAAATATCTTATGATAACTAATTCAGTTTTGACTGTAGACTCTTAAAAAATGTTTAAGCATTTACACAGATGTTCAGCATATAAAAAAAAAATTTTAATGGATTGGTTGATTTTCTAACTAAATATGAATATATATATTATATATAATATATAGACTGTAGAAAAGCAAGAGGAGAGGTGAATGGTGGTAAAAAGAATAAAAACATATTTGAGCCTCACTCAAAAGCAATGTCACATTCTACACTGTGTTAGGTTATAGAGATATAATGTGTTCTACAAAGTGACACATAAAAATATTATCAATGCCAACATACGATTGAGATCTTGACAAAAAAATATTATAAGAAAATTATTGTCATCATAATATATTAATATGTACCTTTTCCATCACTTTCATTGTATCATCCACGGTATAATTATTATTAATTTGACTCGTATAGATTCTTTTAAATGTAGTTTATAATTTAATAATTAATGACGATTATAAAATACGCTAATGTATGCCGCACATATTATTATGGAAGAACTAAATGTGATGGGGAGAAAACCCCTCGAGACACGTTCGTCGGTTAACCGTTGCAGCCTCAAATCCCCAGAAAACGAAAAGACGACTGTTATTTACTATCACCGTTGACCACAGAACAGAATCCATAGGACATTATTATATAATAATTTATATATATATATATAGGGTGTCCCAGATCTATTTACTAATTGGAATATCAGAAAATTTACAAATTTTAATGCTGATTTTTTTTTTAATTACTTTTTTAAGCAATAGTCTCTAATATTTCCTCTATTATTTTTTTAGTTATGTGAATTTTAAAGATATTCAGTTTAAAGATTATATTTTTATGAACATTTAGATGAGCAAATTTCTAATATAATAAAGGTGATGATTTTTAGGAATTTTTTTTCATTTATTGGAAAAATCATATTTCTGACGTCATTTTTTGTAATTATTTTATCTATTATATCATGGAATTCATATTATCAATAATCAAAATTATGATAAGTAAATGTGGGCATAAATATTTGTAGCAAGGTGAATATAATAATAATATATCCACCTTGATTTTTAGTTACGACATCGATAATAGTTTCTCGAGAAATATTGATAAAATTAAAGAGATAATATGAGAAATAACTCAAATAACTGATAATAATAATTATTATTTTTGTTTTCCACGATATAATATTATTCTGACAGATTAAATAATTACAACAAATGACGTGAGAACGAAAAATAATTGTCATTGAAAAAATAAAATAAATTCCACTTACGTAAAAAATAATTTTTTTTAAAAAAACTGCATCTAAAAATCTTCATTTTTCAACGGTGATATTATTTAATTAGTAATATTAGATCTGGGACACCCTGTATTTATATATTAAGCCTAAACATACAAATCCCTTCGCCGCGATCCAAAAACCCTATTTCCCTCGTTATCTACTTACCTATGTATTATAAATAAGTATACGCGATCGGACGAGAGATGAACCCTATTATTTCAATATATACAAGCATTATACTCGAATATATATTGCGCATTTTACCCAGGCAAATTCGACACCACGCGCGATACACTGACACGGGTCGCCGATTGCATTCGAATTGACCGACTTATATTATACTCGGGCCAAAAATTACGAAAACGTGGCCAATATAGATATTTAGGTTCTAAACTTTTTTTTTTTTTTATATATATATAAAAATATGCAATAATATCATGCGTTTCGTGTATATTGGTTTCGTAAAAACCTGTTATTTTATTTTTTTTTATCGTGTAAATAGTAGGTTATGAGGTACGTAATTGCCTCTACTTTGATCTATACTTGATGTCGAGTGCCAAAAACAAGTTTACTTTAGTTTACTAAATGTACCTCTGATTGTAATTTAAGAATTTCTATATAAAATATACACGCACAAATGTACAAACACAATAATTATTTTTGATGTGAATTAGTCAAAAAAGTTATATTGATTTATGAAAACAAATCACCGCCAATGTTAATTTTAAATTTTGTTCCAATTACTTATATTGGCAAACTCACAATGTTTAATTAATATAAATTAAACGTCAAGTAAACACGAAATTAATCATTATTTGCATTTGCCCACAATATCAATTTAATTATAATATATTTGATTTTTAACGTTCTATTTGAAGTGCGAATATTTAAACAAAATACCTATAAAACATATAGTTAATAATTAATTTTCAACACAGAGATCCCTAGAGATCTAGATTTTAATTTATCATAATATTTTTGTATCTGTATATCCTTAAAATTATTATTTAATCATTATTTAATTATTATTATGTTATTAGTTATTAAAAATACACCCTATCTGCTAGTATAAATATTTATAATTGAACTCGATATTCGTAACGTTCGTAATTTTAGTTTTGTTCTTGTTTTATATTTCTAAAAATAACAATACTAACATACTGGCTTGTTTTCGTGGGATTTTTGGCAACAAACTCAATGTTTTAGTTAACATATACGCCCCTAGCACATTGGCCTAGGTTTGTTCTGCAAAATGTCTCAATTATTTATTTATGTAAAATTTGTAAAATAATGTGTATAATTAAATATGATACTAACGATAATAAAAAGTAGCTATTTCTAGTTAATCTTATATTTCAATTTTAAATACTTGTATATATTTATTAGTTATTCAAATTTTATTTTAAGTCTACTTTTCTACCATCTATCACTATCAGTCTATCACATTTTTTAATTAGGTAGGTACTAAAAAATTAACTATTATGTGTAGACAAACATTTATTACTTAAATCTTTCGTTTAAACCATGTTAAACGTGTAAAGTACAATCTTTAAGAAAAAAAATTTAGTAGTCTCTTGTAAAAGCTCAAATCATTTTTTTATTGAATGTAGGTATCTTAATAAAAATAAAAATTTTAAAAATAAAACGTTAAATTAAGTAAGTTAAAATTCATAATATATTTATGATGCTAAGGACAATAACAAGAGGAAATATGAAATCAAAAAGAAGTTTATATTAGGGAAGAATAACACCAACCATATAAAAAGAAGAATATAAATTATTAGGTGGTTATCATTCATAAGAATATAATGAAATTTATTAATAATAATAATAATTTATTTGTATTATATAATCTATAATTTATTTCTGAAAAAAATAGGCCACACGTTCAGAATTTAGTATAAAATTATAATATAATTTATGTTACGACATATTTGAATTTTGGACATTTGTTAAAAATATATAGGCCATCATTCAAAGTGTCATTGAGAATTAGAATATTATAAAAAAGGTTTGTACTTAAGTCTTAGTACAATAATATTATACTAGTAACTACTATACCTATATCATTTAATAAATGTAATTTGTAAAAACTTTCACTTTCTTAATCAACGAGAAAAATCACGATTTATTTTCTATTGACAAATAAAAATAATTATTTGTATTTATTCTATAACTGTAAAAATAATACATATGCTTAATATTAGATAAGTATATTATTTAAAATTGTACTTAATCAGATTTTCATGCAAAACTTGTTCTTATAAAATAATATATTATAAATGATCATATGAATGATTAAGTTTAATTCATTATTATATATATATTATACACAGGGTGGACTGGCTAAGGTAGTTGGGCGGTCCCCGCATGGTCCAGTGAAATTTTGGAATGCTTGAATTATTTTGAGGGCGATAAAAACTTCATGAAAATAGTTAGACGTATTAAGTACTGTTTTTAATAATAATTGTTAACAAGTTATAATAAAAAAAAAGAGTAAAAAAACACCAAACTATTAGTATAAAATTTACAAAAAAAACTAATTATGATTCTTATGAGTTATGATTAGACTTCAAAATTTCGATCAGAATTTTTTGTTTTCCCGAGCCCGATTTTTATTCTCATCCGCCACTGTATAGACATTATAATTTATAACATATATATATATATTATATTATAATATATTTGTTACAAATAAATAGTTTGACATACTTACCTACTTATCAGCCTAATAATATATATTTATTTTAATTAGTCTGAAACTATACATTATTGGCCATCAGTCAAAAAAATTATTTAATTTTTCTAATTTTCCACCCAATGTTACATATAACTGTTATATTAAAATAAAATGTTATGCAGGTTTTTATTCTTATGTTAAAAACTATTTTATAATTTATCATTAAATTATAAAATAACAATTGGTAATTTATAGTAAAAGTAAATTCGTATTTTTTGTCTCAGCTCCCAAGTTCGAGTTCCAATTTTAAAATGTTTTATAAATTGAATGATTTATTCTGATGAGTCATTTATTTTTATTTCAACGAAAATACCTTATAAAGTAAGTCAAATAAACAACATAATGGGATATGAATATCACCCAGATCAGTAATCATTGTAATACGTTTTTTTTTTCTAATTTACCCTTACAAAAAATATTATATCAGTAATACGTATTACTATAACTATTTAAAATGCTATTAATATTAAATCTCCTTAGATAATATTTACGACAGCAAAATTTGTTTAATAAAAATATTTATTTACATTTTTAATGTAGAAAAATATACTTATCAACTTAGCCAAACACCCAATATTTATATAATATCTACTAATTTGTAATAACACCTTATAAATAACAAAACTAATAAACAAACATACTTGTAACATTGATTAATTATACATGTATAATTAATCAATACTTGTAATCAATAATATGATAAAATTAAAACTATACAAAAATAAAATAAAATAATATATATTACAATAAAGAATTAAAATTAAAAATGGACATTATTTTCGTGTCTATCGTATACTTTTTTTTAGTGCTTTACTTGAACACTTCAAAAATCAAAAATATTACTCTTAATTTAAATTAAATTATGTAATTCTAAACATTAAGTGTAACTAAATGTCAATAATATATTTGTAGAATTACTACAATAAGTATAGATTTTATATTTAAAATTATAATCTAAAAATAATTCAAAAAAATTTGACTACATTCTTTGAAAAAAAATCTTATCGACATAGGTATATTTCTATATTTTTTTCAAATATCGATTTATAATAATAATATTTAAAAGAAATTATGAACAATTACAATTTCAATATAAAAAATGTGTTTTATAAAAATAGTTTATACATATTTCTTAATGATAAAAGCATTGATTAAAATGCCATTAAAAATTTAAAAGTAATCGATTAATTCAATTAATTAATTGAAATAATATTGTTATTTTGTTAACGTATATTCTAATAGGTAAATGTATAGTAACTATAGAAACTTAACTTCTCAAATATTCAATGCATAATAGCATAAGGCAATACATTTTTTCATATAAATTATGCAATATTAAAAAACAAAAAATATAATTAACACTATTAAACTATTACTCTTAATGCCTTAATGTCAACATAATAATATTTTATTGTTGGTGATAAATCACCAGATAAACATTTTTATTTTTTATGAGCCTATATAAGGTCTTGTCGGCATCATTACATCAGAACTTGCCAACTTGGTAATTCCATATAATATAAAGTGTTATCAAAATAAAACTACAAAAATAACTATAGTATATAAAGAAGCATTATAACATATTATCTAAATTAATAAAATAAATTGAACGATCATAGCAGATAGGTTTGTCAGTATTAAAAATTATATTATGTCGATAAATTAATAATAAATATATGATATTGGTACTTATAAAATTAAAAAATAATTTATCAAATTGTTTAATATAATTTCGTGTTTGATTGAAATTAAATTTTAAACGTAATTTGCAATGCACCTAATACATATTTGAGAAAAAATATTAGATTCCAAATTCCTATAATACATTGAATATGTTGCAATCTACTCAGTAAACGTAACACAATTATTACATTTCTATTTTTTAATTGAATATTTTACAATTGTTTAATATATATTTATATATTATATATACTTACTCTAAACACTATATTCTGAATATCTGAATATCTCCTTTGCTAAATTTAATATAGTTCATATTACAATCTGCAGTTACACACTGTAGCACGTTTTAATGAAAGTTGAAATTATTGTATTGTTCAATGTCGCAGTACAACTATATATTCTCTATGAATCAGTCCTTTTCACTTTGCTGTCAAATCGTATTTACACTTCGGCAGCAAAGCGGAAAAAGACAAACCCACAAGAACGATTTCGCAGTTATATGATTCGATTGCGTAGGTAGGTACCAACAAAAAGTTATATCAACAAAAATATAAACATGAACGAGTAAAATTTAAGTTTGAGAAAAAAAAAATTAATAAATTCATTGTTATTAATTTTGTAAAGTGACTGTTTGAAAAATAATATTTGGTATATTGTTAAATTTCCAATTACGTTACGGTTAAAAATAAGTGTAGAAATGTAGGTGTAATCGATGGTAAGTTATACAAGTTTTTATTTGAATAAAATCTAAATAAAAATAAAAAAGACAATTTGAAATGAGAAAAAAAACGTAAATACTACTTCGCGGCGTACCCGGCTTGTAATAATATGCATCAAGTCTCAGCTTATCAATTTGTTTACTCAAAACTAATGCTGCGTATCGGTATACGACGACGTTCTTTTTATTATATAAACTGCTACGGCGAACATAATAATATATTAAATTGAGATAATGAATAAAAAAAACAAAAAAACGCTTTGAATCCTTCACGGTTGTTTTTTTTTTTTTTTTTTATGACACGTACCTAATATAAGTGGTTGTAAATACCATATACGTACTAACAGTGACGTTCGACCTAAATAATTATTGAAATGGCCAATTTATAAACTATAGGTACATAATGTAACATGTGATACTATATAGCGATGTAAATGGATAGACGTGCTTCGTCGACGGTAACACCTAAAACACTAAAATTTGTTTAACAACATAAAATACAGCCATTAAATGTTTTTAAAGTGAATATAATATAACGTTAGTAGAAAAGAAATAAAAACGTTTTAAGTGATTGTGGAGACTACGACTGTTATAGAAATGCGAAAAGACGACTGACGTGGTGAGAATGGTATCGGGGGAAAAAAAAAAAAAAAAAAAAAAAAAATGCGGCCAGAAACTAAAATTAATAATATACGTACGAACGATAATATTCGTATATATCATGTGTAACGATGATGACGCACGAGCGTTTTGTACAAACCGTACAATATAATGTGTTCGCCGTATAGGTTTTTTTACTCTGCATTATAACTATTTGCCTCCCCGAAACGTTTTTAAACATTTTATTTCGGTCGAACGACGAGGGGGCGATTTTGGACCGACATCAAGGTCGCGATGCCAAAGATGAATATAATACACGCGAACAATAATTTTTTTTAGGCCAAAACAACACTTGCCTCTGACAGCCGGCAACTATGCGAATCGGCCGCGCATTCCCAGTTCCCACCATCACTACACTATTATACACATAAATATTGTTACTGTTTTAATATTGGATTTGATTACGAATCGTACTTTTTTTTTTTTTTTTTTTTTTGCACCAATTTCTTATATGAGTCATCGCCGAAAAAACATAAAATCTCTGAACCCTATATAGTTATAGGTATATATAGGTATATACCGCGCGCGTGAATTATTTCCACATCAAAAAATGCTTTAAGAAATGTAAAGTATTTCGTTAATTCGTTAACCGATCGCATTACAACGTATATCGTATAATATTATTCATATATAATAGAATTTAAAGTCAATGTATACATTTAACGATACAGTTACCTAATTATAATTTTAAAAGCTATATTTTATATACCACACTCGACAAAATATACCTACCGTTCTAATTCACAATATATATTTGAAAACTCATTTTCAAAGACCTTATTGGAATATATTTTATTAAAAAAATCATACGATTTCTATAATATATTTATAAATTCTTAAAATATACTATTAAATTATTTTAAAATTTTAACGTTATAAAAAAAAATGCAGTATCTAAAATTGTATTTAGCGCAACATAACGAAGAATTGATATAATTTCTTCAATATTTTGGATTTGGGATAAAAATGAACTTTGTAAGTGAAATATTGACGTGCGTATAACTGTAGCCTGTAGGTATATAATTAAATATCATATTTTATATCAACTTACAAAATACTATAAAAATAGATATGTATATACAAATATAGCTCAACAAATAATTCCAATCTAAGGTATCAATGTCAATAGGTATTTGATAATAAGTTAGAGAAAGTATAGAGTAGATTGTATATAGTTATACACATTGGAGCCCGTAATAGGAGAAGCAAGACGAGGCACTTGCTCCCCTGAAAAAATGAAATGTAATCGTAATTTTAATTTTAATAAATTGAAACTTATATTATATAAGTGGTATAAAAATTGAAACCTAATTATTTATAACTTTAATTATGAGATTGTTTTTACCCTGAAATGTCTCCTATTGGCGTCCGTAGACCGTTCTTATATATACGTCTATAATCTTTAAATTATAGTATAAATAATATTAAAAACAATAATAATTATGATCTATATTAATTTCGTCGATTTTCTGAGTGTTGTATTTTAAAATATCAAACGGTTTTTTTTTCATTTTTACGAACCTAAACACGTAACACTATAATACTAGCACAGCAAATCGCAAGGTCCAACTCCTCGTCATCACACTTAAAACCGTTATCCGCGACCAACCCTTTTTCAGATTATATAATTGTAGAATTTAATATTTTAATTCTACTCGCGATGATACGTGTTTTGACTTATAACCTACCTACTTAACTAAATGTACCTACGTAAGTAGTTAAAATATAATAACAAATAATGACCACTGCAGGTATGTATTGTCTATATAATTGTACCGATGTGTATTTTTTTTTCTATCTAATTGTAAACTTCGTGGTTATGAATTTAAAAATATAATGAAACCATTTGCCAAATGAACACAAATAAATATTTAATAGTTTTAATCATAGGCGTGTCAACAGGTAGTGTCTATAATAGTGTCCAAGCCCGACTTCCTACCATCAGTGGCGTAGCCAGAATTTCTACTAGGGGGGAGGCCAATAAAATTATTTTATATGAAATATACTATACTATTTTCAAATTTCTAATAATATATTAAAAAACACAGCCCATGGGGAGGGGATCCGCGGCCCCCATGGCCACCCCTCTGGTACGCCACTGCCTACCAGATCAGAAAAAATTTTTTCTAACGTTTTTAATATCAATATAAGTTTAGGAGACTTGTCCTCCCCCGCATTTAGTACACAAATTATTTTTTAAGGGGAAGGCTAATAAGATATTGAGAGGGTTTAGTCCTCTGATGAGCCATCTATTCTCAATCGCTTGGTAAGTAAAATAAAAGGTGAAATACCTGCAAAAAATATCTGAGCACGCCCATGGTTTTAAATTTTAATATCGTTTTGATTTATATTTGATATTAATGAATAAGGTATACCTACATTTTTGATACCAAAATTTTTCAAAAATTATTCAAACTATGAATAAGAAGTACCTACCCTGGGACAGTCCAAAGTGGTCAGGTGGGCGGTTCCCGCAAGGTTTGTGATGCATGAATTATTTTGGAAGCGATAAATTTTTTAAAAATTAAACTTTAAAAAGTATATTTTAGCATATATTGTTTTTCATAATAATTGTTACCAAAATGTATAAAAAAAAATATCGGTATAATACCAACTCTTGGTGTTCAATTTAAAAATGAAAACTAATTATGATTCTTATAATTAGACTTGATATTCAAAATTTAGATCAGAATTTTCTGTTTCCCCGGGACTGATTTTTATTCCGTCCCTGTACCTACCTGTTGTTCGTTTAATTGTAATCCTTTGTATAAAATTATAAAGTATTTATGATTATTCCATAGGTGTCCAAGAAATAGATAATATTATTTAATATTGTACTTATAAATTCTTATTTGTAAGTCGTTCCAGCAGGATAATGCACATATTATAAAAAAATGCACAGGATATTATCGTTAGTAAATATTTTCCTTTTGTATATAATAATATATAAGTATTAAAGACTTTTTTAAATTACAGTTATCATGCTGTCGTCCGAGATTTAAATATTTAATTTAAAACACGATGTAGATTTACATCGTGATCTAAATTATTTATATTACAATGATTTTTGTGAACGAAAATGTTTGAAACTGTTTTTTTCCCAAAGACTTTATACATAATATTTACTTTAATGTATTTGACATCAGACCTGAGCAATTATATCTTTGTTATCTATATGTGATTATAATATGTTGTTTGGATTGATTAAGGTTTCTGATAAGAGATACGTTTATTCCTTATACTTGTTCAATAAATTGTAGAATTACAATATTTACCTTTTGAATTTAAATAATATGTGATCTACTGTTTGTAAAATTGTATTAAACATTCTCATCCATAAGTTCCTTTGTTGATTTCTAATCAGAATTAATTGAAATGTCTGATGACGAAGATGGAGTACACAAGTTATCCGGGTATAATCACACTGAAGGTGGTTTGATCATTAAAAAAAAACCAAAACCTGCTGAACAGTTTCAATTTAAAATACCTGACGTACCAAAAGGTTCACTACTCGGATTAGACAAATTAGCTGGTGTGTATTACGTTTTATTTGACGTTAAACCATTAATTTTATTAATCAAATCATCATTTTATTTAGCTCAAAAACGACTAGATAGAGAAGAAGCAGAGAAAGTTAAAAAATCAAAACTACAGTCCTATGCAGACAACGATGATGATGAACAAGAAATTGAAGATATTAATTCAAAAGATGATTCAAAATCCAAAACAAAAAACCGGTATTAATTAATTCATAGTTAGTCCAGAAACAAACACTAATTATTTATATCATTTAAAATGTCTAGGCACTACCGAACTGCTCATGAAGAAACTCCAACATATACTGGAGGATTATCAAAACAAGCTATAGAAAAGTTGGAAAGATTAAAAAAACCACATAACCGTGGTGTACATTATTCTACTTCAGATTTTAATAACAGACGAGATCGTCATCATGAAAGAAGGAACTGTAAGTAATGAGTTTAGTTGTAATTATCAAAATAAAGTTATACGTCATTTATGTTTCAGCTGATAGAAGAAACCAGCGAGATCATCGAAATGAACCATATAAAAAACATGATAGAAATAGTCACCATAATCA
This sequence comes from Eriosoma lanigerum, assembly GCA_013282895.1. NCBI lineage: Eukaryota > Metazoa > Arthropoda > Insecta > Hemiptera > Aphididae > Eriosoma > Eriosoma lanigerum. The sequence goes on from CM023360.1 coordinate 5,093,701, forward strand.
TCGATCAAGTAGAACTCCATCAATCAGGCATAGAGATGAACCTTTGACTCCTAATGTTAGAATTAGAGATACACCATCTAGGTAAAATAACAATATTGTAAATTTCATTTACAAAAACATACATAAATATATAAGTAGAATAAAAAATTACACTTTGTTATATACATTATTTTATATAAAAGAAAATTCTAAAATCTAAAATAAGTAAATTTTCTTAGTTTATATATCAAATTGTAATTTACTTAAAATTGTTTTCAAAGATTAGACAAAATTACTATACTTTATTTGTTATATTAGTAAAATTAAAATAATAGCTATATTTAGATTATACATTAATAAAAATTGAACAATGTTTACTTACAATTTTAATTTTTAAAACCCAATGATAATATAAAACAAATTTAAAAACTTTTGTCAAATTTCTTAAAATTAATACTTTTTAAAAATATATAAATTAATACATTTAAATAATATAATTTTATTAACATACTCAGGTACTATCATAACACTTCATTATACTTTTAAAACTAGAATGCAAAATAAGTTTGATTTTTATATTTTTTTAGAACTACGTGGGATGAAGATGATCATATGTCTTCATATAAATCATCTACATGGGATATGCCAACACCAAAAAGTAGTATTGATGATGATCCGACTAGAACTCCTAGATTTACACCAGCTTATAAATATAACAAATGGGATAGCCATCGTGCTTCTGGAGCTACACCAAGACCTGGAAAAGGTAAAATTTTAGTTACTATTAATAATCTTGTAATTTACAGTTTATAATATTAAGTATTTTTCATATCATTATAATTTATATTTATAATTCTATCCTTAATACTCAAATACATTTAATTATAGAAAATGAACTGTTATGGGGTAGTGAAACGGATCGTGATGAATGGGAAGAAGCTCAAAATCGATTAGATAGACAATGGTATAATTTAGATGAAGGTGTTGATGAAACAAATAATCCATTTAGTGATGTTAGTGAATCATATGCCAAAAAAAAAGAACTTCAGTTGGCTCAAAGTAAAAAGAAACGTATGTCAGCACAACAAAGGCAAATTAATAAAGTATGTAGAAACTGTGTTAATTGGAATTAACTAAATATTGTTAATGTTTATATATTATTTGTTTTAGGATAATGAATTATGGGAACGAAATCGTATGTTGACTAGTGGTGTAGTAGTATCTGTTGACTTAGATGAGGATTTTGATGAAGACAATGAAGCCAGAGTTCATCTATTGGTTCATAATATTGTACCTCCATTTTTGGATGGTCGCATTGTATTTACAAAACAACCTGAGCCTGTTATACCTGTTAAAGATCCAACATCTGACATAGCAATTGTTGCTAGGAAAGGTTCAATGTTGGTTCGAACTTTTCGTGAACAAAAAGAGCGAAAACGTGCTCAAAAAAAACATTGGGAAGTAGCAGGTACAGCAATAGGAAACATAATGGGAGTAAAAAAGAAGGAGGATGATAAAGATGAACGAATTGATGAAGAAGGAGAAACAGATTACAAAACTGACCAACAATTTGCTGAGCATATCAAAAACACACCAGAAGCCAGTAGTGATTTTGCTAAAAAAAAGACTTATGCACAACAAAGGCAGTATTTACCAGTATTTGCAGCCAGACAAGAACTTTTAAATGTCATTCGAGAAAATAATATTGTTATTGTCATCGGAGAAACTGGTAGTGGTAAGACTACTCAACTTACACAATATCTTCATGAAGAAGGATATAGCAAGTTTGGTATGATTGGTTGTACACAACCAAGAAGAGTTGCTGCTATGTCAGTAGCCAAACGTGTTTCTGATGAAATGAATACCAAACTCGGTGAAGAAGTGGGATATGCTATACGTTTTGAAGATTGTACTTCTGAGGTTTATACAATTTAATATGAAATACAAATTATTTAGTATCTTGTATTTTAATATTTTTATAATTAAATATTTACAGAAAACTGTAATTAAATACATGACTGATGGTATTCTACTTCGAGAATCATTGAGAGATCCAGATTTAGACAATTATAGTGTTGTTATTATGGATGAAGCTCATGAGCGATCATTAAATACAGATGTTCTTTTTGGTCTTTTAAGAGAAGTAAAAATTTTATTCAAATATTTCAAAGTATTAATATTCTCACTCAGGAATTTATATAAATTAACATTTAATAGGTGGTTACAAGACGTACAGATCTGAAATTAATTGTGACATCAGCCACTATGGATGCTTTCAAGTTCTCTCTGTTTTTTGGTAATGTACCAACATTCAACATTCCTGGTAGAACTTTTCCTGTTGAAGTAATGTTCAGTAAAAATCCATGTGAAGATTATGTTGAAGCTTCTGTTAAACAAGCATTGCAGATACATTTGCAGCCCCATGAGGGTAAGTTTGACTTTTATTTTATTTTAATTGTTTTTAAATACAAAAAACCATTAAAAATAACTATTACTATTAATAATTATTTATTATTAGGAGATATCTTGATATTCATGCCTGGTCAAGAAGATATTGAAGTCACATGTGAAACACTAGCAGAAAGACTAAATGAAATAGCTGATGCCCCACAATTGTTAGTGCTCCCAATTTATTCTCAATTGCCATCAGATTTACAAGCTAAAATATTTCAGAAATCTAGTGATGGATTAAGGAAGTGTGTTGTTGCTACAAATATTGCAGAAACTTCTTTGACAGGTATGTAATATTTTTGAATATAGGTAAAAATAATCTATGAGGAAAATATCAAGTACTTATAATATTCATGGTAAAAATATTTAAATAATATCCGAAATATAATATTCAAAATTACAAAAACAATTATTCTTTTACAAAATAATTAAATTATTATATTATAACATAATTGTTTTGATACACATTATCTATATAATACTTACAATTAAATATTTTTACCAAGCCAATGATTATTTTTTTTTGTTTATTTATTTAATTAACTAACCATAAACATTTAAATATATATTATTATTAATATCTTACTTATATTATTATTATTAGCTCTCTCTCTTACTTCTTGGCATCACAACTTTTCAATAGTTTTTGCTGATACTGACACCACTCTTCTCGATTGTGTACTTTTTCTTTGCAATTTAGTATCCATTGATTCTTTGGACGTCTTTTTAGTCTCTTCCCTGTTGGTTTCCAAACAATTATCTCTCAGTGTGCTCCATATAATAATTATTATTATTATAACTATATTTATTTGTTTTATTGCAGTTGATGGAATAAAGTTTGTTGTTGATTCTGGATATTGTAAAATGAAAGTTTATAATCCTCGAATAGGTATGGATGCTTTACAAATTTATCCCATCAGTCAAGCTAATGCAAATCAAAGAAGTGGTAGAGCTGGTCGTACTGGACCTGGTCAATGTTTTAGGTATATCAGATAATTTTAAATAGTATCACAGAATAAATGAAATTTTCATCTATTCTGTGATAGTATTATTAAAATTATGTATTGACATTAATTTATAGTTACAACATTGATTAAATATACATAATATATTGAATATAATCAATGGTTACAAATTAAATTATTTTTAAAATATAATAAATACTTTCAAATAGTCACATTGTCACTTAAGGCTACATGCCACCTTATCCATTATTCTTGTAAAAAACATTTGCTTTATGAATATACTTTGTGTATATGTATATGTTATATATATTTTTAATTTAAAAATTGATATTATAATTTAAGATTATACACTGAGAGACAATATAAAGATGATTTACTTATGGGCACAGTTCCGGAAATCCAAAGAACCAATCTAGCTAACACTGTATTGCTACTTAAATCATTGGGAGTTCAGGATTTACTCCAGTTCCATTTTATGGACCCTCCTCCACAAGTAATATGTCTTAAATATTTTACCAATAAATGATTCTATAATAATTAAATTATATTCTTTAGGACAACATTTTGAATTCTTTATACCAATTATGGGTACTTGGTGCATTAGACAACACAGGAGAGTTGACTACGCTCGGTCGTCAAATGGCAGAATTTCCATTAGATCCTCCACAGTGTAAAATGTTAATAGTGTCAGCTTCTATGAATTGTACAGCTGATGTACTTATCATTGGTAATAATTGCTTTATATTATAGTATATTATTTTTAATATAATTTATTATATGTATTTTAAAAAAGAATTTATATTATATAGTTTCCATGTTATCTGTGCCATCAATTTTCTATCGGCCAAAAGGTCGAGAAGAAGATTCCGACAGTGTTCGAGAAAAATTTCAAGTACCCGAATCGGATCATTTAACAATGTTGAATGTTTATAACCAATGGAAGCAGAATAAGTTAGTTTTTATGAAACTATTTTTTTAAATTATACAATTTGTTTACATAAAAATATATTTTAGTTATTCAGCATCATGGTGTAATGAACATTTCATTCACATAAAAGCTATGCGTAAAGTTCGTGAAGTCAGACAACAACTTAAAGATATTATGGTTCAACAAAAAATAGAAATCATATCCTGTGGTACAGATTGGGACATTATACGCAAATGTATATGTTCAGGTAAGTGATTTGAAAATGAGTTTCTATTAAAAATTAAAAATGTTTAATAAAATTAATTTTTGTATATAGCTTATTTCCACCAAGCAGCAAGATTAAAAGGTATAGGAGAATATGTAAATTGCCGTACAGGCATGCCTTGTCATTTACATCCTACCTCAGCTTTGTTTGGCATGGGTTTTACACCAGACTACGTTGTTTATCATGAACTTATAATGACATCAAAGGTAAATATTAAAATATTAAGTAAACACTTTTCTATTTAATAACTAATATATATACTACACTATTTTTATTAATATTTTTTATCATGCATATTTTTGATATAATTATATATGTTCATTGTTATTTTAGTAAAATCAAAAATAATTATTAAATAAATTGTATATTATTCTAAATACAAAAAAGAACTTATTAAATGTTAATGTTATATCATCGACTATTAGATTAAAAAAAACTACAAATAGCAATTTTTTTATAAACAACTACAAGAATCATCAGGAGTACTTACCAGAAATATTATTTAACTATTAAAGTTTCAATTGGTAATCTTAAATTCTTTTAATACAGTACAATTAGCATGATATAAAGCTACAAATCTGAACGTTATATGTTTTTAGTAATAAAATGACTTAAATCTATTAATTTTTTTAATCATAAACATTATTGCTAACTAGCTTTTGTTTACTAGTGTAGAATACACAGTTGTCATATACAGAAATTTATAATTGACATTGAATATAAATATTATTTGAAGTATAATATAATATTATATTATTAAGTTACTTTGTAGTAAATAAAATTAAGATAAATACAATAATATGTAAAATTTAATTTTATCCAATTACATTCATTTTTATAGGAATATATGCAAACTGTGACAGCTGTGGATGGTCATTGGCTGGCTGAATTGGGACCTATGTTTTTCACTGTAAAGGAAACTGGCAAATCAGGTTCAGCTAAACGGCAAACTATGGAAACATTGCAAGAAATGGAAGGTTCCATGAGAATAGCACAAGAGGAAATGAAAGCTCGGAAGCTCGAGGAAGAGCGTAAACAATTAGCTAGCATTAGAAAGTAATTATATAATTTTATGGACATTAGATAAATATTTTAAACTATTTTTAAACAATTTTGATTTATAGAGTAGAAATCATTACTCCGGGTAAATGGGAACCTGGAACTCCAACACTACGCCGCAAACAGGGAAATTTGGGCTTATAAGCAGTTAATATTATATATTAATCTGAGGCAAAACTATCAATTTAGATACATTTTATATCTAGAGCAACAAACTAAAAGCATAAGAGATGTGTACATTTCTCATTAATCATTATTTGAACATACAATTTATAAATCATTGTCAAGATTGTAATTATTGTAACGTAATGAATTATATAGTGTTGTTTTTTAAATGTAAATATATCTTTTTACATAAGAGGATTTTTAATTGGAACTATTTTGATATTGACTTACATTTTTAAATTATAATACATTTTAAAATATATATTGTATTTGTATATTAAATCCAAAACTAAAATACATGCATATAATATTACAATATATTTTATATCTATGTTTATAATGAAAGACGATATCCATTATTTATATATATATATATATTATAAAGCATGTCTATGATTAAAAAAAAAAATATTCAATCATAAGAAATATATAGAGCATATTACTTACATTCCAAAATAAGATGCACGTAGATAATTTACCTTGACTTAAAATCCGGACTATTGAAATATGATAATTCAGAACATAATGAAATACAGCAAGTTATTTCAAGTATAAATCCTAATTAATAACAATTTTACATTATATTTGTAGACAATACCTAGCTATGGGAAGAACAAAAGATATGTGCATGTAATAAGTCTGTTATTTCTAGTGTAACAAGCTATAAATAATATTAAAATTAAAATAAATATTAATTTCAAATTAAATTAAAGAATTACATCTAGTGTAAATATTCCAACTTTAATTATGTATTATAATATATTTTTGGGAACACAAGTGACTAAGTTTTTTACCTTGTTAAACTCAATTATTCAAACTATTATATAATATCCGTACAAAAAAAAAAAAAAAGGTGACTAATTAGTTAAATGTTGTTATAAGATATAAAGAAAGTCTAGTTTTCTAATTATATTTCTAAAAATATATTTTTCATATTTTACAAATATTTTATAACTGTAGTATAAAGTGGGATCATAAATTTACAATTTTAAAAATAAATGTTAATATTAAATAAAAACTAAAATGCAATAGAAAATTTGTTTGAGAAATTATTTTAAATTAAAAAAAAAACATATTTACATACAAATTAACTAATATTAAACTGTACTTTTCTCATAACATGTTGTTCTTCAGAAACTATAAATGGCCAGTAGTTAGTGCTATTTTACACTAAACAACTCCAATAATAATGATAATAAATAATAATTTTTATCAATAATTAATGTGAATTCACATGTTATGTATCAGCATGTACAACACTGTGTTTCTTTAAATACTCCTGATTGAGAAATGATTTTCCACATTGATGGCATACTGCAGATGAAAAGTTCACACGATCGTGTGTTGCATAATGACGTCTTAATGAGGCCAATTTTAAGAACGACTTGTTGCAAACAGTGCACTCAAAAGGCTTAACACCTGAATGAATCATAACATGATTCTTCAGATGTGAAGTGCTCTTAAATCTCTTAAAACAGACATCACAACGATGTGGCCGCGACTCCGTATGTGAAGCCTTATGTGCAATCAAAAATGACTCTTGTATGAATGTTTTATTACATACATCGCATCTATGCACAGACCGGTGGTTGGAATGCATGATTGCATGCTCTTGCAAATGTAATGCATGATTAAATGAAGCACCACATTCCTTACACGAATATTTAGGTTCAGCTTGACCACTATTATTAGTACAATTTCCAGAGATCATATGTTCATTGAGCTGCTCATATGAGAAGAAAGACAAACAACACGAAGGACACTGATGTTGTAAAGCAAGTTTTTGATCATCTTTAGAATGAGTTAAAGAATGCTTTTTCAAATTAGATGAGTCAGCAAAAGCCAAACCACATACATCACACGCAAACGGACGACAACCTGTATGTGTGAGCATATGACGTTTGACATCAGATGGACGCGTAAATCCTTTATTACAAATACGACAGGGAAATGGCTTACGACCTGTGTGTGTTATCATATGAGCTTTAAGATTACTTTGATTTGTAAAGGTCGCTTCACATTTGATACATGAGAATGGTTTCTCTCTCGAATGTACCAATTTATGTCTCTGTAATTCTGAAGGTTTGCTAAACGCTTTATCACATGATGAACACGGATACGGCAAACCCCCATTATGAACCATTGAATGCACCTTTAAATTGTAATTAGTTATAAATGACATAGAACAAACTTGACAAACAAACGGACGTTCACCAGTATGAATCATCATATGACGTTCTAAATCAGATGGACGGCGGAAAGACTTTTCACACAAAGTACATGGATGAGGCTTTGCTTTAGAGCTGGCTATTAAGTGCCCACACAAATTACTAGAATAAGTAAAGGTCATGTTACAAATTTTACAGTGCAGTGGTCGTTCACCAGTATGTACGCTTGAATGCCGTTGCAAACATGACGGCTTTAAAAAGCTCTTATCACATTCAGTACAAGTATACACAGCACTACCAGTATGTTTCATAATATGCAATTTTAAATCACTTTTATTTGCCACAGTTATACCACACTGGTCACAAATAAATGGAGGATTTTCTGTATGAATTGTCATATGACGAAACAATCTGTAACTAGAAGGAAATTTCTTATCACATCTGCAAAAAAAAAAAGAAGCAATTTATATAAATACATAAAATATAAATTATATATATTAAAAACATACTTCTGACAAGTGTGTAATTTCTGGCGAGAATGTACTGAAAGAGTGTGTTCTTTTAACGATTGATCATCAGAAAATACTAATCCACAAACTTCACAATGATGTAATTTAATATTACGGTGAATAACTAAATGTGCACTCAAAGCATTTGCCTTGTCAAATTTTTCTCCACAAACAGTACACAAAAATTTACACTCTACATTTTGATTTCCATCATGACTAGTCTCATGAGATTTTAAAGTATTAATGTCTGCGAACCGTTTACCACATTTCTGACATTGTAATTCATCCATTGGGTTAGGTCGCATAAGACTTTGACAGTTTGCAACTGCTTCATTGGCCATATCAATTGCAATTGTATTCTTTTCTTCTGCAATATAAATTTCTGTTGTTCCATCATGATTAGATAAATCCACATTCTCAATTTTTAAATTATTTATTTGGATTTGCCCAGATACACTTATTGTTTCTTGGCCATTAATTATTTTTGCCAAACTTTCCACTGTCATAGTACCCACTTCTTCATGATCTAATAATAAATGTGCTAAATCCTACAAAAAATTTTAAATAATTATCAGTAACTTGGAAAATATAAGTACTTAAAAATTATAATAATTTTTAAAGATATTATAATATTTTAGGTTATGTTAACAATTAAACATCATGTATATTTTTAAAATTTTAGATTAACTAGCCAAGTCTTCTGGATAATTTTATAAACATAATAAAATATAATATTATTATTGACATAATAATATCACAAATTATCAATTGTTATAGTATACAAATTTTTTTACATTAAATATTTATATTCTAAACGATATAAATAATAAACACAGACTCAAATATATAGTATGATCAACAAAACTAGACATGTGACTGTCATAATCTACCATCAGTTTTTAAAAATTAATATTATCTAGTTGTTAACATAAGTAACATAATTAATATATTCTAATAAAATGTATACTAATTATATTAAATTACTTACTCCATTTAATCCTTGAACAAATATTCCATATCCAATATTTTCATGAACCCTGAAAGATTAATAATTGTTAGTTAATACCATTTTTATTTATATAGTTCAGTTTTACTCTATAAAACAGTTTTAAATTTTAAAGTAAAATGTTTATTTTATGTAGGTATTTTTTGCAGTCACTTGACTTGTAATTTGTTAATTTTTAGGAATTAGGAAAAAAAATTACCAGCAAACATCAACATTGATAGTAGAAAATTGTACATACATAAGTTTGTTTAGAAAAAATATAACTATTGTCTATGCACAAAAGCAATAGCATAAACCTATAAATGTTATTGAATGGTTAATAATATTATACGTATTTACAAACTATATTATATACAAATAATATTAAGGTTTTTTAACAAAGAAATACAAGGTAGGTTATATTATATATTTTATAAATTTAAAACTATTTACTAAAAATTGAAATTATGTTGTTTTATTTTTTACCTTCGATCATCTGTACTTTCAACGGTTGTTCCTTGGACAGTGAGCAAACGTTTTTCACCAGATTTTTCGGTAACTACAATTTCGACTCCACCGTTCATATCTGAAATTAGAAGTTAAAATAATTTACATCAATAAATATTTTTATTAATAATATTAAGATAAAATATAGATAAATATATAAGATCTTAAAATATAATTTGTTTCAATTGTAACTATAATATATAAACTATACATTGTAATAGTTGAAAAGTTTTTGAAGTATAAAAATGTATTATTTTTCTATATAATTTGTGGTAGGTACATTCATTAAACATATAAATTTTACTAACCATTAAATATATATATAAATGTATTATTATACCCAAAATTATGATAACTAAAAATAAAATAAATTTTTTTCTGAGTATTTTACTGCTAAATTTGAGACTAATGTCAAAAATCTAAAATGTAGATTTCTAATATTAACATAAATCAAAACCTCTTAACCTATTAAATTAACAAAATAATACAACCAAATACTTATTAAATTATAAGTAAAGTATGCTATGTAGTAACTAGAAAGAAAATTGTTGATATATATATATTGATATTATATAATATACCTACCAATTAGCTAAATAACATGAAACATATTGTTAATTTCTTTTGTTTAAAGTTATATAACCAAAAATATAAATGCATTCGTATAAATAGATTTTTTCATGTTTAGTATAGGTAGTTCTTAACATTTGTTTGTAAAGTATATATTTTAGTTGCTTCTTCAATCTTTTAATTGGCTGCAGATCACCAAGTTTCACTTTTGTAACTTAATTCCTTCTCCTCTTTGAAGTTACAAAGACAAATTAGTTAACTAGTTACAAGTATTATTTTCCATGTTTATCATGATTTGCTTCATCAACTCCACGTACTTCATGTCTTACTGTCTTCCTTTTCGGATATGACCTTCTACATCTTCAATGACACTTTATGTTTATCTATCATGATCTATTATGTCTTCTAAATGTTATACTATGCCAAAGTTCCCAGTTTTTTTTTAATTCTATTTAATACTTCTTAATTTGTTATTCTTCTTGATTTCTTCATTTCTAGATCATTTTTCGATAGCACCACATTTCAATGTTTCCTTTTCTCTTCTGTACTTATTGTAATTGTGCAGGATTTTTTTTCAGAAAAACACTCTTTGCTTGAACTATTCTACTAATTATGTCTGCTTTACTTCGGTCATCTTCTATTATTTTCTTTCCTAAATAGTTGGACTTGTTCTTTATTTGCATTATCTATTATTATAACAATGTTAAGTACCTATACACAATGCATAAATAATTACTAATTAAAGTAATGCAGTTTTAAACAATAATTTTAAAAAAATAATAATAATTATTCATATAGAGAACTATAGTACAGAGCAACAACTTAGCATAATATCATGAATATAACAAGCAGGGCTTTGCACCCAAATTAACCCGTAACACCATTAAAAGTAATTATTTCAAACAGCTGAAATTTGTATTAACCCGAAAGTTTTTATTTGAAAAACCTGAATTAACTTTCCAAATTAAAAATTATTCCGATGTGTTTTTCATATGTATTTTTTAAGCTGAATGTGAATCGGTTTAGTTAGAACAATTTTAAGTTAATGAAGAGTCCAATTATCCAAGGTAGACAATCGATTTAATAATATTTGTATTTACTGTGCAGCCGTATTATTAAACAATATTAATCCCAATAGTAGTTTTAGTACTTTAAACTCCGGAGACTGATAACCCGAATAAATAATTTTGGGAGCAAAGCTCTGATTATGGGTATCGGATACTTTTAAGTATGACGACACTGACGAACAGCTCTGAAAGTATAGAATTAAAACAATAAACTGATCAAAATAAAATTACCTGCTGGATATTTTGCTGACAACGTTACGTTCTGTAGTAGTAATATTCAAACAAGCGATAAAATCTCTACGCGGCCGACCAACACAACGACAAGTCCAATATTATCTTCGACGTGACGGATTCAAAACAGAACGCATATTTAATAAAACAATCGGACGGACATCGATGTCATAAACGATTATGTTGTAGTCGCGTGCAGATAACACGAATGCTGTTTGATTAACGCGATCAAATTTGTTTCTTCTCCATCGTCCATTCGATCGATGCGATATTATAATTACCCACTCGTTAGTTATTACTCCATTATTGTTGTGCACAATTATTATTGTGTTTCATTAATAGTTTACAATAGTGCCATGATGATAGCGTTATTGAGATATTATCAAAATACACTACGAACAATAAAAAAAACAACATTGAGCGTATAATATTATTATTATTTAGTAGGATCTTCATTGTGATTGGTAAAAAACGAAAGCAATCGTTCGCCCGCCTCCCACCCGCAAAATTAAACGTACAGTGCTCACAAACGTATCTGGTCGTCGTCAACACTGTCCCGCGAGCGGTGCCGTTCCAAATAATTTCCAACGCTCTGAAACGTCCAAAACCGAGTAGAGATCTCGACGATGGATAATATTCGTGTACGCGTAAATTTTTTTACAACATTAATATTTTACTTTACGGCTTTACGCGTTACGCCCTTTACGGCCATACGTCTATTACGGTTACGGTACACACCGTGACCGTAAACAAAAACACATTATACAATCATCTCGGTGGGCACTTTTACTGTACAAGGACAAACCGGCCATTATTTTAAATACTTTCAAGTATATCAGTTTTTTTTTTTTTTCTATACTACCCAAGGGTAACTCATATCGAAAAATATCAATGGATTCGTTCATTGTTGATACAAATTACGCGCGTAATGGCAACACGAATAATTATATAAGCATTTAGACGACCATAATCGACGGGTCGACGAAACCTCGTCGCTCGGTGGTGTCGGTTAATCATTAATAGGCATAACTATTAACTAAATATTTCAACAACACTGTTGCTGTGAAACGAATAAAATCATTTTGTACGTTCAATAGTAATCGTTGAATACAATTTATTATATTTTATTACAATTTTGAATCTATACATCCGATTATTATTAGTTTAACCTTAACCCCACCGGATCACTATATAAAATGGGAATTACAACAATAAAAATATATATTTATTATTATTTATAATTATTTTCGAGATTGCGTGTAGGTTAGGACCTATGGGTTATATTGGTTAATGAAATACTAACATCCCATATTCCCTTCCCCTTGACAAAATCCTAAATACGCTACTGATCCGAGGTGATATCCCTTGTGGTCTCTCTTGTGGAGAGTGAAAAAATAAAAATCGCAAAGCGCAAGATCAATGAAGTAAGGAGGGTGTGGAATTGGTTCAAACTTCAGATTTTGCAGAGCCCTTACGGTCGTGTGTAAGGTGTGTGAACGAACGTTGTCATATTGTAAGATTATCTGTAAGATATCCATTGTGTAAAGATTTTACGATAATCTAATTGTTCAATAATGAAGCCGACACATGATCTTTAAATATTCCAATAATGTTTGCGATTCGCAGGTCATATTTTCATTCGATTCGTTCATTCGACGAATCAAATCTTCGACAAGTTGGCGATATTTATCGTCTATGACAGTATGATCGGACGTCCGCTGCATGTTTCATCAACATTTATGGTTTTTCTAGGCTCGCAACTACAAAATTTTAATACCCATCGATTTACAGTAGACCTATCATTATCAATAGTATCGTCACCATAAACGGCCTTTAAATCAGGGAATCAAAACAAGGTTGAACGCGGTTTTGAAAAGCGGGTAACCTGGGAAAATTTCGACCCCGGTTTCAACTCGTAAAACGAAATCCGAAAACAAATAAAACCCGGTCTTAACCCGAAACCCAAAATTCATAAACCCAGTTTAAACTTCAAATTCGAAACCCCATTTAAACGGCATTGAATCTCAGTAGAAGTCACATTTTCAATTGTTAAATTTCGATAACAGCTCGCCGTTTCACTTGCGTTGACATCAAAGTACTGTATTAAAACGTGCTCACATGTTACAGATTTCGATACTCAAATTTTAAAACCATAGAATAAGACTAAAACGAAAAACGAACTGGTATTCTGGTACACGAAACGTCTTCAAATTCAAACTGAGCATGCGTATAGAGGAGGAATATGACTTTCGAATGCCACCAGGAGCGCTCTTATAGGTTAATTTGTTCACTTTCGTAAATAAATGTATGTACATTACTTTTCAGCCTACATTCGTATTTTCTAGTTAACACATTTTTCTCAATCTTAATTTCTTTTATAAAAATTAACGGTGCGTTCAGAATTTGACGGACTTTCTTAGTTTCGAAGTTATAATAAGGTGATTTTGTATAACAAATTGTAGTTAATTTTCAATTTGCGGAGCAAAGCTACTAGTGACAAACATGTACACCCTATAACCAAAACCAAATAAAAATGTTTAAATAGTTTGAAAAAAAAGTATTTAAACATGGGATTTTCGACTACAAGATAACGCATTAGTTTAATAAATGCAAAGACATAGAATCATATTAATTAAATAAATCCTTCTAAATGTGCAAATTTAAAATAGCATTAACTCAAAATTTAATTATTTGCATTAATTCTTTTATACATAATTTCACCAAAATTAAAAAAAATCACAAAAAAAAAGATGTCTATTAAATTAGAAAACCTAAACATATATTGGTATTAATTAATAAATATAATAAATGTACTCGTATAATACTTATTATAGGGTATTTATCATTTAGAGTCAGCACATCTAAGAAAAATCAACCACCGTCCCTATGATTTTTTTTATTAGGGATGGCTCTTAAGTTCAGGGATCTCGATCAAAATCATGGCCATGGGCTAGCAAAATCATGAAATAACTCATGAATCTTGTTTTGTATTTTAATATATATATATATATATAATGTAGTCAGTGCCACAACTAAACTTTGGGCCCGTGTGTTTTCCGGTTTTTGCGACACTGATTGTAGTGTACAAAAATCAAGTACAAATACAACAAGATTATTTAATTGTAACATGGGAATAATATTCTTTAAATTAATATTAAAAATTTGACTATAATTAATACAATATTTTTAAAGGCCAAAAAAATCTAACCTATGTGCATATAAAGATTTTATTCACTTTGTTTTCCTTCAGCTTATTATTATTTAATTAATTATTTTAAATTATAATTGTACCTAATAATAGCAACCATTTATTATAACCATAAAAAAAAAAACAAAGATTAAATTATATAACTATAGATTTTTGTTATTCTTATAATTTAATTGCCTACTTAATTATATTTAAATATGATTTAAAATAATTAGTGTTATTATAAATTATTATATGCTATTTATAAGCAATATACAACGTGATTCTTTTATCATACAAGACTCATTTTTTTTTATCAATTTTAATGTTTTTCTATTATTAACAATTTTTTTTCTTACTTAAATTATTGGTTTTATACTTTTTTTTTTCAACGGTAAGCTATATTTATTTTTATTTTATTACATGGGCGATAATTTAAAAATAATTTCTTTTAAGAATTATTTCATTTTTGTCCGTTAGTTTTTATGATATAAATTATAAGTATTTGAAAATTCAATTTGTATAAGAATTAGGAAATGTTTTATAACGATGTTCACATTATGTATCGTTCATATTTTGAAATTTTCATATTATAATAAGTTAATTTTAAAATTATGGAGTGTTTATATATAAGCCTTTATTTGTTGTTGTATTTCATTTATTATATAAAATAACTAAATGGACAATAGGTGCACACCATGCAGTGTGGTGTTTTAACACGTTTCTAACGCATTTGCGGTTTTAAAAATTGAACACACATTATCTTATGGACGAATACACACTAATGTCGTGTAATGGAAGTGCACATGTGGTGCGCCGCATGCAGTGGGTCATGTCGGTATTTTTTCCATCGCGCAAATTATATTTTGATTTTTGAAGTAACGGGCCAATTTTACAATTTTTCGGTGATATGATAATTTAATAATTAGGTGTATATAACTCTATTATAATTTTATATACATTACAATGTCAAATGAATTCATAAGACTTATTCAGGAAATTGAGCAATATTCATATTTATACAGGAAGTCAGGAAGTAGAAAAATACAATTGCTTGTATGATCATAAACAGTAATGATTCAAAAATGGTAGTATGGGATGAAATTTCTAAGGTAGCAATATTAACATACCTTCATTGGTACTTAACAATTTGACATGGTCCACTCAGTATTAAACAAATTGAAGTTTAAAAAAGTTAAATGTACACGATAAAAAAGATTACACTACAGTTAAATTTAAAATGATTAAGCCGGGAACCCACTACGTGTGGCTTGGTTCGAGGCTCGTAACTAGCTTTTGTACGAAGCCTGAACGAACCGAGCCTATACGCACTACCCTTTTCACTAAATTAAAAAATTCCCCATACAGTTTTTCGGACCACATTTCTTATCATTATTAACTAACAACTAATTTGAAATCGTTCATCAATTTATGGCGTGTTGCTCTGCGCGTCTTTAAACTCAGCATTAATTGCCGAACCATTTGAACGCGTTGGATCGATTTGACGAACCGAGCAATTAGGGCGACTCGTCTCCTTTGACTGGGGTACCAAAAACCGACAATCGACGGATAGACACGAGTACGCGAGCCACGCCACGCCATACCCATTCCAAGGCGTGTTTGTTGTACCGAGCTATACCGAGCCACTTCAGTGTGAAACCGATCTATTCTCGTCACATTTACAATTTGGTATAATACACTGATTTCGCGCTATTCTAACATCGCACTGCATTGGTGTGCGCCGGGCCTTAAGCCGGGTACACTCCGGAACATTTAGGTGTAATGTAACAGAATTCATGCTCGCTATAATATACGACCAGTGTGCACGTTACAGGTCGCGCACTACACGGTATCGGTTGTTCGCCGGTCCATCCATCAGTTATCGATCAGAGCGATTCGCTGCGAGCAATTGGTTTGGAATTTTATCTTTGGAAGAACGGTCAACACCATAGATCATTTACTATTGATTGAGCTAAACCTATTGATTGTGGAATATAATTGTCATCGGGATCACCTGCTTTTTTGGCTGCTAAATGTTCTACAGCGCATGCGTGTAGTACCTCGTCGCATTTCGTTGTTTCTCATTACATCTCATACTCAATAATCACAGCACACTCGCACGTGGTACCTATTCTTGAATCTTAATCACATTCTATATTTCGGCTGCACTATTATTTCGCATGTGCAATAGTTATGCATACGCAATAGCAATTTTGGCGTCAAATATTTGTTTATAGCTCCATCCATAGTGTATGATCTAAGGTCAATACCAACATTGAAAATTTTAAAAATGCAAGAAATGAAATTTCGTAATTTATAATATAAAGCCTTGATTAGATCAGTTTTAACTTTGCACAGTAAATCGCTGGATATTTTCGATATGTGGAGGGAAGCGATTTCTAGTCAGTTTTTTAATATATTAGAGAAGACTTTTTGTTTTGAAGATTGGTATCGTACTTTCAAATAATCCGAAATTCTTATCATTTTTGGAAGAAGTTGTGTACATCGACCCATATGAACACGTGACTAACGGAATCGACCTGTGACAGTACAAATATGCGTTTCGATGTATCATGTATGGTACCTTTGGATGGGTCGTAGTTGATTCATGGATTTCCGTATGGCGGTGATGAGCTTGTGCTATTTTGATTCGGGTGGGGCAAAGTGAAACAGTTTGCCCCGTAGTCGTAGATTGGTCACCGAACCTTTTTTGCGGTGAACGCGCTGATGTCCTCCTTGACCGTAGAATGGAGGGCGAGCAGGACAACTAAAAGGCGTTGCGTTTAGGTAGGTAACTAGTTCGCGGTTAGGGCTGCTTTGAGCGTACGGTAGAAGCGTTCGACTGCAGGTGATAATGCTAGGTACGAACGTGGTAAATGCGGAAAGTACTGGTAGCATGTTCATTACATAAACCAGGGGTTCTTAATCTTTTTTTTATTACGGATCACTTAAAAATGTAAAGTATAAACACGGACCCTTCCAAAAGAAATACCTATTAATATGAACCATTATTGTTCAGTTTTATAAACAAATATACACTTCGTGAACCACCGAGTGATCTTTTACAGACCCCTAGGGATCCATGGACCACAGGTTAAGAACCCCTAACTAAGACCTTATAGAAGTCGGCTTATTTTGTACCACGATTGTCTCATTCGAGTCGGATGGAAAACAACTCTTCCAAAAAATGATTAAATATCTTTACCAAAGGAATTTTATCTTTGGAAGAACGGTCAACACCTTAGATCATTTACTATTGATTGAGCTAAACCTATTGATTGTGGAATATATTTGTCATCGGGATCACTTACCTTTTTGGCTGCTAAATGTTCTACAGCGCATGCGTGTAATTGTTTATCCTTCCGTTCTTTACGGAATAGTAATGTAGTACTTATATAGTAATTAGGTATTCATTTATTATGTATAAAAATTTAAATATGAACAATATATTATATAATAAGATGTTTATTGAACATAAGATATTAAACATGAAATTATATAAATATGAAATACAGTAATTATTAATAATATAAACATATAAGAATAATTATTCGTTGTACCAATAAATAATAGTTTTAAATTATTATATTAAACCTGTAATAAATTAATGTAATCATATTATGATATATTTATTTATTTATTTATATAGTTAAAAATTATTATATCAATAATTTCGTTCCTAAAAATTGACATTACTGCTATGTTTCCCTTGACTGCACCACCCTATTGCACAAAGCCATGATGTGCCGTCTATTAGTATAAGGTCTATGGTTCATTAGGTCGGATTCGAATTGACGATCTTGGTCCGTGGTGATGATGTCCAATACTTCGAAACGAGAAATCCAATGCGTCACAAGAGTAGAGGTGACGGCATGCGCAGACATGGTGACGAGGTGGCCATGCTTTAGGCAGCGCATGAAACGGTCAATACAAGTGAGTAGGTATTTGGCGTTGTCGGAGACCGGAAGCGGGCTGTAAGTCTTGATGCGAATGTTGTTGGCTACCGTGAGACCGTCAGTCGATTGTCGGGGCCAGTTGTCGTATGGGACGACGGAGATTTCGGCTCCGGTGTCAATGAGGAACGTCCTGCCCGCGCAAACGTCGGTGGTGAAGGTCCGCGTATTTGTACAATTTACGGTGAGCAGGGCGGACGTCCTGGCCGTGGATTTTAGTTTTCCGAACCGGGAGAGTTACAAGACTGGTCACCGTGGAGCAGTTCGAACCCGCACGGAGAGCAACAGTTTTTAGCTCGGGCGCCGTAGCGCGCGTGATAGTAGCATGCCGCGACCGAGGAGGCCGCGGGATCTTTTGGTGGCGAGCACTGTCGAGCCGGAGGTCTGCCATCTTGGGAACAACGATGGTGTTGCTGTGCGAGTTCTTGAACTTGTCTTGTCAAATCATGTACCGCGTTTTCCAGGTTCGCGATGCGGTTGTAGTTCGGGGCGATCGCGTCGACGAGTCGGGTGCCAGTGACTTCCAGTATCCGGTCTGCGCAGATAGTGAGGGCGTCGAGACTGGCGCCAACGGTCTGGACGCTCGTGAGTAGCATTCGCATCCAAAATTGTTGCAGGATGGTGTCACTAATGCCCTCTGGGAGGACACTACGGATGTCTCGCAGGAATTGAGATGGGCGACGGTCACCGATACTATTAGTTTGCATCATCGGCGGCACGTCGAAAATATGGATGAGTCGATGGCGAATGGCGTCGTAGGACGCTCCAGTACCTATAAGGTCTGCAATTGCCCGGATGCCGTTTTCGGAAAGGGCGGCTACCACGTGGTTGACGCGTGCGGCATCAGTCGTGACTCGGTGGTTAACGAAAACATTATCCACGTGGGTGAACCACAGCCTGGGGAAGTGTTCCCAGAAACCGGGGAGATGGACGCGTGGTAACGCGTCGATGCCAACATTGCTCGTGCTCGCGAAGTTCTCGTCTACGGACATGATGTTACGGGATTGATCAAACGGTGGCAAAGTGAACGCGGAGGTAATACGTGATGCAACGGTATGCACGTGTCGTTTGACAGAAGTCACGCGGTATTGTGAGAAATCGAATGCGACGATGACGTGCTGTCGGAGGGGGTAGTGGCGTGACCAATGGGGATGTATACAATACTTCCAAAAATGATAAGAATTTTGAATTATTTGGAAGTATGATACCAACCTTGAAAACAAAAAGTATTTTTTCAAATATTATAAATCTAATTTTTTAAAAATCTAACTACTACCTTATTAATATAATGCATGCGTATGACCACAGAATAGAATAATCAGAATGGACACTGATAAGAAGTTACATAGGCAGCATAGAGAAATGATAAAATCGGTCGCCATTTTATTTGAGGAAAACAGTAGGACCATTCGCTCAATAAATAAAATTATGTGATACATAATTTTAAAATATTTAATGTTTTATAATAATTATTGTAGTATTGTGTATAATAATTTTTAATAAAATAATGTCGGGTACTCCACCTTACCAAAATATAGAATAAGGTTTCGTCAATCATTAGATTTTGAGCGGAGCGAGGAATGTATTGTTTTTACAAAGATGTTTCTTTCTTTTTATGTATGAAAACATTTTTTTGGGTAGAAACAATGGTTTTAGCTCAAAAAACAAAAATTTATACAGCTCATTTTTCGAAGAAGAAAAAATCTTAATAATTATAATAAGCCACTAATTTCTCTGAAGACCGAAAAGACAAAGGAGAAACGTCCTAAATTGACCTTAACGCTTTATTATTATTATTATTATTATTATACATAAATCAAAATAAAATAGTTTGTAAACATTATTAACTATATTTTATCAGACATTTTAAATTAATACAAAAGTCATAGAAAATCACTATGAATATAAATATCACATACAATAACAAAGTCAATTATACACTCAAGTATAAATAATCACATAATAATAGTAATTAATAATTATAATAAACAAAAAAAACATAACTATGAACAAAAATTATTTAGTCTTAATTTTTTTTCTAACATATAAACTAAAAAAATATATAAATAAAAATAACTTAAAGATGACATAAAATGTCTAATTTACAATGTTTTCTACCAGTGGAAAGTAAATTTTTATATAAAATCAAAAATCACTAGTCGCAAAAAACGGATCATTCAAATCATTTAAACTTAACTAATCAGGGTTTTATTTTATAAATAATAAATTTTTTTTCTCGCTTTTTTTGGTATTAGTCTTGGATCATCATATACTATGGCTACGGATAGACCTAATCGTATAAGACTTGTGTAATATAATTGTCACTTAACCTGCCTTTTTGGCGGCTAAAAGTTCTTCAGCGCCTGCGTGTGGTACCTCATCGCATTTCGTGACTTATCGTTACATCATGCGTAATAACTACGCACGTGCAATAGCAATTTTCGCATCAAATAATTTGTTTATAGTGAATATAATTATCAATTTATAAATACCATGTCTAGTAGTTTAAACTTGTCAAGTTTGAAATATCTCAGGTCGTTGGGAATTTCCATTAACAGTGGAGTGCCCGTTTTATTGATGAGCAACTATTAAATGTAAAACAAATTCACCGATTACACTAATTATTTATTTTATGTTTATTCATAGTTTTATGTATATTCTTAATTGGCTAATTTTATAATTATTATTTTAAGTATTTTTATTGTTCAATAAAACGTTTTAAATAAAAAGGTGCATTTTGTAAATCGGCGTTTTATTATTTTTGACCTATGTGACCTCTTGTCAAGGTAATAGCTACCCCCTGGTTGAGAAACGCTGTTCTTAGGTATTTTCTTTGACAAGTATTTCTTATCATTTTTTGGAAGTACTGTATTCCATAGATAATAAAGTAATGGATAAGCCACCTAAATACTGAAGGGGGAAAACCATAGACCTATAAACTAACTGACTTAGCTTAAGAAATTTGCTATACTAAACCGGTGTAAATTTCCCCTTAAAAATGAACTGGTTTAATCTTGAGAAATTCGTTAGTAAACCGATTACAAAAAAAGATTAAATTGGTTCATTTTTTTCGATCATCATGTCGATATTGTTTAAAATTTTTGATTCAGATTTATCTCCACCTAATCATGTTTCCCCTAATTAATTTCCTTATCTCATTTAATGTAATCATATTTTATGTTACACATTAAAATGGGGATAATCCAATTTACACAACGAATTTTTTACTTATTTGGTTTAAAATATTTTGAACCTATAACTAATCAGATTCATTATAAACCGGTAAACAACAGGTATTCTCTAAAATATTAAAGATCTAACTAATTGTAAATCAAGTTTCTTGAAAATCCAACTACTTCTGTATCAATATAATGAATGCAAATGACTCTGGTGTTGGATGGCACTCGTCACTACGCTCTTATGCGCCGTCGATTCGTTCCACAAATCGAAAATATCCTTTTGTTGTGCGAAGTTATAACGTAACTAATCAAGGTTTTATATTAAAAGTTACGAAATTTCTTTTCTCGCATTTTTAAAACTTTCGACGTTAATATTGGCCATTCTTCCAACGATAGGATTCCTTTTTAAGGATTTCTTATCATTTTTCGTAAGTACTTTATACATGTCGAGTAAGGTTGTAGAATGGTTGCAGATCGAGTTATACAAATGTGGCATACAATAGTTCTTATAAAATATGAGAAAAAGTCACGTTATAACGCCATCTACATTATAAATCATTATATTTCTAATTACATCAATTATTGTAATTGGTGTTGCACCTATTGGCTATTTCCATTACATGTATGTTTAATCAATGCTATTTCTATATTGTTTGAAATTATTCTAGCAGGCATCTACAAGGAGCGCTGCAGACACTTCACTTTTTGATAAGAACTTCGGTAGACGATACTTGGTACGGTTTCCAAGGCGCGACCTATAGAATTAGACTACTGTATACGTCGTCCTGCAAGTCTGTAACCATTCTATGCATTCTATCTACAACCGTGATGTCCAGGTAACCTGCCACAAACTGTATTTATCCCATCAGGACGAGACAGTTTTGCCATGTTAAAATATGTGAATGTTCGGATTGTACAAATTGTCATAAATTTGTTACGTACTTATGTACGAACATGAATGAATATTTTGCGATAATTATCCGAACATTCATATATTTTAACCTGGCGACACTGGTTCTACATGTCTTTTGCATGGCAAAATAATTGGTTTAAATTTAAATTGTTGAATATTCATTGAAGAAAATATGATAAGTATGAAGTTAGCACTCTCCTTATCAGAAAATTACCATAATTCCGTATCATTAGTTGCGTAGGAAACCAAATTATAAAGTGTAATCTATTATCCATTGTGATTATATTATACTTATTAGTTATCTAATATCTATGGCGTAATTATATATTATTATATAACTATGATTATTTAATATTCGTGTCCGTAGAATCAAGAAATCATTATAAATGATTATTCAATAACAACGAAGTAATTTGAAAATGTTTTATATTTTAATTATTAAAATATAATTTTTTACTAATAGTAATAAAAATAATATAAACATTAAACAATAGTCACACAGTTCGAGGTGAAAAATAACCATGAACACCTGTACACCACCCATGATTATTTTTGTAGGAGTTTTATTTTAAAGATAATAAAATATACTATAAAACATATTAAAAACGTTGGTAAAGGAAAACTATACGTTTAGTATTAGTACGAAAAAATTTTGACGTTTGTTTTTACTAAGTATTATTATGCGATCGGTAGTTTTACAGTTCAAGGCTTTGAGTTGGCATCTTTTATAATATAGGTATTCGGTGATGGTATATAAACAGCATGAATTTGTATTTGTGTAACAATTTTATTTTGTATAATTCATAATTATATTGAAAGTATAAGTTATTTAATAAATTAATTTGTTATAAATATGTTTTAACTACTTATATTTAATATTTTTGTGATTCATATTACATTGAATTTTCACAATATGGCATGACGTGCTTTTGAATAAACTAAATATTTACTAACTATTAACTTATATATAAAATAAAATTTTTCTATTTGGTGATGTAAAAATGTATATAATATGCCATTTAAAAATTACACAAGACAAAAAATTTATTTCTATGTAATAATGAAGTGCAGTAACTTTTAAAATTGTGTATATGAAAAAAAAAATTACCGAAATAAAGAATGTAGTACAATAAAATAATTAATTTGTACATATAATTTATTTGAGGAATTTTAAGTGAAATTTTATCAGTACATAATTTAAATTAATACATTCAGAAAATAAATACACAATAAGTATATTTAAATTACAAAATAAAATATAGACATAATCATTGTTGGATAAGTTACTTAATTATAGCCTAAATATTACTTTTTTATTACCCAAATTAAAATTGTAAAATAATTACTTGAATGTTACAAAAATAAAAATTGGACACTGAATGCAATACACAATACTTGGAAATTATAAAACAAATCTATAACAATTGTATCAAAAACACTACAATATAAATCATGGGTCTTCAACCTACAGCCCGTCAAAGTTTTTGAACTAGCAAGAAAGAATGATTGATGTTTCCGATATATATAAATAAATTCAAAATCTCATTTTAAAATCTAGGTATCTATTATTCTCAAACAATTTTGGCCTGCTTAAATAGATACTAAAACATATCTTTGTCCTTTTTTTCAATGTACAATAGAGATTGATTTATTTGAAAATGTTCATCTTTAATTTACAAAAATAAGTTAAAGAAATAAAGATTAAACCTTTATTATAGTAAGATTAATAATCAAAGATAAAAGAAAGATTTAATAATTCTTTAGTTAAATTGTTCATAATTAATTTATAAATATGAGAATTTTATTACAGACGTCATGTCAATTATACATAATTAAATTTCAATATACACATGTTGTATATCTATAACTTATATAGCATACAAAATTATTTGCCTCTAAATTTATTTGGGCCACCTCGTTGTTGCTGTCCAGCACCTCGATTGTTACCACCACCTCCTCTTCCACCAAATCCTAAAACATCAAATACATATAAAATAATAACATATATTGAAATTATTTGCTGTAAGCATTGAAATTTCTCGGTTTCGTTTTGAGTCCTCAACTGAATTCCATCTTCATGCCTCTCTAAAATAATTATATTGTGCTTATTATTCCATCCTCAAATACGGCTGTATCCTCTAGGATTCCTGACATGGTTTTTTTAACTTTTTGTTCAAAGGAGGTTTCTGAGCATTGCAGTTCATAGACTTCATATTTTTCATCCTCACCATAATAACACACCAGTTCTTTATGTTCTAAATATTTCAACTTAAGTCAACCATCGTCATGCTATCTTTCCTTATTGTTTAATTTTCTATCTAATAAAATTGATTACCCAATTCTATTATCCTAGGTTAACTTTAAAGTCCCTGCATGCTCTACTTATTCTTCAACCCTATTTCATAAAATTTTTAATTTTAAAACTAAATATTTTTATACCTTGCCGAGCTCCTCTAGGTCCACGATTTTTTTGGTTATCCGTACGACCACGAGCTTTGTTCACAACAATATCTTCTTTTACCATATCAAATATTTCGTCTGGTATTCTTAGGTATTTAATCATACTACCTCTAATATAACATTCAGGAAGCCTCCAAAACCTATCACCGTCCTAATAATAAAAAACAGTCAATTAATAACATGCAATTAGTTATTTTTATATGATAATCAATGAAATCAATAACGACTGAACATCTATTGAATTTCACACATTTGTAATTAAAAATTTCATATTTTTCATAAATAGATAAATAATTATTATTATAATACAAAACTTACTTTAGATGTGCAAATTACTTCTCGTAAATTTATGTTCATCCAACTATCACATGTCACTAAATGTCCGTTGTATGTTTCACCATTTTTTAGTTCCACTAACTATAAAAACAAATGTATTTTAAAATGTATACATTTTATTCAATTGATTTGTTTAGTTGATGCTGACGATTATAATCTTAATTTTTATGTGTAGACAAATATACAAAAAAAAAAATGTATATACAATATATACATATTGTAAATAATTAACGATTAACAATGTATTATTAAATCTAATTAATTATACGTTTATATTATGGATGCATTTATTTACCATTGGATGATTTTGTGCAGTTTTTAGTAGTGATAGGGGTAGCTGTAACAAATATGTAAAATTGTATTTAATTATCAAATATATTCAACATTATTTCGTATATTTACCATTTTAATTGTTCAGTGAACAGCACAAATAATAATATAGTGAACAGGGGAACTGTGAAATTTAATTATCTAAATAATAGTAACGACACAGAAAAAATTGTAGTGTGCATTTATTTAATAACTGCATACAATTATAATTAATGTTGTAAATATTAATATTAAGTACAATAAGTAATAAATAAATAGAAATATAACAATTGAGAACGAAAAATAACGTAAAACGTTTATAAACGCAAGCCGCAAGATATCATTATTTTATTTCAAATTCTTATCAATTTCATGGAAAAATATATTTGTCATAGTTCATAGCCATATGAAATTTTAATCTGAATGTTTTATAGATTCCACTAAAATTATTTTATTTCATAGGTACGTGACGAAGTCGTACATCTACGACGGAATAAACTTGCCGTCGATTAATGTTTCCGAATAAGACGCAACCGCACTGCTAACAGGAAATCTCCATCACGTATCAGATTTTCCGTGTTTGCGTAGGCAGACATAGTGGCTGCGCGAACATTTTAAGTTGGAGGGACATTGAATATTTGGCCTACCCACCTCCCATCGACAATCCATAAAATAAAAAAAATTTGAAATATTTTTTAGTATATTATTTCATTTATTTTTGTTTATAAGTGTACATTAATGCTTTCTTAAACATACCGAATGACATATTCCAAATGTATCATATATGTTGATTTCCTTATTTCTTTCGTACGAAAGTTCTGGATAACACATTAACACGTTTAGCTGTAATGCTGTGTTTATAAAGTTTAAATTATGTACAAGTGTACAAGGAATAGAATGAAATAATTGTTACGCAAAATAGAGAATTTAACTCTCTGAGAATATAATTAGGTGTATAATCTCTAATACTGTTAAAATTATTATCATTTATCGCATTATCGAACTTACATATACCGCATTGCAATTGTACTTGCAAACTGTCTATATATAGCATTCAACCTGCCATCCACCCACAAGGCGTGATGGGACATCTGTCCCAAAAAACCTCGATTCCGCCGCCACTGTGCAAACACCTTACTCTTAATCAATTTTCCTCAGAAAAACAGACTCCATTTTCGTTAACAGGGGGTTAGATGACGCAAAAAACAACGGATTGCCGCCGTTCAATCACGTGAAAAGTTCCCGAAATGGAAAAATTTAAGAATTCCAGATTTACAAAACGTAATCGATTTGCCGCCAAAAGGTGTCACCTGCTGTAGACCGCTAGATCGCGGACGCCTCTAAATCCTCCGAAGGCGTATAAAACAATTATCAAAATTCCCCTTGAAAAAATGTTCATCCACAAAAAGAGTTTCGTGTACGTCGAAGGCGTACTCCCAAGACGACATCCGTATGCCGTTTGCTAGTATTTATATATAATATGGGCCATTTAGTATTTACATTGTTGCAGATTTGAAAAATTTTCAATCTGTGAATGATTTAATCAATTAATAATATTTTTCAAATTTTCAAATTTGTTAATCATTATTTTTCATATAAATAATATGCAATACCTATATTTTACAAACATATTTATTGTTTGGCTTAAAAAATATATAGGTATAACATTATAATATGAGCCACAACTATGACAAATACATTTCAAAACCAATCATTATTTATAACTAGTTTTCGATGTCTACAAATTAAATATTTATGAATATATTTGTAAATACCTTATTTTGTGTAACATTGTACCGATAATAAAACTATATTATAATATATTATCTATTTCAACGGCATTCTGTAGGTTGGTAATATTTTATTTGAAATTATTGCTTTACAAATAGTTATTAATATTAGAATATGCGCAGATATAATTTAAAAATATTTAAATATCTACGTATCTACTTATAACAGTTAATATTGTTAAATTTTTTACAATTTTTTCCATTATTATTTTATTCTCTTTATTTATGTTTATGTCTAATTTTCTTTTCTTGTCTTTTGTTATTCACTTTATGTTTTTTTAACAAAATCAAAAAATTGAATATTATTTTATTTACCTATATATAATAAGTACCTAATAATAATTGTTAATATAAGTTGGTACATGCTTACATTATAGTTTTAAACGCATATTTAGCACTTAAATATCTCTTTATATTGATTATTCTTTAATAATCAACTTAATAGTTAATAATACCTAAGTAGTTCATACATAACTTTTCCTTACATGTAGTTAACACTATAGACTCTATTAGTAAGGTATTAGTTTAATTATATGTCTACCTAACCACTCGATGCAAGTCGATTGTGATTATAATAGGTATTAGCATTGATTATAGAATATATTCTATAATCAATGGTATTAGGTACTATATATACATTATGTCTATTTGAAACGTATCGATTTACACTGTACCTAACTATAAATTATATCTTTAAAATAAAAATTGATCTAATATTTATTTTATTTCATAAGAATTTAATTTCTTATACATAATTAATATAGTTATATTTATTGTATAGCCTTTTTCATCGTACAAACTACAATCACAACTATCCTCTTCATAGAATACTTCGTCTCCTTAACTCCAAATTTTGGTACTTTTCTTTTGTCGTTTTTTTTTAGAATATTATCCATTATTCATTTTGCTATACGTATGTGCCACTTTTATTTTTAATTTGATTAGTATTAGAGAATAATTAGAGCAGTGACGCCATTTGAGGGGGGAATCAGGTTCCCCTATTTAATTTTATGTAATTTATCGCGCCGATACATAACATGAAAACGCCACATTCATAATCCACTATAACATGGACTTATTGTACTTTTATATATTTGTAATATTTTATCGTTTGTATTTTGTACCCTCATGGTTTGTTATCAGTGAATAATAATATATGTTTAATAAAATTATAACTAATAAACTTTCTACATCACCAAAAAATACATCACAAATAAAGTCGTCAGTCACCAACATAATTTTAATACATATTAAACAAAATTGGCCTACTTTAATTTTCGCTCCTTCTATAAAAATACTGAAATGGCGCCCTTGAGTTAGTGTGATCAACATTAAACACTCATATTTTACTATTATTCTCACTGTAAATATTTTCTTTTAAATTTTATCAATTGTGAATTATTATTCATGTAATTGCCGTATGGCATCAAATGAATAAATAAAATAAAATATATAAATTTCCAGACATCATGATGTCAATAAGGGTCGTTTATCTTGAGTATTTGAAAAACTTATACGCAACGTTTTCAATCCCTCAACTATTAGCAGAACATGGTATTGAAGACAATCAATTGATTCCTCCGACCATTGAACCAAAACAATGGTTTAATCTAAAAAGTATAAAAAGAGGAAATTTTACACCACTTTGGTATTATGATAATACGGATTATGATATTCGTAATGCTGATGAGTGGGTAACAAAGAATTTGGACAATGACATTCAAGTACCTGCTGTACCTGCCTTGGTCTATTTACCCGTACAAGACGATTATCCAAAAAAATACAATTGGACTGATGCTAATATAATAAGTTATGACTACGAATCAAAAATGTATTCAGTTGCCCTATTGAATGATCCCGATAAGGTGTATCCTAAAGTGCCCAGAATACAAATACATTTTAGAGGAGAAGATCCTAGAATGTTTGTGAAAAGAATTAAATATGCAATTACACGACGAGAATATTGTGAAAAAATAATGCTGTAAGTCATTCAATTAATAACAATTATTTATTATTTTCATCTCCACGTTACAATAGTGATATAGTTAAGAGAGAGCCAACGATTTTTAACTTGTTCTTTTGTTGGTCCATCGTGTTAACTAACTCAACTTCTTACAACGTGAAGTTTTAAATACTTACTAATGGCTGAGGGGTTCGACTATCGATGGGTATTTTTTCTGCCAGAAATACTTTTTGTAATAGTTTTGGTACTCCTAAAAAGTGATATAGCTATATATTTACTAAATTTCGAATCAAATATGCCTAAGCCATAATGTTTAAAGACATTTTTTTCTCATCGTAACCTACTAATTTAGTTCTATCAATGATCAATTATCGGTACTACATGCCACATGGTATTTTTACCAATAATAACTACAACTGTCAATGTTGAAATTTAATTAATACCTACTCATCCAAAATTATCACTCTAGTGACGCCCATGTGAACATATGATGAAGGTAAAACATTTAGTTACTGAAGATATATTAAAAAATCACGATAAAAAATAACATTCCTTTGTTTAAAACATTGAAAATTGAACAATAGAATAATAAAAATAAACGCGCATAATACATTCAAAACTCAATGTTATTATTCTACCTACCTATACTACTTAAATTACATATATCAACAATCTATAGACTATATATTCTCTATAAACTATAATAACATTGTACCTAATTGTTGAAATATGAATAGTTTTATTTCAGGTGGTATATGTATATGGATAAAATTAATATAAATGATATTTCGAACAAATTACCAAACGAAACAATACAAAATATATTAGCTTTAATATTTGAAAATAATAAAATTAATTTATTGAAAGTGGATAAAAATCTGGTAGGTATTACTTTACATATACATATAATTGTAAGTCTGGAGCTAAGAAAAAAAGAGAGTTAAATAGAAAAACACCCTTCAATAAAAACTGTGTATTTCTTAGATAAAAGAAAAAATTAATAATATATTACGATTTTTTTTAAATTGGTATACACTTATTTACTATTTAGTATGCATTTATATTTTTAAGTGCTCGTCAATCAATAAAATATTCAACTTCTATAGATTTAAGGCTATATTACATAATGTTTCAAACTTATATAATATCTACCCAGTTATGTATATAATTTTTGTAAGATTGTTGAAGAAATTATAAATAATTATAAGCGATGGCAGTGCTCTTTTTTGTTACGATACAATATTTTAAAGAGTCCAGACAAATATGAAGACATTGAATTACCAAATTTTCAATTTGGATTTTTTATAAAAAAAATTGGTAATTTCATAATTTAATATACCTATTATAAGTATATAATTGTATTATAATTCATAATAGTACTTTTACATACTGGAATAAGTGCAGACGAATATGCAGACATTAAACTAATGTTTAATAAAAAAACATTATTAGTTTTACCTGAAGTTTTTACAGCTCTTTGGAACTGTAATGTAGAAAATTTACTTATGAAAGAAAAACAATTTTTTTTAACTTCTTTTTCAAACACCGTAACACTTGACGAATTTGAAAGTATGCAATTCAAACATATTTCTCAAGTAAGAAATTATAATAATTTATTATCGTTTTAAGATTATATAATAGGTATAGTTATATCATAAACTAATTTATCATCTGTTTGTATAGACAATAACTTTTCTTAACAACAATTGGATAAATAGAATTATTAATAAATGCAATATTGCTTTAAAAAATATAAAACATGGTTGGTATGATATTTCTCTGAGTGATTTTGAGAGTTATGAATCATCGATCAACAAACTCAGAAAATTAATGACACGTATTCAGTATATGATGGAAGTAAATATACAATAATGTTTAAAATACAATCATGACCGGATTAAGAGGGGGGTCTAGCCGAGACGGATTTTAAATTATAGTTTACTTATATTTTTAAAATAACAATTTTTTATCGACAAAAACAACTAAATACATATAAAAGTAGGTACTTTATTTGAAAACACGCATTTTACTGTTATTTTCAATTATATTATCAATAATTATTAATGTTATTTATATACTGTGAAACTGACATTTTTTTATTTATAACTCACTTAACTGAAAAATCGAATGAAAAAATTGATGTCACAAAAAAAGTGTCACAAACTATATTTCAAAGTATAAAATTGATGTATGTTTTGTTTTGTTAAACGAACTTGTACAGTTTAGAGATATTGGAGGCTTTGTAAACCGTCTTTTGATCTAACTGACATTATCAAATTATTTGACTGCTTTGGAAATCAGTCACTCGAAGAAGTACTTCCTTATATATTTACATCTTTAAAAATATATTTAATAATTCCTGTGGCTAATTATTCTGTTAAGAGAGCCTTTCAAAATTAACTAGAATATTAAATAAGTATAGAACCATTTAAACCCAAGAAAACATAGATATACAAATAATTTTATATCCTTAGATGTTATATTTTGAAAATCAATAGACTTAAATAATGTACTAAAAGAGTTGGCTTTAAGTAAAGCAAGAAAATAAAATCATCTGATATTTTTTTTTGTTTATATACCAGTATTAACTCTTTTTTAACTCTAATTATACAATTTTATTGTAATTTATATTTGTGAAATAGTTAAAAATATGAAATTTTTGGCGTGTGTTGCGAGCAAATTTATAAAGTATGTTTAGTCAAAAAGACCCACGTGAAATTTTAGTTCCGGGGCCCAATAGATCTTTAATCCAATCTTGAATACAATATACCTATATTATATATACTTATAAAATTTAATTTGTATAGCTATGTCTACGTGATTTTGTGTTAAATTCAGTAAAAAGTTTTGCTAATCTCATCGAACAACCATGTATTTTAGTAAAAAATGTCAATGACAATTATATTGAATTTGGTAGTAAGTTACATAAAGTATTTGAAGGATCCGCACCTCCAATATTTTTTGTTGTGCTCGATATGAATGAAAATGGGCCATATTACTCTACAGATCCAGATAAATTTGAAGTTTGTACATTATTATAAACTGTAAAAAAATAAGTAATATTAATTAATTATTGTTTTTTATCTAATTTAAACATATATTTTTTATAAATATGAACTGTAGCTTTTAAAAAAAATGATCTAACTATTAAATATGATATTATATAACGTATTTCTTAATTCCACAGCCAATCATTGTAAATTTATTAAAAACAACAGTGATTAAAAGCCATGAATTTTTAGCAATTCATCCCAAATTACTTAAGAACATTCAATTTTTCGATATACCCAATTTAACGTCAATAGGATATCTTGAAAACGAAATTTCTCAACTGCAAATCAATATAGAATATAATATTCGTGCAGCCATTATTCCATTAAAATCATATTGTTCAGATTTTATTATTCATTTGCCTTTATTTAATACAGATATTCAATTATACATACAGTTAGTATGAATAGACAATATTTTAACTTATTTAAATATATAATAAAATAAATTTTTGGATATTTTTAATAGATCATTCTTTTCTGGCAATCCATCACTAATTCAAATAAAAGAAGAAATATCAATGCAAATTAAAATGAAAAAAAAATTAGAAAAGACACTTCCTGAAACTATTATTATCGGTCTATTTTCGGTGAACATTAGACAATTAAAGAACTTTTTAATAGAAAAACGGATTGAGTTAACAAATTTATTACTAAAAACGCATGCTAGTATGACATGTGATCAATTAGAATTATGTTGTACTGAATACAAAGGTATATTTATAAAGCTTGGTGAAAATCCAAAATCTATCGAACAAGTGTTTGAAATGAAAGAATGGATTGAAACATTACCAATTGTAATTAGAAATCAATCTGAAATTGTAAAACGATTGTTTATGGTACGGAATATATTTATTTGAATACACAATTTATAAATTATAATCTTTAATAGTTATTTTTCGTCTTTATTATAGGATATGGAAATGTTGGATATATTTTTATGGATAATTGATAGTGAACAATTTAAATTAAAATGGGATGCTAAAATTTGGCCATATGAAATTGAATTAAAAATAAGAGAAACTCTGGAAAACTTAGAAATAGATTTTGAAAAATTTGAGAAAATACAATTTGAGGATGAATTATCATTACAAGATAGAGTAGAATACATTAGTGGTGCTATATTAAAGTTAACAATTGAAACTAATTTATCAAGAGTTTTTGAAATTTCTGTTGATATTAATAAAAATTGGAAACAAATCAAAGAACTTCAATCATTTAGTCAAACTTTAAATCAAAGGCAAAAACTTTTTGGTCACCCAGTTAGTAAATTCAATATTCTTTATAGTTTATATTATATTTATATTTTAAAAATAGAGTAAAATTGTACAAATAGATAACGCCGTTTGAAGATGTCAAAAAATTGGTGAAAGAATTTGAACCTTATAAAGAATTATGGTTAGGTGCTTCCGAGTTTTATAAAATTCGGAATGCTTGGTTTCAAAATCCAATAACAACTATAGACGAAAATTCAGTAGAACCTTTGTTTAATGATTTGTTAAAAACTATAACAAAATGTGTAAAACAATTTGCAGAAGTACCTGGTGATAACAAATGAACAATTATTATTTATGAGTTAGATATATAATATTATGTAATAATAATTTTAGGTACTTTGAGCGTAGCTAATGAAATAAAAACACAAATGGAAGAGTATAAACCAATGATTAAATTATTAAAAGATATACTGAATCCTGGAATGAAACAAAGACATTGGGATATATTTGCTAAGGAAACTGGTAAATATTTATGGTAGGTACATATTTTATCTTATATAAATATTTTAATATTTTTAGGAGTAAAAGTTATTTTATCGCCAACTTTTAATTTCGAAAAATGTTTGGAATTGGGTGTTGATAAACATATTGAGTGTTTAAAGCAAATTTCAGACAATGCTTCAAAAGAGTATACAATTGAAATAGCTTTAAACAAAATGATGAATGAATTAAATGGTGTAAAATTGCAATTGCTACCTCATAAAGATACAGGAACTTACATAATGAAAATGTCAGATGAAGAGATACAAATGATTGATGATAATATTTTAATATCTCAACAGTTATCATTTAGTCCCTTTAAAGGATTATTTGAAGATCAGTTAATTAAATGGGAGGATGATTTAAGACTAACTAGAGATGTTATTGAAGCATGGAGCGAATGCCAGAAGTACTTACATTAATATAATAATTATTATAAAAAATTATTCGTATACATTTTATACTTATAATATTTATTTTTAACAATACCTATATAATATATACATAACTTTTATATAAGTATATTATATGTTTTTTCACGAATACAATAAATTTGAAAAATAATTTATTTAGGCAATGGATGTATTTAGAACCAATATTTGCCAGTCCAGATATAAAAGATCAATTACCTATTGAGAATAAAAAGTTCAGCATAGTTGAACGAACATGGAGACGATTAATGAAAACTGCCTTGGATAAACCTTGGGTAGGAATTTTTCTTTTAAATTTTAAAGTCGATTAATAATTTACTTGAACACTTATTTTAAATTCTATTTCAGTCATCATATTTAATTACTTATAATATACGCTATTTATCATTCAACTATAAAATATTGCATCAATTTTGTGATTAGAAATTATCTTTAAATTAAAATTAGATATTCAGGCATAAGCATAACAGTATTTAATACCTATTATTATATTTCAGGTAATGGTGATTTGTCCAGATAGACGATTGTTAGATAAATTAATAAAGAGTAAAGATCAACTAAATTCTGTTCAAAAAGGACTATCAAATTATTTAGAAACAAAGAGGTCGGTGTTTCCGAGATTTTACTTTCTCAGCGATGATGAGTTATTAGAAATATTAGCTGATTCCAAAAATCCATTAGCTGTACAACCACATTTAAAAAAATGCTTTGAAAATATTTATAAAGTGAAATTTATACATGTAGATAATAATTTGCTTAGTTTTAAATTATAATTCTTAAATAATTCTAGCTTCATTTTGAAGAAGATTTAAAAGTCACTACTATGTATTCTGGTGAAGGAGAAAATGTCACATTAATTCCATCCATGTACCCTAAAGGAACAGTGGAGTATTGGCTATTGGAAGTAGAAACAACAATGAAAAACACAGTTAAAGAAACATTAAAAGCTGCCTTGGCCAAAGTTGAAATTACACCTAGAAATGAATGGGTGCTTCAATGGCCTGGTCAAGTTGTAATTGCTATTTCGCAGACTTCATGGACTGCACACGTTGAACATGGTATTCAAACAAATACATTAAACAAATATTACAACACAATGTTATCGCAAGTATGTAAATATATATATATATATTATTATTAATTTATTTTTTAATGACTTTTATACTTAAATTTATTGGTGTTTAGTTAAATGATTTAAGAAAATTAGTTTGTGGACCTCTCAAAAATATTGAACGTCAAGTTTTATCAGCGTTAATTGTCATTGAAGTACACGCTAGAGATGTGTTATCGAACTTGGTCACGCTTAAAATTAAAAATATTAACGAATTTGATTGGATAAGTCAGTTAAGGTGAGGTATGCTTATTATTAATTAATATTAAATAACCGAATTGGTTTATTTATAATTATTTAGATATTATTGGTTAAATAATATTGGCGAAGTAGTAAGTGCTGTAAATGCTCAATTTCCTTACGGCTATGAATATTTAGGGTGTTCTGGTCGCTTAGTTATAACGCCTTTAACTGATCGTTGTTACCTAACGTTAACTGGTGCTCTGCATTTAAAATTTGGCGGAGCTCCAGCTGGGCCAGCTGGTACTGGAAAAACAGAAACAACTAAAGTGTGTAATATTTATTTATTGAAAATTATAAAGATATTACTTAACAATATTATTTATTAAATGGTACATGCATAATAGGATTTAGCGAAAGCACTAGCTATCCAATGTGTAGTATTCAACTGTTCGGATCAATTAGATTTTATGGCGATGGGTAAATTCTTTAAAGGTTTGGCTAGGTAATTATTTTAATCACTTTTTAATTATTTTTAAAAGTAAGTAAAACAATTAATAAATATTATGTATTTATTATATCTATATATTAGTTCTGGAGCATGGGCTTGTTTTGATGAATTTAATAGAATAGATATCGAAGTGCTGTCCGTAATTGCTCAACAACTTACTACAATACAAAAGGCTTTAATGGCTCGAATGAATAGGTAAACAATGAGTATTAACCTAGGTTTCATATTTTTGACCAGTTTTATTTTATTGAAACAATTATAATACCTATTTATTTTTATAAAAATAAGAGCAATTAGCAAAGAATTAATATTATTTTAATATGTACATAATTTATTATATTACAGAAATAAAAATTGCAGCCTTACGTGTATTTAATTCTTATTTCAGATTTATGTTTGAAGGATGTGAAATTGATCTTAAAAGTTCTTGTGCTGTTTTTATTACAATGAATCCTGGGTATGCTGGTAGAACTGAATTACCAGATAATTTAAAAGCTCTGTTTCGTCCTGTGGCTATGATGGTACCAGATTATACTTTAATTGCTGAAATATCGCTTTTTTCATTTGGATTTAATGATGCAAAACAACTCGCAGGCAAAATAACCACAACGTTTAAATTAAGTTCAGAACAACTAAGTAGTCAGGTATACTATTTACCTACGTTATTTGCTGCTTTTTAATAAAAATTAGATTAATACTATAGGATCATTATGATTTTGGAATGAGGGCTGTAAAAACTGTAATTGCCGTCGCTGGAAATTTGAAAAGAGAAAATTCAGAAATGGATGAACAGCAAATTGTCCTTCGAGCATTAAAAGACGTAAATGTACCAAAGTTTTTGAATGACGATTTAAAATTATTTAAAGGTTACTAAATAAAAATGATTTACCATTTTAATTATAAATTATATTATAATACAATTATATAAATCGTATTATTTTATTTTATTAGGTATAGTTTCTGATCTATTTCCACTGATCGAACAACAAGTTATTAACTATGGTTCATTAGAAAAATCAATTCGAGATGTAATTTTAAGTTTTGAATTGGATGATGTTGATAGTAAATAAATACCTAGTAATGTATAATAAATAACATAATAGTAGACAACTTTTAACTATGTTATAGGTTATGTACACAAAGTAATTCAATTATATGAAACAACAATTGTTAGACATGGTTTAATGTTGGTAGGTCCAACAGGATCAGGAAAAACAAAAGTTAGTTCCATAGAATTCAAACAATTTATTTAATTTAATAATATGTTTATACTAGTTTTATATTTATCAGCATAAATTATAAAATTATTTTAATAAGAAGATAAATATAAATAAAAGTAAAAATATAATTTTTTTATTTGTATAAATGTATAATAAATATTTATTATACCATTATATCCATTTCATAATGAATAGATATAATGTATACTATATATTATTACTTATTTCTTAAATAACTCGATGCGAATTACATTTTATCTTCAAATGTACTATTGAAGTATAAAATATATATTGTTTATATAAATATGAAGGAAATTATAAAATTAAATGTTTTTTTTTTTTATGATAGTGCTATGAAATACTTAAGAACGCATTGACAAAATTAGAAGGTATACAGTCACCAAGTGGAGTTCCATTCGTTAAAGTCTATTCATTTGTGCTAAATCCAAAATCAATAACGATGGGTCAATTGTATGGTGAATTTGATGCTCTCACCCATGAATGGTTAGAAAATATATTACGTACAATATATTTGAAAATTACTTCTTTTAATGTAATCTAGGACGGACGGTATTCTATCATATTTGGTTCGACAAGGAATTTCTGTGGACGACTCAGACAAACGATGGTATGTTTTTGATGGTCCTGTTGATGCAGTTTGGATTGAAAATATGAATTCCGTTTTGGATGACAATAAAAAATTGTGCTTGAGCAGTGGAGAGATAATGAAAATAACAGAATATCAAACAATGATGTTTGAAGTCGAAGATCTCGCTGTGGCTAGTCCGGCAACGGTATCAAGATGTGGTATGGTATATTTAGAGCCTGCTACTTTAGGGTATATGCCATTTATAAATTGTTGGATTAAACGTTTGCCAGCTGTAAGTAATTTATTATACTTGGTGTTTTTCATAATCTCATGTCTAAAAATTTTATATTTTCAGTTGGCGTATGCAATGAAAGAAAACTTATTGAATTTAATTGATTTGTATGCAATTCCTGCTATAAAATATGTTCATAAAGACCTAACCGAGATTGTTGTATCAGTTAAATCAGCATTACTACTATCGTGTTTAAATTTAATGATGATTATGTTTAAACCACTATCTAATGCTGATGGTAAACCATTACCTGCTCCCCAATTCTTGGCCTTAATTCCTCAATTACTTCCGTGTTGGATGGTGTTCGCTGTCACTTGGAGTATGGGAGTAACTTGCGATAGCAAATCTCGTATACTGTTTTCAGAATGGTTAAGAAATGAAATGATCTTGAATAATCATCCAAATAAATTTCCAAATGAAGGGCTTGTTTATGATTATAAGTACCTATACTCGTATAAAATGTTTTGAGAATCTACCTTTATAACGTATGTAATTTTATTGTAACTTTGTTTTTTTTTAGATTACACGATGGTGGATTTACAATACCAACAGATAATGGAGAACCAGCTTCGCCAACATGGATTAATTGGACAACATATGTGGGAAATATAGTAATAACAGAGGATACAAACTATTCAGGTACTTTATCAAACAAGTAATAAGTAAATAGGTGAAAAATTTCAATAAATAAATTTTTTTCAGAAATTGAAGTACCAACTATAGATAACGTGCGATCTGCTTATATAATTGAAATGCTTCTAACAAATAGTTATAATGTATTATGTGTTGGTCCAACTGGCACAGGAAAAACACTCACTATTATGTCAAAACTTACTTACAATATGCCAAAAAAGTATATTTCGGACTTCTTGAACTTCTCTGCTCGAACATCTGTAAACCAAACTCAAGACTTAATTGATTCGAAATTAGATAGACGACGTAAAGGAGTTTTTGGACCACCAATTTTAAAAAGACTTATCTTATTTATTGATGACTTCAATATGCCAGCTTTAGAAACTTACGGTGCACAACCGCCTATTGAACTTATAAGACAATGGATGGACTTTGGAGGTAATTTTTTTATTTAATGATGTTTATTTAGTAAAAATTGTTTAATAGGATGGTATGATCGAAAAAATATTGGTGAATGGAGAAGTATTATTGATACCAATTTTATCGTGGCAATGGGACCACCAGGTGGAGGTCGTAATAATATTACACCAAGAATTCTCAGACATTTTCATTATTTATCTTTTACTGATATGGATGAAATTAGTCAAGTAAAATATTTTGAAATTATACCTATACATATTACATATACGTACATTTTAGACGAGTATATTCAGTCAAATTCTTCACTCGTGGACAATAAAAAATGAAAAACTACAATCTATACAACAACAAATACTTCAGATGACACTTGCTATTTATAAAATTATTTTGTCTGACTTGTTACCAACTCCAGCAAAAACACATTATACATTTAATTTAAGAGACTTGAGTAAAGTATTTCAAGGGATATTAATGGCCAATTCTGAAGTTATTTCAGTGAGTATTGTTAATCTAATGCGCCTAATAGAATACGCTTTATACATTGTATAAATATATATATATATATATATGTATTTGTGAAGGACGAAAAAGAATTAATACGATTATGGTATCATGAAAATTGCCGTGTATACCAAGACAGATTGATAAATGATGAAGACAGAAACTGGTTTAGTGGTTTATTACAAAATAAAATGATTGAATATTTTGGATCTGATATTGTTTCATTAGTTGCTAATCAAGTAATTTTGTTCACTGATTTCATTGGTGGTGCATCTGAGTCGAAATCGTATGCAAGAGTAACAAATACCAAGGAGGTAAACATTTATAGTTCATATAATTTAAAATTAATTATAATAATACATTATAAATACTTGAATAAAATAATTTTTCAAGTTAACCATGAAGTTACTTAAGGTAAATAAAGTCAATCAGACACGTACATAAATAGTGCTAATAGGAACCCATTATTATTAAATAACTAATCAGTGAAAATCAGTAAATGAATCAAATATTCTGTTGTATTTTAATATATTAGTGTTTAATTAAAATATTTTATGGGACAAATAATTAAGATAATGAAAGAGAATTTGTTAAATTATATAACACGTTTATCGCTAACTAATGTCACCTTGAATATACAATCTTGCTTACATAATATATTTGATTAAATAACATATAAAATATTATAATAATATGTAGGTAATTTATATCTTTAGATTCTGAACGAAGCGATGAATGTATTGGTTTTACAAAGATGTTTTTTTTGTATAGAAACATTTTTTAGGGTAGAAATAATCGTCCCATTACCACAAATAGGGACCCTTTCCATACCAAATTTTATCTAGTTGGTACTTTATTCAGCTCATTTTTCGAATTTCTCAAAAGTTTTTCCTTAGGGAAGGAAAAACTATCAAAAAATGGACGAAAATCGGCAAGATTACGTTTTCTGTTATTTTAAATGCTTTTATTTCGTGATATCTAATTGATTTTGAATATAGTGACTTGAAATTTATTTTGAATATTAACAAATGTACAAGTGTGGATAAATTTTGGAACGAATTCGTTAATTTTTTGGCCAAGTATAGATCATATACTTATACTATAGAAAGATAATAGAGCTTTGAACTTTTTTCCAAAAATGTTTTATATTTCTTGCAATTTTCGGTTTATCGGATTGAAAATGTTATCAAAGTCTAATATACAACTAAATCTTCTTATTAAATATTTTGAAAATTGTCACTGATAATTTTTTTCTTATAAGCTTTTTAAGTTAAAATTAACAAAAAATGATGAAAATCGGTAAAATTACGGTTTCCATCATTTTAATCTTTTTTATTTCGTGATAACTAATTGAGTTTTATATTAGAGACTTGAGTAGGGATTTAAAATATTTTGAGTATTTACATAGGCATTTAACATACGCGGTAAAATTTTGGATGGATTGGTTGATTTTCTGGTTAAATATAGAGCTTTGAAATGTTTCCAAAAATGTTTAATATTAGATACAATTTTGAGTTTATTGGTTTGAATATTTTATTGAAGCCTAATCATATACTACTT
Source organism: Eriosoma lanigerum (assembly GCA_013282895.1). Classification (NCBI taxonomy): domain Eukaryota; kingdom Metazoa; phylum Arthropoda; class Insecta; order Hemiptera; family Aphididae; genus Eriosoma; species Eriosoma lanigerum. The sequence goes on from CM023360.1 coordinate 5,135,895, forward strand.
AATTTGTTTCCAAAATATTTTTAAAATCTTTACAATTTTCTTTTTTTTGGTCATTGGAGGGAGGGGGTTAGATCCGTTCGACCCCCTCAACATTAAATACGTTTCTGGTGGTAAGTAACTAAAGGTAAAAAAAATGCATTTTAGTGATTGGATTAATATAGATATCAAATCTTAAAAATATATTTTTTTCTTTAGATTATGGAAGTTCTCAATAATTACATAGAAGAATATAATCTTCAAAATTCAACAATATTAAATTTAGTGTTTTTCATGGATGCTATAGCTCATATATGTAGAATATCGCGTATAATTAGTCAACAACTCGGAAATGCATTATTATTGGGTATGGGAGGTTCTGGTAAGATATTTATAAGTATTCAATACAACTATTATATTTTATTGTTTAATATACCATTAATGTATAGGGCGTCAAAGTCTAACGCGATTATCCACGTTTATAGCTCAACTTCAATTATTTCAAATACAGTTGACAAAGACTTATGGCAGCAACGAGTTTAAGGATGATATAAAAAAATTAATGCTGAGAGCTGGTTTACACAAAGTAGAGAGTGTATTTTTATTTAGTGACACACAAGTAATAATACTATTTATATGTTTAGTTATTTAAACAACACAATTTTAATCAAAAATAACGTAATTACAATGTGTGTGTGCGTGTTTATTTTTCACTATATGTATAAATATAAATAGATTAAATCAGAATCATTTATGGAAGACATAAACAGTATGCTAAATTCTGGAGATGTACCCAATATCTATCAATCTGATGAATTGGATACAATTATGCAAACAATGAAAGGCCCAGCAACTGAATTAGGATTAGTTTCTACTAAAGCTAATTTGTTTAGCTTATACTTAAAACGTGTTAAGATCAATCTTCACAGTGTTATTACAATGAGGTATGGCTATCTACATATTATATATTATAAATTATAACCTACTTATGCACTAAGTATTTACACACATAATAATATTATAAATATGTACCCAAATATATTTTATTTACAATAATAATTAAACACCTAATAAAATATGTTTTGTTTTTAATTAAAATTTATGTCAAAACATAATACGTTTAAAATAAAATAAATTTAATAACAATACATTATTAAAGTATTAATAATAAACTAATAACAATAAGTGTACATGTGACCGTATCAATAATGTTTAGTATAGTGTCATATATTTACAAGGATTATTTTTAGTTAAATTATAATTTAATAAGAATCAATATATATACAATATTTTATTTGACTTTGATTGTGTTGAGAGAATTAAATAAGTAGGTATATTAAAAAACAAATTTTCTGTAAAGGATTAACTTTATTATAATCTAATTGACTGATTAAAATCAATCAGTGGCGTATTTAGGGATTTTTTTTGACATTGTCCAGACAATGTTCTTTCCTTTGAAAATATAAATTTGATCATAGAATCGTTTTAAGTTTTACCCCTTCACAATAATACTTTTATTTATTTTTTATTATTGTCAATAATACATCACGTTTTACACTTTTACGACTTGATATGAACCTCATATTTCTTACAGAAAAAAATTAGGGGGTATTTTAACCCCCCTAGACATCCCCCCTAAATATGCCACTGAGTTAAATTTATTATATTATTTAATTTGATTTGCGTAATCTGTTTATCGTATTTTTGACAGTTTAACGTTAAAAAATTATATTTTTGAATAACTAATAAAACAAAACTAAAGGTAATAATGTACCTTATTCTGCAAAAAACTTAATCAAATATAAGGTTCTAAATTTTCTTCATTAACTTAATTTTTAACCTAACTTAACGCTTCATATTAGTGTATATTATAATAATATTAAATACATATTTAATGTTATGGAATAGGTCGTATAATTATAATTATAATTATAAATACTTATATAAAATATATTGTCAATAATATTAGTATCACATAATTAAATATAAATAAAGCTTTCTTTCTAATATTAAATAAGAAAAAAATAATTATAATGAGTACAAATATTTACAGTAAAATAAAATATTCACTATAAATATTTTATAAAATAATATCTAAAATTAAGCTTAAAGGCTAAGATTCATATAATTGAAAATAGTTGAATAGCCCTGGCCCATGTGAAAGGTGGGGGGGGGCACAACGTTCGGGGGTTCAAATCCTCCCATTATCGAAAAAGTCGTGTTTTTCATTTTTGATCTATTATATTTAGTAAATTTATTAAAAAAATGATTTGTATTTTATAATAACTATTGATAATAAAATAATTTTAATATGGGAACTTACAAAATTAATAATATATAATAAATGTAAATAATTATAATAATATTTGCTAATAATAATTATTGATGTATCAATTTTATATATTTTTTTTCAAACCTTCCCCCATTATGAAATCCTGTGCACGGGCCTGGAATAGCCCTATCATAATAATCATCCAGTCTTGTATGTTATAACTAGGATAGAGGACTTGTAGCATTAGCACAATCACAACAAAATTATAATGTCCTAGTTATAACATAATATATTATTATCTATTTTGCTACTTTATAATTAAGATTATAAATAATTAATCAAATAAGTGGATAATATTATACATATGTACAAATTATAAAAATCAACATAGCAATAAAACTTTAAGTAAATTAAGTCAGACAAGTTCGAAAGTTTCACTGTAAATTTCAACAATTCGAAAATATTATGCCTCGGAATCAACTTTTTTAAGATCCATTTCTAGTTCGTCAGCACTTCTTAAATCAATTGCAAAACGAGATTTTGATGTTCCAGTATTACGTACTTTTCTGCTATAAGCCTATATATACATGTATAAATTATAAATTATTATTAATGAACCATCAACAAATAAGGTAAGAAGCATGAGTATTGACAGATACGAAAAATATAAAATTACAATTTCCTTTTGAAATGTATTATGTTTTTATTAATAGATATTTTTGTATTTCTATACTTTCATTTTTATTATTTTATGTAAATTGAATTACTTGAAATGCTGTAGCTAATGCGTATGTCAAATTTCTCGCTACTTGACGGCTTTCGCAAACAAAAGCCACACAATCGAAAGGTTTTCTGTCCATACTGATTTGGTCTTTAACAACTATCATGCAGAAAACTCTCGTATAAACCAAATCCTACGATATCAAATAGTTTTGTTAATTTTTGTTTTAAAAAAAAAAAAAAGGATAATATAATATTGTGCTTATGTCATATTTACTTGAACTCCGTATGAAACTGTATGTATAGGGAATTTTTTTTTAACTTTGTTTCCGATTATTTCACATCCTTCTTCGGTGATTCGTAATTCCACTTGAGGTGATAATGGTGTCGATGAATTTTTTGCTTTAGCTACCATCAAATCAACTGGTTTTCGTGTATGTTTAATTCCCCATAAACCGCGGGCTTCGGTAGAACCAAGTTCTCTGACTGAAAATGATTGTGGAAGGCGTTGGTATCGTATGTCTTCGCACATCGTAAATACAAAATATTATATAAATAATAATAAAAAAACACTGAAATTCAGTTATATAAATTTGAAATGAGAGTAACAGAGTTTACGCTGAGACCAACAAAATTCGTCTGATGAATAAAAACGAAAATGTATTTTGTAGTGTACCTATAGGTACAAATTATAATTCCTATATAAAAAAATAATAGATATATAGTATAGCGTATTAGTTACTAGCTATATTTTGTTCAGCTCAAGAGTCAACGCACGAATGCATTCACCTGTCGCTTATAGTAACACAATAGGTAGTCATTTGTTGCCCAACTGCCATCTGCTATCGGATTTCCTGTTTCCTGTTAGGTTCCAAAATAGTGGTATATGATACAACAATATAATATAATATATAATATATTTAAAACAAAATAATATTTTTAAATTAGGTAAATATTTTTTTTCCTATGTAAATAATAATTGTTGTTTTTTTGTAATATTAATAAATATATTATATATTGGCATTTTTAAATTATATTTATTGTCCCTGTCAATCTTTAATTATTGTTTTTAGTTTTTTCACATTATTGCACAAAAATATAATTTCTTAGACTATGGAGAATTGAAATTGTAAATAAAAATAAATAATAACTTCTAAATAAAATACTTATGTTACGACATTGTATATAAATAATTAATAATAATCATAGCTATAATACATTTTAAATTATATTTTAAACTTTATAATATAATTACAAATAACGATTAGGATCTACATTTTAGTACCTATATCAAAATTAAACAAACAAATAATAACCATGTGTGCATATTTTATTCAATTGCTTATTTAATTATAGCTTGTTACCTAAATAAATCATTGTTTGATTAATCATTTCAATACAGTAATTATAATAAAATAATGTTAATTTATATTTTTAAATATCTTTATGTATAAATTTTACAATATGTAGATTTAAATTATACAGCATAAATTCAATGATGTTAATAATAATAATTGATAAATAAAAACGTCATATTTAGTCCCATTGGTGAAATATTCCGTGCTCGTATCCGTCAATTTCCTGCTTTGGTCAACAATTGTACTATTGATTGGTTTAGCAATTGGCCAGATAGTGCATTAAAGGTATTTGATTAACCATACAAAATTTAAAAAAATATTATATTCCTCTTTACATGAAAATTAGAGTGTTGCTCATCATTTCCTATACGACATTGAGGACCTAAGAACAAATCCCGTGATGCTTAATGGAATTGTCTCTACTTTTCAGTACATGCAACAAAGTGTAATTGAAGAAAGTGTACTCTATTTACAAGTAAACATAATTAAATTATTTTTATAAACATATTGCATTATGTATTATTACATTTTTTTAATTTAAATTAGGAATTAAACAGATACAATTATGTTACGCCTACTTCATATCTTGAGCTACTTAAATGTTATTCCGAAATGTACATTGGAAAAAAACTAGAAATTAGCGACGCAATGAATAAACTACAAGTAGGTTTAGACAAGTTACTCAGTACTGCAGATGAAGTAAAAATAATGCAAAAAGAGTTAACTGAAATTCAGCCAATCATAGATGCTGCTCAAATCGATGTAGAGAAAATGGTTGTTATTATAGAAGCAGACCGGGTAAGTTAAAATGTATATCATTAGTCTTAGGTAACTGGGAAAAAATAATAAATAAAAAGTAGTATTTTTAACGTAATTAATATTTAATTAATTTTATTTATATAATAATAATATTATTTTGGGAAAAGTTAATATATTTATACTTTATTTTTTTACATTATTTAGGAAAAAGCAGAAGTTAAGAAATCCGAAGTATCAAAAGTAGAAGAAATCGCAAGTAAAATTGCCGAAGAAACCCAAAGACTTACTATGGATGCGCAAAGTGATTTAGGTACTTACTTACCTACTTAAATTAAAAAAAAAAACAAATATTAGTATTATTCTACGTATTATAGCTAAGTATTATAATTTTTAATATAAAATTAATTTTGGTATTGTATTTGTTATTAGACAAAGTACTACCAATGGTAACAGCTGCACAAGAGAGCTTGAAATCGTTAAATAAAAATGATATATCAGAAATAAAAGTAATGAAAAAGCCTCCCACGGATGTAGTTCTTGTATTGGAGTCATTATGCGTAATAGAGGGAAGAAAACCTATTCAAAAACCTGGTAAAAACATTGGAGAAAAAATAAATGATTATTGGGAAACTAGTCGTACTATGATATCGGACCCGACAAGTTTCTTAGACAAATTAATAACATATGATGTGAAAAAAATGGATGAATCACTAATTAAAAAAATCCAACCATACATAGAAAACCCTAAGTTTCAACCACAAAATATAATTAAAGTAGGTTCACAAAGTATAGTACATCGTTTATTTATTTAACACTATCATTATTAAATTGTCTGTAGGTATCTAAGGCTTGCACATCTTTATGTTCATGGGTGCATGCAATATATAAATACTATTTTGTAAATAAAGAAGTAGAGCCTAAAGAAAAAGCACTGCAAGAAGCTAAATTAAGGCTCAAAGATGCGAATGAAGAGTTAAATTCTGCTCAGAGTCAGATGAAAGAAGTGATGGATGGGCTCAATGTTTTGGAAGCAAATTTAAAAAACACTATGGACACAAAAAATGAGTTAGAAGCTAAAAATCAACTTTGTGTAGATCGAATGGATCGTGCTTTAAGATTAGTCGATGGTCTTGCAAATGAACGTGAACGATGGAAAGAATTAATAGAAAACTATAAAGTAATAAATTGAATTGTACGCGTGGATAAATTATAGTAATATATCATATTTTGTTATTCCAACAGGATGTGTTAGTCAATCTTATTGGCGATATATTAATTAGTGCTGGTTCTCTAGCATACTCGACTCCATTTACAGACAAATATAGAAATTCTTTACTGGAAAAATGGTTGAATGTTATCGATAGTAATCATGTTCCTCGTTCGAAAAATAGTAGTATTATATCAATACTTGGGGATAATGTTATAATCAGGAACTGGCAAATGGCAGGATTACCAAGAGATAATTTGAGTACAGAAAATGCTATACTTATGTTTAACTCAAGACGTTGGCCACTAATAATAGATCCTCAAGGACAAGCAAATCGATGGATTAAAAATTTGGTGAGTTGTTTACCTACGCATTTATTCGTTTTAATCTAAATTAGATCATAAAATGAATTTTTTATTTCAGTATTAATTTTTTTAACGTGAATATAATATTAATACTTTTTTTTTTTAATAGGGTAAAAATTCAGATAATAAAATGGTCATATGTAAGTTGACCGATAAATATTTACTACACGAATTAAATGGAGCCATTAGGTAAATATCAAATTTAGTAAAACTTACTGTAATAGTTAATATTGTAACTTATAAAGAATTATTGATTTTCTAATTTTATTTTACAGATCCGGTAAAACGTGTTTAATTGAAAATGTTGGAACTGAACTGGACCCAGCTTTAGATTCTTTATTTTCACGTTCGACTTTTATGCAGGCAGGAGTTATTGTAATACAAATTGGTGATACAATCATACCATACCATAAAAACTTCCAACTATTCATTACTACCAACCTTCCGAATCCTCATTACTTGCCAGAAGTTTCAATTAAAGTAATGTTAGTCAATTTCACTTTGGTGCCCAGTGGCTTGTTAGACCAATTGTTATCCCTCGTTGTTATGCAAGAAAGACCAGACCTCGAAGAACTTAGGTCGGCAATTGTAATTAGTGTTGCACAAATGAAATCAGATCTAAAAGACATGCAGGATAAATTATTAAAAAGACTAACTTCCGTCGAAGGATCGCCAGTCGACGATATTGAGTTGATAGAGATGCTAGAATCTTCGAATTTGAAGAGCAAAGAAATTATAGTATATATATTATATTATTAATATAATGTAGGTATTTACAATTTTATTTAATGTGTGTGTATAAATTTAGCAAAAAGTCGAAGCAGCTGAAATAACTCAAATAAATATCGATGAGACACGAATTTTATATATACCAGTAGCGAATCGTGGTCAATTATTGTACTTTTGCTTAGCCGGACTTCCGTCTATCGATCCTATGTATCAATATTCATTGGAGTGGTTTATAGATTTGTTTATTTCGAGTATTCAAGTGTCTGAAAAATCAGGTGTGTTACCCAAATGTATTATAATTAAATTAAATTATAATATGACCTAATTTAGACATCGAATTTAATCTAATTATATTAACGCTATAGGTATTATTGAAAAAAAAAAATTGTAGGTTATTATTATATTATTGTAGGTTATTATAGATTGATTATGTAAATGTAAATAATATAATGGCATTCGCAATGATTATTATTATTTAAATTAATTATTTAATTTATAGTGTCAACCTATTATTTATCTACTGTTTTAATTATTTGTATACGTAATAAATAATAATTGTTACCTATACTAAACATATTATAATTTGTATAATTGTATCAACATACTGTATAACTTGGTTTTATTATTAATGAAAAATAACCTTTGTTGTTCTATTATTACATTATTGTTTAAAGTTAACGTTTTTTAAATGAATTTCTTAAATTAAAATTAAAAATTATTTACAACTTATTAACAACTGTAAAAATATTTAAAATTTTTCTAGAAACGATTAGTGATCGCGTTAATATAATTAATGATCATTTCACGTTTAATTTATATTGTAATGTTTGCCGATCACTTTTTGAACGAAATAAAATTCAATTTGCTATATTATTATGTGTGCGAATTATGATTGAAAGCGGAAAAATCCGATTTAACGAATGGACATTTTTCTTATCTGGTGGATCTCCACTTAAGGTCTTTTTATTTTTATTTATTTACTTATGTTACTCTTAATACTTTGATTATACATTTGTTTTACCTAAACTTTAATACTATTGTTACAGAATACAGAAAATCCGTCACCTCAGTGGCTATCTGACAGAGCGTGGAATGAAATCCAGTCCTTAGAAAATATGCCAAATTTTACTAAGTTTGTAGAATCATTCCCTATGCAAGCAGCATCGTTTAAAAGAATTATTGATTCACCAGAACCTCATAAGTTATTATTAATTATATAATCAATTACGTTGTATCTATTATAAATACATTTTTAGAGAAATATTACCGAATCCTTGGAATAAAGTTTACGACCATTTCCAATCGTTGATCATTCTTAAGTGTTTAAGACCGGATAAAGTATTGAATGGATTACAAGATTTTTTAATAAAAAATCTTGGTGCACGTTTCCTGGAACCGCAATCATCAGATCTGACCGAAATGTACAACGACTCTTCGCCAAAAACTCCACTTATATTCATTTTGTCCGTTGGTACAGACCCGGCAAACGAGTTGTATAAATTTGCAAACAAAGTATACAATTTGTAGCCATAGATTGTTAAAATATCGTATAAATAATCTATTTCTATAACACAATAATTTACCGTTTTAATGTTATAACATAATATATATTATTTTATACGAATATCATATTCATTTCTTTAGATGAAAATGAATAAGAGATTGTTTGTGATTTCATTGGGCCAAGGACAAGGTCCCTTAGCAGAGAGCATGTTCAATAGTGCCGTTGTCGAAGGATCTTGGGTTTTCTTTCAGGTAAATTTTTATTTTCTACACGTGTATAATAATTATACAGCCATAAGTCGTTTATCTATTTTAATCTAGTAAATTTAGTAAAAATAATAAATAATAATCCACATACTCATAGGCGGTACTGTGGGAGGGGCAGGGTAGGCAGCTGCCCCTCTGCGAATAGTTCAGCTCTTAACATTAAAATTGAATCCGTTCTACTGCAGTGCTGCACTATGCGTTGATATGTTTAAAAAACGAATAACGATAGAAAACTTATCATGTTGTTAGAACCATAATATATCATATCAAATATTAAAAGTTTAAGTACTTTTCAATTTGATAACATACCAAGTATGGTCTTATTTATTTTTCTTCTTTTACATACAGGGCGAGGTCCTTTTTTTAAAATTATTTTGGCCAAATAGTGTGCTTAATTTATCTGTGATAGATTTAAGATGTTGATTACACTGACCACTTTCATGAATTGAATTGAAATTTTATTTGCTTGCTCCCAGGGGCGCCATTTCAGTATTTTAATAGGGGAGTGAAAATTAAAGCAGGCCAAGTTTTACGCCGATCGGGTCAATTTTGTTTGATATTAAAATTATGTTAATAACTGACAACTTCATTTGCGATGCATTTTTAGGAATGTACAATGTTTTTTAATTATACCTAATTTTATTAAACATACCTATATCATTATTCACTGCTCAGCAAACCATAATGCCACAAAATTCAAAATTTACAATAAGTCCGTCGACAATGTTATTGTAGATTATGAAGGTGGCTTATGGTGTTTGAATATTATGTATCGGCGTGATAAAATACGTAAAAAAAAATAGGAGAGTCGTGGCCCACCCTGCTCCCCCCCCCAAATGGCGCTATGCTAGCTGCTATGGATGCTTTGCTATTTGGAATGGCTAACATTTTATTTTCAACAAACCCATTTCTACACCACATGTAGATCCAATTTTGTTGGGGGGGGAGGGGGAGCAAAGCCTCCTCAAGTCCTATCACCAAATTAAGCGTCTATGGTTCGAACTAAATGTATATACTGAATTTTCCGAATTATATTATCAGGACGATAGTTAGGTTGAAAAATTTGTAAAAGTTTTATTTACGATTTCCAAACCGAATCGAATTCTGGAATTCGTTCCAACAGTTCGTCACAATAAGGGATAAACAATTGTCTGATTTTCCTATATCCTTGACACTGTCGACCATGCAGAATTGCCATCTGTCGCCGAGCTGGATGCCGCGTCTGGAATACCTCGTGGAGTCCGTGGACCCGGACAAATCGCACAAAGACTTCCGGACGTGGCTGACGTCCAGCCCGTCGCCGGCGTTCCCGGTGTCCATACTGCAGAACGGGTCCAAGATGACGGTGGAACCGCCGCGCGGCGTAAAAGCCAATCTGTTGCGCGCGTACGTCGGCGGACCGGCGGCCGAGTACGCGGGCCGTGCGCGACCGACCGCGGCAGACGACAGCGACAAGCCCGACGGGTCCCCGCTCAAGCGGCTGCTGTTCTCGCTGTGCCTGTTCCACGGCGTGTGCCTAGAGCGCCGCAAATACGGCTCGCTGAGCTTCAACGTGTCGTACGAGTTCACGGACGGCGACCTGCGCATATGCGTCGATCAGCTGCACGCGTTCCTGCCGGAAGGCGGCCACGTGCCGTACGACGTGCTCAGGTACACGGCCGGCCAGATCAACTACGGCGGCCGCGTCACCGACGACTGGGACAGGCGGTGCATAATGAACGTGCTGGCCGACTTCTACGACCCGAAGGTCGTGCGGCCCGGCCACGTGTTCGACGCGGGCCACGGCCTGTACCGGCAGCTGGACAACCCCGATCCGGATCACGGCGATTACGTGTCGTACATCAAATCGCTGCCGGTCAACGACGACCCGGCGCTGTTCGGGCTCCACTCAAACGCGGACATCACGTTCGCGCAATCCGAGACGTACAGGTGACACCCTTTTTTTTTTTATTTTCAGACTACCGTTCCTCTACTATTCGTGTCACGCATTATACATATGTTTCGCTATCATAATCCTTTGGCATGACAATTAAACAACTTTAAAGCCATTTCAAACTTTTGTCGATTCAATGTTCTGTTCATGATCCTGAATTAAACATATATAGGACTCTCGGTGTATTATTGTCATTGCAACCTCGTGTCAAATCATCGAGCAGTTCCGAAGGAGAGGGCGCCATGTATAACACTGTGACAACTTTGATTCGGGATATTCCACATCCGTGGACATCTTTAGAAGACGTGCAATCCAAATACCCAGTAATGTATGAAGAATCGTTGAATACTGTACTTGTCCAGGAATTGGTTCGATACAACCGACTTCTGAAAGTAATCGTGGATTCGTTGCGTGGTCTATTGAAAGGTCTTAAAGGATTAGTAGTAATGACAAATGATCTTGAACAAATGGCCAACAGCTTAATGTCTAATCAGATACCAATAATGTGGTCAAAAAAAGGATATCCTTCCTTAAAATCACTAGGTAAACTATGATGTATATAGGTTAGCTTATATCTCTAGCTACTCTTCTAGGTTTAATATTATGGTCAATGAGCTATAATAAAATTATTTAAATATAATTATATAGGTGCATGGGTAGTAGATTTGAAAGCACGTGTTTCATTTTTAAACAAATGGATCAATGAAGGTATACCTACAAGTTTCTGGATATCTGGTTTCTTTTTCCCACAAGCTTTTCTTACCGGATGTCTGCAAAACTTTGCCCGTCGCAATACAATTTCTATTGATACCATTCAATATAAATTTGAAGTATTAGATAAAAACTATGATAAACGACCAGCCCATGGATGTATTATTTATGGTCTATTCTTAGAAGGTTGTCGTTGGGATGTTAAACTTCATAGTTTGGACGAATCTAAATCGAAAATACTCTATACAGGTTATTAGAAGTGCTTAAAATTAATTTAAAATATTTTATCACTAGGCGAAAATTATTTTTATTATTTATTATTATTTGCTAGTTTTCTAGTGTATAAAAACATTAATTATATAATTAAAGATGGCATTTATTTTTTATCCTTTCATAATATATTTTAATTATTCATTTTACATAAATTTTTACTTGTATACATTTTAGAAATGCCTCCCATCTGGTTAATACCTGAACAAAATCACAAACTTAAGAGTGGTCTTTATGTGTGTCCAGTTTACAAAACATTGACTAGAGCTGGTACATTATCTACTACAGGTCATTCGACAAATTTTGTTTTGCCAATAGAAATACCAAGTCTTCGACCTCAAAGTCATTGGATAAAACGAGGTGTTGCGCTAATTTGTGCCTTAGATTATTAATTTTAAATAACATTAAAATATATTTATAAACAATACTGTTTCAAAAAAATAAACATGTTTTCTATTAGTAATTAATTTAGATAAATTTATTTTGAATCAAAGTATATAAAATATTAATTAATACCATTTAAAAATGTTAACCAAATATAACATATTGTTTATATGAATAAAATATTAGGTACACTATTAATCAAAAAATTAATGTATTAACAAACATGGCTTTTATTTGAATCTGTTATCTATTACAGAAAAAAACTAAAACACAGATATTTACTAGGTTGATAACGGATCTCTAACGATATAGATGATCAGCATGTATATTAGAAGCAATTTCTGATTCCCACTTATCACCATTATTTAATAATTTTTCCTTGTTGTACAAAAGTTCTTCATGAGTTTCAGTGGAGTATTCAAAATTTGGTCCCTAGAAAAAGAAATGCATATTAATCATTAAATTGTTATTCAGTCACTCATTAAAAATAAAACAATATATTTTACTTCAACAATAGCATCCACTGGACATGCTTCTTGACAAAATCCACAATAGATACATTTAGTCATATCAATATCATAACGTGTAGTACGGCGACTTCCATCAGCTCTTTCCTCTGCTTCAATAGTGATAGCCTACATAAATCATATACTATAAAATATGTATATAACATAAAGTAGTCAAGTAACGGATTTACATTTCACCTTGTCATGATGAGTTGCGTATAGTAAAAGTAATATCATGTTACCTATAAGTATTTCCAACTCTGAATGACATGGTGTTGTGTAAACCCACCTTAAGCGTTATAATAGTTTTACTTGAGCTGGGCAAATAGCTTCACACAATTTACAGGCAATACATCTTTCTTCACCAGATGGATAACGTCTAAGAGCATGTTCTCCTCTGAAACGTGGTGATAAAGGCCCTTTCTCAAATGGATAGTTAATAGTAGCAGGTTCTTTAAAGAAATGAGCCAATGACACAGCAGCACCTATAAAATTTAATTAATTTTATTAAAAACATAACTGAGCATTTGATAAATATGTTTTAACAATGTTTCTTAAAATTATAATTTTTATTTGTTATGAAATATTCATACAATAAACTAAAATCAAAAACAGTTTACTATGTAATATACAATGTATATTAACAAATTGAAAGTAGACTTACTATGGTATACAAATTAATATAATATTTTTAGTAATTTACAGTCTTCATTGTATACTTTTGTTTTATAATATACCTATTTAGTTTACTTGTAACTGTCAATGTGTTTTTTTTCTAAATTATCTTTATAAAAAATAATAATAGTTATAATAATTTACAATTTAATTATATTGTTATTCCAATTATTACCTCTACATAATTCAGAAACAAATGCATAAGAAATTGCTTGATCGGTCATGGCTCCCCAACTTATATTTTCAAATTCATGATCTCTATTCACATTTATATAATTAGTTCTTGCTGCTAGTTTTAATGGTACACGAGTAGATGATCGTAATACTGTATTACCTGCAAAAATATAATAAGTAAAGTATAAAATTAATAAAATTAATTACATATTGAATATTATTTTACTATATAGATGTCTGATAGACAAGAGTCGTGTAAATCATTTGCTAACATCATCTTAAAATAAATTTTAGTTCAATCTTTATATAATAATATACTATTTTTTTGTTTATTTATGATACTAATTGTAAATACATTTACAATTTATAGTTTGATGATTAAAACGTAACGGGTCACAGTGGACAGGGCTAATATATTATTATAGTTAAATATGATGTATTACTGTAGTATAAAATATATTTGTAAGTCCATTCATCCTCAGATTTCTGACGGGTCAGATAGTACACATTTGGCAATAAAATGTAATTTTTACAAAGTCTCGCTTTGTGAACGGTTTGAATTGTGTACAAGTTTTGTAAGCAGTAGAAATTAATTTTTAAATCATAATTTACTAAAAACTGTTTTAATTCTAAAAATTAAGAGTCGAGTACTCACCAGCTCTTGTGATTGTAGCTAAATTCATATTTTAAGAACCGTAAGTATTGCGTTAATAAACGAAATATTATGTAAACATAAAATTACTAATGTTGTAAAAAAAAAATTTGAATAATAACTTTTAACTTTTGAAGGAGTTTTATAATGTAAAATTAAAAGTCGACGGTCGGTCGTACAGGTACGAGATAAATTATTCTGAAATCCATTACAACATTGATACGTTATCAGCAATACCGTTCCTAACTTCAATTTTTATATTTACACCAGCTGTGAAATCACTAACATATACCCAATAAATGAATTTTTAAATTTCAAACTTTCAATCACAAGTCACAGCCTACAGAGTACAGGGCACACAGACTTATATTTATAATATATTATAAGTCTATACCACAGAGTAATAAAGAATAAATATTAAATCATTGATTATAAATACTAGTATCAATGATTAAATTAACAGCTATTACTAAATTATGTTATAATAATAATTAATAGATTTTATTAATTTCAACTTAATTGTCAATTTTATTATTTTGTTCATTTTGCACCATAGATAAAAGATTATTACACTATTGTAGTCTTCAGATAACTTATTTAAGAGAAATATTCATTAAATACAAGAATACTATTTACTTACTAATAATGATATTTTAAATTAATTTTTCTGTGATATTCCTAAATAAAAAAAATAACTGCAACTATTAATAATGAAATGCAATTTTATGGTATTTTAATACATTTTATCGGACAATGAATTTGAATAAAAATGTCTCGGTAACTATTATTTCGATCATTCAGAATATTTTACATTTATATACAAATTCTAATTACTCAATATCAGCACTTGATGAAAATCTTTATTAGATTTAACATAATTTCAAATATCAATCACTATATTATAATCTTGTCAGGGGACTCAGTCTACCCAATCTACCCTACCTTTAATGGTCGTTAGAGAGTGTCTCCTTTAACAAATTACACGTTACAAAACGCTCTGGAGACAAAATGATATATGGAACGCTTAAAATTATTTGGATACATTAGTGTCCCCTGGAAGTTTTTCCCACTTTAAGCCCTGAATCTTGTTTTTAATGTTATTCTTATTATTAAAATGTTTATTCTTGATTAAAATTGAACAAATTATAAATTAAAAATTGTTTATTTTAACTATTTATGCAATACAAAATTGTTGTATATTTAAATTAACATTTAATGTTTTATTATATTATATTATATTGATTAAACATATTCATAGTAACTAATAACCAATGAAACAACATGTAATATTAATATACAATTTAAACAAAATGTAAAGTTGTCGTACTTCACAAAATATATTACAATATTAAACATGTAACATGTTGATTTTATGGCACTTTTATTCTTGTCATAATTAAATTAAAAAAAAAAAAAAAAAAAACAATTGATGAATCCGCCAAAGAAAAAAAAAAATACTTTCAAATTTTAAGATTCAATTGATTCATAATAAAATGATATACATATAATATACAGCTATAGTATCACTAATTATTTTATTAAATATTTGAAAAAATTGACAATCATATAGTAGGTAGTATGAATAAAATAAAATAAAATTTCTTATACTATAAAACATAGGATATATTTGTATTAGATATAATTCTTAATTGATCAATGTTACAGTTGCACAAAAAAAAAAAAAACTAATAATAATATATAAATCAGTCAATTTGGTATAGACTAATTAATAATATTACATTAATTGTTTTGCAACTTAAAAAATATATAGGTAATGTATAATTGATATAATAATAAATAATTATACATGTTATGTTTTTTAGTAATTTTTAATTTTGGATTTGTTTTAAATAATTGGCAGCTCTTAAAGTAATATTTAATGCAGGGTTTATAGGGTTCAGTTTTTCTTCTCCGATCAAACTTAATCCACAGAGACTTAAACATGTGTGCATTGGGTCTGGTATAGAATCCATGTTTTTACTAAAACCACCAGTTAACGAATTAGCATTATTTAAAACAAAATCCCTATTTTTATCTTTATTTATCCTATCAAGTGATCCCATAATACTTAGAGTAGCGCCCAACCAAAAAGAATAACAAGTGTCTGGATCCTTATTTGGTCTTCCTTGAAAACCACCATTGATTTGTCTATTAATTGCCCAACGTTCTAATATTTTAGATTTATTTTCATCTAACACAAAACTTAGTTTATCCAGTAAAGATAATGAAGCAATAGCACAGTAAGTAGATCCTCCATGTGATTCAGTTCCTGGATTTTGTCCAAACGCTCCATCATAGTTTAAACAATTTAAAATGAATTTTATGGCATTATTCACATCGATACTTGATGAATCATTTAATATGTTGCATATGGCCAATGAACAGTAAACAAATCTTAAATCACTCTCACCATATTCATAATTACTTTTGAAACTACCATCAGGTTTTTGTAGAGCTGCTACACCTTGTAGTACAGCCGATTTGTTTACTCTGCTCAAATCGTCACCCAACGTAATTAGTATACACAATGCCATATATGTCATAGCAACATTACTTTCGCAATACTTTTCACAACCAGAATTATTTTTTAAATGAATTACAGTAGTAGAACCCATGAAACCACACTTGTGTATGGGACAATATTCGTTAGGTACTAATTGTAGTCTATATACCCATTCGACGATTTCTCGCTTGTGATCGTCAGTCAGTGATTCTAAACCATCCAATATGTCTAGACCGATGAGTACGAAATACAAAATTGTAAGTCTTGAATAATCGAACATCGCCGATTCGCTGGGCAACAGGTCCAATGAACGGCGAAAATATTTCTTGTGCTGTTCGGGTTGGAACTGCGGTTTTGTCATTTTGAATAGTTTATGACAATGTATCAGCTTACCGAGTAAGGATTTGAGATGATCATTTCTCTAAATGTATACTAGCGGTACCGTCAATGACTAGAATGTTAAAGCATCTGTTATCTGTATTTTTAACGTTTTACGTAAGTGCTACCCATAATATTACGAATGAAAAAAGGATTATCAACGCACAGCACCCAGGAGAGAGTTAAATCACAATTCACAATTCACAATATTCACTAATCACTAATCACTTATTAATTATCACAATTTTGAATTCACAATAGATTGTTGATCACAAGGACGAGTTAAATTAATTAATTATTTATACTTTTATCACTACAATATTATTATACCAACTACTATCCAAGCATTTATTGGAAGTCGAACCCTTGTCCGTTTTATTCACACTTATTCCACAAACATAACAATTTTTTATGGCTATAAATGTAAAAAACGAACCGGCAACTAGTGCGGCCTGCAATTGCCTGCTGGGACACAATTTAATTAAAACATTTGACATGGTGGAATTTCGTCGTACCTCTTAGTCGAACGAATTTACCGTCAGATGGCATTTAACTTTATGTTGCGTTAACGGCTAGATAACGCGACGTATTCAGTATTTCAGTATTAACACAAAACCCAGACCATAATAAATGAAAATATTTCCCTGTGGTATTAATTTCCACGTTCGGGTTCGCTCGCCGTTCACCGGATTCGGCTTGTTTACGTTGTTTAAAAATAAAACACCTTGTTGGTTTGTTATGACCAAAGGACAGACCTATCAATATTATATTATTTCAAAATAAATTCGAATAGTTTATTCCGTCGTTTTAATAGTTATATATTCAATGCCCATACGGGTGACTCGTTCTCGTTCGACGGTGTTTCAAGGACATACCGTCGCTACCCCGGACAATTGCAATCAACCGTAATATATTATATTATATACCGAGACCGACTACCGGGAACTCTCGCCACCCACCAGCGCACAATATTATACAATATACATTATACAACGCGCAACGCGCAACACCATACGCTATTCCGCAATCCAGCGTTCGCCACACTGGCACTTTGCGTTTGCTAATCAATCAATACTCAGCTCTCAGCGCCCCGGACAAACTCGCGAAAATCGTTAAAGTCGAAATTTTACCAACAGTCGATCGTGCGCTGTATAGCTCGATAGCCGCCGTTCGTGTTATTCTGTCGTCCTGAATGTTATTGTAGTGGCCGCCGTCCCGATTAAATACGACTATCAATCTGACGAACCCGCCAAAACTACTGTCACGGTGAGTGCACTTCTACGCAACTCTTGTTTGAATTGCAATTACGCGATTTCGCGGATTAACAATGTTTACATTTTTTAACGATTACGATTTGTCGCGAAATCTAGTAACGATTAATTATTATTAAGTGGAATACTTAATATTATATACTATAATATATTCAACTACTACCCGTTCATTAGATTGCACACCTCATATTGTACTTGGGGTCGGATCCTGATCATTAGGATTTCGGGGCTCGGGTGCAAAAATAATTATGATTTTAAGTATAGTCGATAGACGAGATATCGTATGACATACGATAAGTTGGGATGCCTTTTGTTATGAAAAAAGAACTGGGGCCCCGGTGCACTGCACAGTGGGTTATCCGGCATTGACTGTGTAATACTTACTACTCTATGTTTTTTTTTTTTTTTTCAAAATAAAATCCACTCATTAAAAAATTATAATATTCTTTACCGCAACAGGAAAACAACACATTTTTGCTATAATTATTTGTCCATTGTTTGTATTTCATGGTATACAAGCACCTATGTTTTTGTACAGACACATATGGTAACTTTGTGCGACACATTAGGTTTTATGGTTTTCACATTAATCTTTCAAAAAACAATTGACAAATACCTATGTTATAAGGATATACATCTAAACATAATATTTAATACCGCACATTTATTATGGTGTGCATAATTTATGAATTTGTATGCGTTTACATTTTTTTAAATTTAATTTATAAAGTAGCGAGGTGAGATACAAATATTAATATGAGTTAGTCGACAAAATAATATGATTATTATGTATATTTTAGCATTTTTAAAAAAAATAATGCATAGGTATTGAACAATTATTTTTTTATATCTATACACATAATTCAATAGTAGTATTAACTAAATATGGTAATTTCAAGATAACTTCTCAATTTGATTATTTTTACACCTGAAATCACTTATAGGAAAATTTTAATTGACTCATAAGCTCATTGTTACAAGGTTTATTGTACCATAATGTAATAACACAAACTAGTGCATGTGTAATTATAAGAGTTACAGTTTAAACATATTTGTCGACAACAACTACTGGTGATTTTAAATCCATAGAATTTTGATTTATTTATATACGACACAAATCTAGAAATTTCCGATTATTACTTAGTGGAATAGACAAATTGAAGAGAAGTATGCCTAATGCAACTGCAACTATATAATCATTTTTGAAATAAAAAAATCTGTTGACATTTTAAATAATTCTTTTTAGATTTGTACCTATTATATATTAAATACTTAGGAACAAGTATTTTATGAATTTTATTTTATTTTATTCTTTGTTATATTTGTATTAGAGAATTCCTTGTTAAAATATTTATTTAGATGACCAGTATTTGAAATATCATACTGATTACAGTTCAAGGACAGTAACATATTTACGTTCTGTAAAATTATCTCCCAAAGTCAATCTCTGTTTATTTTTAAATTATTTTATTTATTTTTAACAATATGTTTGTTATTTAATATGAAGTAATATAATCCCATAACTATTTTATTAAAAGTTCAATATTAACAAAATATTGTATGATTATTTTAAATGTGATATACTGTTTATTGAATGTTTTTACTATTGATCATGTTATTAATATGTCGACTAAAAAAATTTTAATACAGGTGTCATTAATGAAAAAAAAAATTAAAGTAATTAAGGTTTATTATTTACAGTATTCAATTCAATGTTTTATCATTTTTATATTATAATTTTTTATTCAACTGTCTAATGGCATTTTACTATAACAATCAAATATCTTGAACAATGCATTTAAATAGTGTTATGATTTATAACACATTTTTCATAATTTCCATTCATAAATGTAATATTCTAGATTCTATACAAGTATATGTAATTAATTAAAAATATATTTTCAGATGTCGATTGGTCCTCCCCCTCCTTTATTTAAATTGAGTGGCAGTCGTAATACTGAATGGCGTTGTATGTTCTGCTGTCATGTCCGAACAGGAACAATTTTTCTTGGACTTTGGCATTTGGTAAAAGATATTGAAAATATATCAATAAATATATCAATAAATTGTATTTATTTCTTAGATGTTACAACTACTTGCCATAAGTACACTAGGAATGGTTTTGAGACATCCAGAATTATTAAAGCCTATTCAAATAACAAGGACTTCTGTAGAAAATAATGGATTACCTACTGCTTTAGCTGAACATAATATACCAATTCTTAATCTAGATTCAGTTTCTACTGATAACACGGTATTCTCAAACTATGATCAAGAAGATATGTTTGAACCTGCAATTGGTGGTGCAAAAAATGGAGATTATTATGCTACATATGGAATGTTTATTGGTCGTCCATTGCGATATGGTAAACTGATTTTTAAATCAATATATTAATTATATTATAGTTTTAATAATTGATAACTAAATTATTGTTAATTTCCATTGTTTTATAACTATTCTATGAACAGTCTATAAAACATTTATTTAAAAAGCAATTTTGATAAAAGTACTACTATTTAGTACTACTGCTAAAAAGATGAATACAGGAAGTCATATTTCCAAACCCCCCCCAATAGTGACTTGTAGCTGTCATTATAGATTATAAATATATATTCAATTTTCAATAGAGTGTTCACAGGGTTTTGCAAGATTTTCATTTCTTTTGAAATCCATAAGGTGAATACTAGATTAGTACACACAATTGTGGTTCATGGTTTGTGGAAAAAGACAATTCTGTTATTTTCTCAAAGCTCTATAATTAAAATATTAAATTATTTACCGGGTTAGCTAAACATTATGTTATCATTATAACATAGGTACATTGCAGTGTGTATGTGTGCAGTTAGTAAATGGTAATTAGGTCCTTTGGATAAATATAATAATTAAGAATATTCACAATATAATTATTTTAATTTCACTAACTAATGTTTGCATTTATCTTTAATTATTTATTATTAAAATAAAATGTTTAATTAAAATTAATGATTATAATTTGATATATAATTGCCACAATGGAGCATAATATAGGATATCATTATTTACTAAAAATACATATTATAATATCTATGTTTCACCAAATATTTTAAACACAATCTGAAGTCAATATCTAATCTCAATTTATTACTGTGCATGCTTGAATGAATACTTTTTTATCATTTAGCGTTTTCATCATAAACGAAAGAAAAATACGAGTGTGCATTAAATTTTGAAATGAAACTTGACAAAAATACTACTGAAACTTATTAAATGATTAAAAATGTTTTTGAAAAGAACCTACTAAGTATTTCTAAAATTGTTGAATGGTATAAATACTTTTAGGATGGTAACAAGTGTTGTATATAGGTACATACAATATAATTTTTAATTTTATATAATTTAATTTAGCTGCTAAGCATTTTAAAATAATAGACACACACACACACACACACATAAAATAAACAAAGAGTGCAAGACAGCAAAAATGAAGATATAAAAGACCTCAACGATGAAGGAAAGGGGCTGTTTGTTTTATGTCGTGTGTGTGTGATGAAGGATTGTTAAATTATGTACAGCAGATCAGGACTCTTATGTTTTTAAAATTATTTGTTTTAAAAAATATTAAAAATAGTTTTTTTTAAATATTTTTAGATGAAGTTTTAATAATTTTTTAAGGCCTATATGAAAAAACAGGTATTTGAGACATGTTGTATTTATATCTCATTCTATGCTCGTTATCGTGGTCAGTTGAAAAATAGTATGACATCGTTTGTGGTCAATTGATCGAGAGTAAAATACCCTAAAGTTAAAAGAGTAAAATCATGAGAGATCCTTTTAATACTTTCTTTTAAGCAGTGCTTATAATCATGGTCACTTAAGAAAAGTACTGAAGGACCTTTTTATAACAAGTCTCTTCAATTACTTGTTTGACGGTGTGGGGATTGGAACCTGTAAATAAATATCTCTTATATACGTCAACCAAATTGTGTGGTGTATACTACACAAGTCTATCAAAGATGATTTGTGTTTTGGTCATACATTAACATCTCGAAAACATAATACCATTCATTGAAAAAGTATGCAAAGACCAAAAGTTAACAGTTAATGAACTGGCAAGTCAAATAAGAATCTAACTGTTAACGGTTAACTAACTGGAAATTTATAAATGATTACAAATATCTGCAAATTATTTTTGACAGTAAAAATTTTAATTAAAATCTTAAAAATATACTGAAACTACAGTTAATCAATAAAATTGAAATTGTTTAGAATAAAAACCATTAAGTGCGAGAAAGAATCCTGATAGTTTTTTTACAATATAGATGACAAGAAAGCCTTTTTTTACAAATACTTGTATTCAGTGCCGTAACTACCGGGGGTGCTAGGGGTGCAAGAAACCCCTGGGCCCCGGGCCCCAAATTAATTCATATTAATAGGCCTGTGGCCGAACTATTTGGAACATTCTTTCTAAATATTATTATGGTTACTAACTTACAACTTATTATGTCTCATCAGAATGAAACATTTTTAGACTATAGGAACATAATTATTTAATAATGCTAATAATAACAATTCTGTGTATTAAGAAATTAAATTATTTACATATTATCTAAAAATAAAAGGATTTTTTATAGTAAGAGTAACGTATGTCTGAGCACGTACCAATGAATTAAATATTGATCACATAATTGATATTTTCGCAAATCAAAAAGCAAGGAAAAAAAGCTTTTTGAAATAGATATAACTATAACTAACAATTTTTTTTAAAAATGTATTAATTAGGTACTCAAATGTAATAATATTTAATTTTTATTAATTGTATTATTTGTTTTAATTATTAATTAGATATATTACATGTTAAATATTAATAAAAATATTTCACAAAGTAGTATCAATTTTTTTTTTTAAGTAAATTAATGAATAGGTACATTAAAATCATAATTATTATTATTATATTACAACATTTTAATTATAATCATATCAAAATTATAATTTCAAATGGCAGGGGGCTGAATTAATAAATAACACCAATATGATATTCTTATTGACCATTATAATTTTAATTTTGTTATGTTTTGGCAGCTGATGGTTTTTTACATTTTAAGTGGTATGAGATAGAAAAACCAATTAACTGTTTTAGGAGTTTCAAGCCACTTTGCTCCTAACCTATTTGTGTAAAATAATGTATATAGCTATAGCTACAAAGAATAAGTGAAATTTCTTTTAAAGATCTATTAGGTATTTAGGTCCTTGGTTACATGGGCCCTATAATATTTGCTTGCACACCCACCAGTATATATCAAGTTGCGGCACTGCTTGTATTTATTATTAAATCATTTAAAAAATGCCAATTAAAATTTGAAACTTTTTATAAATATTTAAAAATTGCTTTGGTAATGTATAGTATAAGTATATGGTATTGTATAAGGTGATGTTGTGTAAACATTTGGCATCTTAATTATGTCTTTAACCTTCAAAGTTATTTCCAGCATAAAACATATTATTTGGAAAATAAATATATATAATAAATAATAATAATATTAAATAGGTATAAATCATATTATTTTATAATAATGTCCTCTTAAAATCTAAAATGTTATTAATATTTTATTTTGAATTTGAATAAATAAATGGTTTTAACAACTTAAATATATTCTTTATATACATCTTCTTATATATATTTTTATTGTAAATGTACATTAAATTAAATGTTAAATTATAATGAAATTTAAGAAGAAGTTTTATGTGAATTACAAATTATGCAGTTAAATAAAATAATAAACATATATTTAAATTTATTGATGTATAATGAAATATGTATTTTTAAATTTGAAACTTAATTTCAACATTAAAATAATATAAATATATATATTGTTCCTTCAGAAATAGTGAATTAATTTTAAATTTAATTTTTTTATATAACTAATAAATAGGACTAATAAGTAAGAATTCAAATTAATCATATAATTATTTTATTTTTCAGAGGAATTAAACGTGGTAGCATTTCTAATATTTTGCACATTAGTGATAACTGTTTTTATGCTTTATGGTGCTATTAAAGGGAAATCTAAGATGTTATTACCATTCTTTTGTATGCAGTTATTTGATTTGTTTTTAACTATGTAAGTAATTCAATTATCTAACAATTATTTTGAAAAAAGAATTATATTATGTATCTTTATGTATATAATTTGTTTCAATTTTTATTATTTAGATTATCAGCATTAGGATATATATGTTACTTGCCAGATTTCCATCGTCTCATGGCTCGCACTGAATCTGCATATGCACCCAGTATTAATTCAATTAACCCTCAATACATATCTTTCATTGTCATTTTTTCTTTGATGGTTTCGATTATATCAAAGGTTTGTATGCAAATCTTTACAAATTAATCTTACATATGTGAATAACAATGGCTATATAAAAGACCAAAAGGGTTTCTGTTAAAACATTAAAACGGGTTTATCTAATAATAAATTATATGTAATGGTTTCCACATTTTAAATATTAAATATATATTTTTAGGGATATTTTGTTGCTGTTGTTTGGAGCTGTTACAAGTATCTCACATCAAGACTAACTTCAGATCAACCTACCATCCATTATATAGAATCAAACTTTGTTATTCAGAACCTCTTAAACGCAGAAAGTGATTTGAACATGAAAAAATTCCCTCCGCCACCGCCTTCTTATGCTGTTGCTGTTGGTGAAGATAGTGCTCGTCATCCTGATGTACCTCCTCCATCATATAATTTAAATTAAATATAGCATTATTCAAGTTGATATGCATTGTTATAATACGTATCTATAATTATCTTTATGTAAAACCAAAACAAAATTATATAATATATATATCATATATAGTATATATCTTAATTATAGACTAGTCCCCTAATTCGACTAAGTCGACTAATTATAGTGGAAAGACTGTGGAGATATTTGTTATGGAATAATTAAGGTAAGAAACGGTAAATCAAATGTTAATGCCATTATTTTATTCTTATACACAATATATTGCTAATATTATTATTGTTGTATTAATTTAATTGATTTATTTGTGTGTATTTAATTTTATGGTGCAACTTTGCAAGTAATAGTTATTAATTATATGTGTAATTTCTCTTTTTAATTTAATAATATGTTCTATTAAGTATCCATACATATATTTTCTGGTGTTGCTAAAGTTGTGTATTATTGATTCATATCAAAATTTGATATTTTTTTAAAATTACTCCGCTTAATAACAATATTTTTTACTGTTCGAATAAAATATTAATTAAATATTAACAAAAATATATCTTTCAAGTGTTTTAAATATAAATATGATTATGACTTTATAAAATTAAAATAAATTTATTATGTAGAATGATTAAGAAAAGTATTTGAAGTGATTAGGGATTTTTTTTCTATTATTGTTTAAAAATAAAATAAAACATAGCAAGTGTGTGATATTTTATTTTCAAATACTAAATAAACCGTTTTTAAAACTATTTTTTTTAAATTAATTATATTCATTGAATTGTAATTAGCATAAAAATAATTATTAATATTGTCTATTCTTAGTTGAAAATATAATACATATTTAAGATGTATTTGTTAAAATATAATTGGGTAGACGACAATGATTTATGAAGTTTTTCTTAATTTTATACCTTTACAATTATAAATCCCTATAGTATTATTATGTTTATAACCCTGAAACCCTGATTCATGATGAACATTATAAACATAATATTGGAAATAAATTTAGTGTAACATACTTGAACATTTTTCACATTTTTTTCGAAACTATGTTTTTAAGAACTGAATATGATGTGTAAATGTCTGTAAAGTGTAAAAACATTATCCTTAAATAGCTATGTTATAGTTCAGAACTAAAATAAAAAACAAAAATTACTATTACTGATACCCATAATACAAAATTGTAATAGTTATTAAAAAATTTGCCAATTTTTGATAAGACAAGTGCATTATTTATATTAATTGTAATAAATTATAACAGTATACAGTTTATTGACTAAATAATATTCTATTTCATCTCTTATAAAGTTTCCCTGTTAATTGTTTTATCTTCGGTAATATTCTATTTGTAGTATTTTTAAAGATTGAATGAAGGAAGGGGTAAGGATAAGATTAAAGAGTGTGTATGGAGAAACTGAAGATTTTAGTGTAAGAGTACCAAATAGAGTTCAATTTTGAGCCTTCACTTGTTTTCTTTGATAATAGATAAGATAAAAAAGAGATATACAAGGTAAGCCATGATATTTGCAGATTATGTAATGCTAGTAAGAGAGAGTTTGGAAAAAGTGAATGAGATGCTAGAGTAGCGCTTAAGGGGAAAGTACTAAAGATTAGTAGGAGTAAAACTAAGATAATTGTGGATGGTTTTGAAAGAATTGATCAAGACCATTGTTAGAACACTGTATATAATAAAAATTAGTGATGATGTAGTGAGAGAGACTGATGGATCATCAGTAGTTTTATTTAGTTCTGAGGAGGACATGAAAAATAGGAAATAAAGTGGAAGGAAGCACCGGGTGTTTTATATGACAAGAGGATGCTAATAAAATTGAAAGGTATAGATATTATAAGGCTGTAGTGAAAAATATTAAGTTACTATGGTATCGAAAGTGTTAAGAAAATAGTTTAAGCCTCCCCAAAAAATATTAGAATTAATAACATTGAATATCAATAAAACAAATAAATAAATAAATACCTAAGCAGTAAAATCTTAATAAGTAGGCATGGTACCAAAAAACTTACAAAAATTGGTCTAGTAAAATAAAAAAATATTGTATCCAGTACAAAATATTAATGTTAAAATAAACCGGAGAATGAGTGTAATGAAAAAGAGAATGCTAAGATAGATGTGTGGAGTGACTTGAGAGAAGAGAATAAGAAATGAATAAATAAAGGGAAGTGCAGGAGTTTTTGCTGGGGAAAGTGAGAGAGAAAAGACTGAGATGATTTGGTCATGTTATGAAAGGATATGATTCTGACTTCTGAGGCGAGGCAATGGTAGTTGTTATGGAAATGAATATAAAAGGAAAGAAGGGGGAAGACTGAAAAAATGAGTATATGGAATAAAGAGTGATATGAAGATAGCTGATGTGAATGGACAAGACAGTAGATCTATGAAGGTGTAGGATTAGGTTAGCTGATTTCATAATATAGTTGGGAGGCAGTGGATACTTCAGATAATTTAATTGAACTGCTTTAAAGAAGAGGTGGGTGAGTTTTCAAAAAAGTACCCCCTTACTACTAAACTACTTACATTGATAATAGGTGAAAATAGTAGTAGGTGGGTAACAAATAAATTAAATTGAGCTGCCTTTTTTGGCACTGTTGGGAGGTAATGTAAAAAAGAATTATTTGTAATTATTTTTTAAGATTAAATTTGACTAGTGATTAATGAGACATGGTGGTACACAACATTTGATTTGTAAATAATTGTAATGTCAATTTTAAATTACAACATATTTATATACAAAACGTACATTATGATGTTTGTATTGATTAATATAGGTATTATAAAACTTTAACCTTTAAATAAATGACAAACATTTTAGTAAAATTAACATTATGATAAAATTGTATTGGCAATACAATTACAATATATTTCTCTACTGGCTCGGAATTTAAAATATTATTTATGTATAAAATCGAAAAAATAATATTGGTACTTATATTAAATATTTAAAAATAAATTGCATGACTTCATAGTCCCTTTTTATATTTTGTGTGTGTTCTGGTCGTATTATCAATTGTTTCAAATTGAATGTTGATTAATGGAAAAATAATCGATTTGAAATTGAATAGTGTGACCGTAGTAAATGGGATACGTGTTGTTTAATACCTGTTGGCTGTGCGCTATATGTAGTTTGACAGCAATGCCTTATTTGAACGACCCACACATCTGCAGTGACGTCATATTATCTTATGTAGTGATTATAAGGATTTAAAATAAATTTAACTATAATAATAACCATGGTGATTATTTAGTATTATATAATTTTTTATTATTATTATGAGATAATTATTTGTAATTACTTTAATAACAGTTGTATTTTACCTATTATGAATAATTAATATTCACAACGATGAAGTGCTGTAAAATGTAAAAACAAAAAAAAGACCTTTGTTACGATTTATTGACAACCATTTAAAACTTAACGTTGGATACTTCTATGTGTTAATGGGTAAAAAAATACACGAAGGTACCAGTAGAAAAGTCGGAAAGTTTTTCATATTTTTCTTTGAGTACCTACCGACATTCATGAACCCCGACTTGTCCATAATTATTTATTACAGACTATAGTATTAGGTATAGTGTATAGTAGTTATTATTTATCAACCATTTTATTTAAATAGGTTGCCTCTTGGCTATTAAAGACGATTTTCATTCGGCCCACGTTCATTTAAGACGGTATGGCAAAAACAAAACGATTATTAACATAATATATTATATTGTTATTCGTTTATTGTTAATATTTATATCCGATTTCATCAAGTACCTATACGCTTAGGACATAATATAGTCACATATGACATATTATGTACAAGTACAATTTGATATTGTTGCGTGCGCAGAATGAATCTGAAAGACGATAGAAGATTTAGAATTCAGATAGAGGTACACATTTAATATAATATTATATATATATCATTATTATTATTATTATTATTTAAAAAAAAACTGCTGTATAATATAGAAAATATATACGAATAAGTACGATATTTTTAAAATAAATTCAAATTTGTAATATATTAAATTATTGTATTATAATATTGTATAATCTCTTTAGGTACTTGTCGCCCACTTAAATAATTTTAGAGGTATTATAATATGACGTTGTACTAAATTCATTTTATCGTTCTTTAAATAAAATTAAAAATTACAAATGAATAATAAATATAAAAAAAAGTGTGATTTATTTCCATTCGAGTGTCCTCAAAATTCACAAATAAGGGTGAACAAGGTCATCGAGTGAAAAACTACCCATTTTAGGTTTGGATTAAAGTCAAATCGATTGTATTAAATGTGCAGAACTATACAGATATAATAATATGATGGACAATATTTATGATAATAATATAATATTACAGAAAATGTACATATATACACTACACAGGTATTATTAATATAATCTTATATTCGATTATGGTGTAATGCGTAAATCGTTTTTACACTCGTTAAAATTATTGTTGTATAGCTTAAACTTATAATAATATTATTGTGTATCTCGTATAACTAAGTCGTTTAATATTATAATATTATATATTATTGTTAATGTTTATAAAAATTAAACATTACCGTTTACGTCTGTATGAATAATAATATAGTTTCCATATACGTATTATTCGTGTACACAAAATACGATTGGGTGAAAATTTGGAAGTAGTTCATAACATTTTTCCCTTCACTTTCGAATGTACTTTTGTGCTATGGTACCTAATACATGTAATTACAATTTATGACAATAAATTTATTATATAAATTGTATGATTGGTTTTTTAAGGTAAAATCAAATTATGAATTTTTAATATAATATTAAACAAATTAGCGGTCACGAATTTTAAAGTGTTCTTATGCATATATGATTTTTTATACCTTAGGTAAATTATATTTAGGTCTAATTTCTAAATACAAATTTTCTCATTTTAAGCATTGCATCATATCCAGTACATACTATAAGCATACTTATATTTATCCTTATTGAGTTAATATATACCTACTATACTTACCTACTTATCTATAACAAAGTGGACGAAATTTTAAATGAAAACAATGCGCAATTGTAATAAACTAACTATACCTATAACTACATATCGTTGAAATTAAGAAACAATGCGTATTTATTGTATTATCGTTGATTTGAAAATAATATATTCTGTTTTTAATGCCTATGTAATATTTTATAGGTACTTTATAATTATATTTGATATCAATGTATTTCGGTGTTTGATTTATATTTTCTATAAATTACAATTTATGTAATATAGGATATAAGAGAAAAAATGCATACCTAATAATGTTAAAAAACTACACTTTCATTATATCATAAAGAACTTAAGATTATATAATTTAGTGATTCAAACTTGACCTAGTCTAGTGGGAAAAAAAATCAAACCGACCAACCATGACAGCGTAAAGTCATCCGTCAGACATTCGTCATAAATTATATGAATACGTTTTATTACTAGTAATACTTCTACAATTTGTTTTTCGTATAGTTTTCTTCACATATAACATCCCAAGGTCGTTGTTAGGGGGGATTTAGAGTTCAACCCCCTCCGAAACTTAAAAACAGTTTTGTTTGTATTTTTATGTTTTAATTTTTTTAGTCAAAATAAATACTTGTAATTAAACCCCTTCCCACCCCAAAAAAAAATGTGCTGGCTACAGCTTTGTAACGTTCTAACGGTGGACTTTTATGTTGCACCAATTGATAGTTATTTACAGTTTGCACTACATAAGGTATAATTATAGAATTTTATCATGATAAATGATAAATGATAACATAAATCCTAAGCATAATCAGACTTCTAGTTAATGGATGCAAAATTATTATTTTTAGAATGAGGAGGATACAAGTTTAAATTTAGTTCAACTTTTTAAATATTTTCTATTTTCTTTATTTTACTTGCGTGTTTAATTTAGGGTATGTAGCAGTATATCTACACTGTAGTCTTGCACTCCCCCTGGCTATATGCCTATGACATACATTATATAATATGTTCTATATTAATAATATGTCATATAATATGTTATATATTTTGAAAAATGTTCTAAAATGTTCCAACCGTAAAACTCAAATTTACAAATAATATTGAATATGTTTGGATAATTTTTGAAACTTTATATTAGCCAGAATAATGTATATATTAAATACGGTCCAAAATTTTACCATATATAATGTAGACTGTCTATAATAATACTCAAAAACATCAAATTCGTCATTCGTCAAAATCATAGTTTCCGTAAATTTCGCAGTTTTTTAACTTATTTTGGTAATTTTTCTTATCCCAAGAAAAAAGCTTTTGAGAAATTCGAAAAATGAGATAAATTAAAGCATATGCAATTTGTTACTGAAAGCATATACCCTATTTGTGGTAATCGGACCATTAATTCTTCCCGAAAAAATGGTTTCAGACATGAAAAAAAAAAAAAAAACGTCTTTGTAAAACCTATAAGTACATTCCTTATCACTTCATTTTCATTCTGCAGTCAAGTTTTCATGTAGTATAAAACAAGGGATTTTCGTCAACAATTTGAAAATAATAGGTAATAATAATAAAATTCAAAGAAAATTGATTTTACGTTATTTTCCGATAGAAAAGGTCGTGAACAATATTATAAAAAATAATGTTTTGATTACCTATATACCTACCAATTGTTGTATTATCCGAATTTCAAGCACATAATATAATACTTTTATAAAATATAACTACATATCGGCATATGTTATTATTATTAGACGAGTATTATATGAACATTGTCTGCTTTGTATACACGAGACATAATAATAATATTATTATAACGGAGCTTGTCGTGAGTTCGTATACGCGCCAGTGTAGAAGTAGGTATATACGGTAACGTGAATAGTAGATAGCCTTCGGTTGTCTCCATATTTAGTATCAAAACCCCTTTTATGTATAGCAAAAGTAACATATATTATATTAGTTTTTACTTTCAAAACTACCTCCATATCCAGACAACTTGCGTGACCACAGGGCCCCAAAGATGATGACAAACGTAAATGCGATGCGTATTATTGTTAATTTTTTTTTCACTTGACAGACGACGCGCACAAAGTCTAAAATAATCAAATGCATTATGCGTATAATATAATATATATATGTATCTCCTGTAGATAGACACTTTGATCGATTAGCCAACCGATTGGAAAAAAACATATTTCTGCGTTTTTAAATCCTCGTTGTCGATTGATTTTGGCACATCGATGATAACTATTGAATAGAAAACATGTTTTAACTCGTATAATAATAATATAGTTTTAGTTTTGTATTCTTTAAATATTATTTTATATATATTGCATATTATGATAATCAAATCGAAAAATACAATATATCTATTGTTTTTTTCATGTAAAAATCAAATATATATATTACAATTTTTTAACGCAATATTATTGTATATTATGTTGTAAATTGTACTTCTTTTATATCCATTATATTATATAAGTAGGACATTTTGAAAAACGACCCAAAAATCTGTGTCAATAACGACAGACTAAACAATATCGAATAATTATATTAACCCCACATAATATTATTATGTTTTAGGATCACCAGTTTTGAATGAAACCTGTGGCTAGTTGGTTGCAATTTAATCACAGAGAATTAATTTTTTACCAGTTATTTATTTATTTATATACATTACACAATAACAGAAGTCAAGAGCGACAGGATCCGTGTAATTTAATCGTATAAAACAATTATTTGTACAGACTTTTGTTGTTCGAATTTCAACACATTTTCATGAATAACATCTATCAATATTTTGAAGAACTTAAAATATAACTTTTTTTTATTAACCGTATATCTTAAAATATTGTTTATTTCACACGTTATTTTTTTACATGTTTTTTCATTAAATTCGATAAAAACGTTGATATATTAGGCCTGCTCTACGCGTGCTACAAAATTATTTTCTAAGTGTGCAACGATTTATCTTTGATATGCAATTTGAAATAATAATACACACCATCGTTGTGAGTGAGTTATGAGTACTTTTATATGTTTATATATTTAAATCCATGCACGCGTAGTTGGTGTAACATTTTTATAGTAGAATAAACCGATAGCGTAAATGTAAATTAATCTTGACACGCGCGCGGTATTGTGGTCAGTGGTTACCACTTATATACAGTCATATAATATAACCTTATACCACACTTAAATACATTATTATTGTAACGTTGCATTTGCACCTCTCTAATGAAAATAATTCCAATTTTCCAAACAAATTGGTCGTCGAAGTAATTATAATGTATTAAATAAGTATGCACAAAAGTTGAAAACAGTATTAGGAATTTAATAAAGCGTAAGTATAAAATTAACATAAGCAACGTCCAAATATGGTTATTTTTCACGACATATTCGCTTAACTATATAATGATAATGATAATATTAATAAATTTATGATGGCGTTCATATAACTTGTACTTATATTGTACTTATATAATATAGAAAATCCGTACATTTATGTGCATATTATTATCATAATATAATTATTATTTATTGTGCATAATATTTTTTATTTGTCAGTTGTAACGTCATAATAATATTATGTCGTTTATGTTTTTACGATACATACCTATATTATTTTATTACCTTATCTATGATCAATTGATCACAATAGTCAATACTCGCATAATTTATACGATTATTTTATTACAACTATTGAATTTTAAATTGCAATTGTAATAATATAATCGTTTCAATTTTATATCATCCGTGTATCAATGATTGACGGGAAATGCGGAATTTCAAATTATATTTTACCGTGTATATAAGGTACGAATAATATTGATTTAAATTAATTGTAAAGTGTATTTAATTTTTTAATATACTTTCTATTTCTTGACGTATTGTATGCGGTATACTGCAGAAAACGAAATATTATAATATCTTGAAAAAATCAAAATTGTACACGCATATTACGAACTACCTATATGAGTGGTGTGTTTCCGGAGTGTATATAAGGATAGATCCCCTCCCGTGACTCTTTTTTTCCTAATGATATTTTTCGAAAACTGATATAAAATAAGTTATTTAATTTATCTATTATAGAATAACACAATATCGAAATTGCAACTATCACGTGTGAGAGAACAAAGCCCCTCTCCCCCTTGGTCAATTAATATTGCCATTGCAATCCTCCCCCTGAAAAAATCCTAAATACGTCACTGCAACCTATTACTATTTTTTAATATATTTTGTTGATGTTATTAAAAAGTAATCTAACTGGATCGTGCTAATATATTTCATAGAATAAAAATAATAATATTAATATAAAAACTAAAACACCTTAAATGGTCTGAACGATACTTCTATGACACAATCGAGGTAGAAGACAATTTAGTCGAATTAGCATCTACCGTGTAATAATATTGACAATATTGTATAATATGTAACGTTGACACATGTGAAAATAGACGGTACACAACAGAATTGCACGTATGAAAAACATAGGATGTCAATAAAAAGTAATTTTACTATAATTTGTATTGCTATATATATATACATATTATTATTATTCCTAATTTTTTTTCGATATTTCTCATTCAATTATTAAATAAAAAATGAACATATTTTTATTTTAAAATAATTTGAGTTTGTTTGTTATTGGCAAACAATGAGAAAACATTTAACTATCCAAATAATTGTATAAGTTTGTGTTGCAATCCCACTCATTAGAAGTTAATTTTTTTTTCATATACCTATACTTCATTAATATAGATTATAGGTAATATTGTAATAATTGATATGATAATGAAGATTAATTATATTGTAAAATTTATCTCATATATAAAATGCAACAGGAAATAATACAATAAAATATTTGTAATATTAATTACCCATAATAGTCATTAATTGCCATTTAGATTCGGTCATTTATCAATTTATCATTATAAATAACACGTATAAAGCATAATATATTAATACTTAATATGTACACCTATATGCATACATATACACGATTACTGAGATAACTAGGAAAAAAAATGAATTATAGGTACCTAATAAAATAATATATTTTAATAAAATATTATTGTGTAATTAAATCGAATAATTTACTTTAATAAATAATTAATTTTTAATGCTGAGAATGTATTTTTTTAATAAGATATTGTCAGATCTTAGCCACGACTCCTGACAGACAATAATCCTTTAATATCCGTTTACATCAAGTTAAGTTATTTGAACATTTTTTAATTTTTATTAATGTTCTGTATTTATAATTATTCCAATTCACACGTTGACTAAAATAGTATAAAATTTGATATATATTACAATTTAATCGCTATGCCCATAAGCAGCACAGCATGAATCATTTCAATATATTCGCTAATTATATATTTTACGTGTTCGGTAGATCGAGTACCATAATTTTATTGTTGATAGTCAATGATATGTAGAATAATAATAATTAAAAAACACAATATTGTTTTCTTCGGTACTTTTGAACCTGGCACCAGAATAGATGTCTTTACGTTCGTTTTTAGTTACAACATTAACCTCGGGCTTATTAAGTAGATTATTATTTCTTTTATAATCAGTCTATATTTTGTTTTTTTTGAGGAATATGAATTACATTTCTGTGTAATCTTGGTTAAAACCAAATTATAAATTATATTATCATCATAAATGTAGTACTTAATTTTTCAATTCAGATAAATTATTAATAACTATATTAAAATTATTATTAACCATATAGTATCCTTAATTCTGTCGATTTCTGAGAAACCAAGTCATTATAACATCAGTTAACACAACATAATATAGGTATCTTATAGAAATGATAAAATATAGATTGTATAAATTATGGACACATTTTATAATTGATTCAAATCAAATGACTACTGCAGCAATGAGTTTTAGATCTAATAATTTTTAAATGTAAGATAAATAACTGGTGAAATATTCTTCAATAACATTAAATAATAACAATAGTTTGATTGACATCGGAAGCGAAGTTAAAATTAAAAATACACGTACTTAAACAAAACTAAGAGCACAACACTTACTGATTACTATTCACAATTTCACATAATGCGTAATCGTCAAACTAAATATTAATATTCATACTTAAGATCATTATTTATTGCATATATATATAATATACGTACAAATTAAATTGACGATAAATTATACACTTAAATTCTAATTATAGTATGAGAGCCATGTGGTTTGACGTTTGAATTGTATTGAATAGGTAGGTATGTATATATTTCACAGTCGTATTATTTATGAAAAAATAATTTTGAATTTATTTATTAAATCAAAATTAATTTCCTATTAGTAGATATAAGTATTACAATATAATAATTTCAGAATAATATTAGATAATCCGAAGAAATAAATTATGTTATGATACATTGATACTTACTAAAGAATTGTATATGATTAAAACGTCTAAATACGCATAATTTTGGATAATTTTCAATAGGTATCGATCAAGAATTTATTTTTATTTTAGGTACTTATAGATAAGCGCCATATTTATAGATTATTTGAGTTATTTCGTTATTAAAATAACATTTCATTATATATTATTATTATTTATAACATTAAATATATAAATACTGTTGTATCTTTGTACAATTTACTTTATTATTGTAAATTATTGTTTAGTCTTTAGGTCTTAAGGTGAAATTGTATATTTGAAATAAAGTTGTTTTTATATTATATACTATATTTTATTTTAAAATATGGAATTATAACTAAAAGCTTGGAAGATTCATAATTTATTTAT
The DNA here is from genome assembly GCA_013282895.1 of Eriosoma lanigerum. Taxonomy (NCBI): domain Eukaryota; kingdom Metazoa; phylum Arthropoda; class Insecta; order Hemiptera; family Aphididae; genus Eriosoma; species Eriosoma lanigerum. The sequence continues at coordinate 5,172,990 of CM023360.1, forward strand.
TTTTCATTAGACAACCATTTTAGTAATTTTGTAAAATTTTTATAAATTACATTGCTGTAAAGTGTAGGCGTACTAAAATAATAAAGACATAATCAGCTATTATAAATGTTGCTGACAATATTGGTTAAACACAATCAAATTGTCCGACTACGCATCAGAGTTTTAACGAATTGTATGCATCATTGTCTTTATAATATTTTTTATGATCGATCATTCTGATTACAAACTAAAAAGAGTTTAGTCTTTCATATTATACATATCTTTAATAATATCTTTTAATCTTAAGTAATTTCAAATGCTATTTATCATCAACTTTAAATTAATTAAAATTAAATCAATTTAGTTACTTTGATAAACTTTAAACTTAAATAAAGGCTTTCAATTAACAATATATTAATCTATGATAGATACATATTAAAATTAAAATTATACCAATATTTTATTTAACTTTTTAATGTAACTATGATGATTTATACTTTAATAATGTAATATTATATTATAATGGAAACGGAAACAAATAAAAAAAAAACAAATGTCATTATTTTTAATACTTTAAAAGTTAAAACCATAATTATTTTGTTCTACTATTCGCATATACGTATATATTATATAAATCTTCAGATGTAATATATATTATGCATGCCTATTTTAAATTTTATAAACGTTCATATTAGTGCTAATAATGTAATAATGATTTCTTAAAAATATTATATAAGACCAATATTTAACTTTTCGGATTAACTATAGGATTTTATAGGTTTATTGAATGTAAATAACTTATAGATTGTATATTTGTATGTAATAAAAGTAACATTAATATGTTTTAGTTATCCGAATAGTTACAATTTAGCACTTATGTATTATTGAATATAGATATTTCTCGTTTCTTAAATCGAATTAAATGTAATCTGTTCAATATTGGAATTTCATTATTGATTGACATTTAATTAAAGAAATGTATTGATAGTTTCAAAAATGAAAAATATTAGTTTTGCTCTACAATAATAAAATATACCTACTACGTTACTATGGTTTGTTTACTATAAGTTATTTTCACTAAAAGTTTACTATGTAAATTTGACAAAATATAATAAATACACCAATCGTTCAATTATTATACTATATATACATACATACCTATACTTATAAATTATAAGTTATACTATGAAAATATCTTGTCGGTTTCACAATAATACTATTCACTAGGTATACCTATAAACATAATATATATACAATATACCATTAATGGTTTGGTCACTGAACGCATTTACGGAGGTTTCTGGTACTTATAATGTCCTATTATAGACAATCGAAAATGACACAGCATATTATACTAATAATACCAATGTTTAATATTGGTATTAAAAATTGTTACCGATTATGTATTTTTTTATCGGTAATAAAACGTAGTTGGCCATTGTCTATGCAAATATAAGAACAGTCTGTGTATATTATAATATTATATAGCCACGTGGGTAACCACTTGGCAGCAATATATTTATTTTTAAATTCAGTTATCTCAGATCATACGATTCGCGGTATAAAAAAGAGAGAAAAGAAACAATTCAAATGAGATATATATATTTTAAAATGAACAACAAGGTACCTTTTTTAAATTTCGAAATAAAATAATAACAAAATTAACTATACCTAATTATGTATATTTTAATAACTATTGAAAAATCAAATTGTTCAAGTTAACTTTGAAACTGAATATATAGTATTAGGAAAGTAATAATTCCCGGAACTATCATCTTTTTTATGGATAGGTTAGCTGTACAAATCATTATACCTTATAACTTGACAAGTTATAATTTAGTCTTATCGTCTGTTTTAAAAATATTTTTTTTTACAAATTGTAAGTATAACATTGTAATTCGTAACAGATTTCAGTAATCCAGAAAATGTAAAGAGAAGGAAACATGGGCCTAGCAAAACTATTTTTGCAAGAAGCCTCGAAGTTTGTAGCGACACGATTGAGTACCTAGGCATCCTCCAGCGGGCGGAAAGTAAATGGGATTTTACCGTACAAAACATCGCGTTTGATCGATTAATCGATATATTATAAAATATTGGGTATTATTTGATTTTTTCAACGGTTGTAATATTGTTTCTAGCCATATTCATGTTTAACGAGATCCGTCGAACACAGAGTGGGTGCAAAGTTAACCGTCGTGAGGGGAGGGGACCAAAGACAATGTATTTCTCCCGGGATGGACAACCGGACCCGGAAAGGTCTTATAAAAAATTTACTTTAATGAAGCTGCAACATAATATGATAGGTATAAATCGTACTCCTACTCCGATTGTTCTCGACCTACCTCCGTACGTGTGATTTCGATCCTACACGTATTTCGATTTACTGCATCGCATGTGGAGAAACCATGCTGATTTTCATTACTTTTATTTTCTGCTCGTACAATACGACAGAAAACTTAATATTAAAAAAAATAACCGTAATTCATACGACAGCCGATCTCTAATCATTTGGATAATGTGTTATTCCAATATCATAATGATCGTTATTTTTAACATAATATTAGGTGTTATGATAGTTTTATCAAATAATAAAGTTCGAATTTCTTAATTAAAAAAAAAAGCGGAAACGTTTTAAAAATAAAATATTCATATATTTTTTTTAAAAACAAATAGTATTCATATTAGGAATATTATTTTTTGTTTAAGTATGTATTTATTACCTATCAAATTAGTTTAAATTACCTTTTAAAGGTATATTTAAATACTTTTAAATATTTTAGTACCTAATTTACTCAAGTATAAAAGCTATATAAAATATATAATAAATCCCGGAGCTTTAAATTGGTCTAAAACTATAGATAATTATGTAAAACGTACTTATATCGATTTGTTATAGGTATTTTAATTATTGTTTGTATTAATTATGGATAAAAATCAACTTTTGAACATATTATAATAAATAATTAAACGAATTTAAATAATTACCAATATCACGCATTATTATGTACTTTAAAGATTAAAAAGTGGGAAGGTTGATTTTGGAAAATTAGTGGTTTATTATATTTAAGATTTGAATGCAATGATATTGCATTAGAAAATACGATTCTGAGCAAAGCTCAATAGATTACAAATTTACAATATACTATATACTGGTAATCCATTCTAAAATTTTACCACGTGTATAAATTACCAATATAAACATTGAAAATAAATTTCAAGTTTCTACGGTTCAAGGAGTTAAACCGTTAAACCCAAAATTGCAGGAAATATTGAAAATTTATGGAAACGATTATAGGGCCTAATAGAAACCGTAATTTTGCCGATTTTCAGCTATTTTTTTGGTAGTTTTTCTTCTCAAGGAAAATTTTTTGAGAAATTCGAAAAATGAGCTAAATAAAGTATTAACTTATAGACGAAATTTTCTACCGAAAGCATGCCCTATTTGTGGTAATCGGACCATTATTTTTGTCCAAAAAGTGTCTTCAGACATAAAAAAAAAACATCATTGTAAAACCAATACATTCTTCGCTTCGCAAATCTAAAATTTAATTTTTTTGTATTATTAATTAAATAATATTATAATAATGTTATATAAATAATTATGCATATATATATATATATAGAAAATTCACACGGTCGAACAATTGTTTTTCTTGTTATTTCGTATATTATTTAGTTATATACTTGAGGTCTCTATATACAAGTAGTATTGTATACTTTTAATCATCTCATTATACTAGAAATATATTCATAAAAAAAATTTAATTAAAAGTTTTTAATGAGTTGATTACATTATCTAATAAATAAATAAGAGTGAATAAAATTTTCCCGTAGTTAATGTATGACTTAATACTAATATTGTATAAGCTAAATGTTACACACTTACGACGTTGACGTGATTACTTAAAAAATATATTAATGTTATAGCTTATACTATAATCCTTATAAGTTATAGGTATTCAATGTTTAAATGTAAAAAATGATCTCACACCTTTAAATATTTAAATTTTAAGCTTAAATATTGTTTAAATGTGTATAATTTGATGTCCAATTTATATTCTATCAATAATTTTATAATTTATATTCATATTATCATTAAATAATAATAATAATTTAAAAAGTATATTACAAACGGTATAAATATAATAAATGTTATAATTTTCACAATTTGTACATCGGATGTTTTATGATTATGTTTTTTTATGAGAATTCTATTATTTCTCACTCTATTAAATAATTACCTTGTGAGTTGTGATTAAAAATAAACCCAATTATAACATAGATAATTTGAATGTTTGATCTATAATTAATCTATAATTTTAAGTAATAGATACGATATAGGTAATTTAGGAAACTTATTTCTAATATTTTTTTTAGTAGACTAAAATTAAAATTAATATAGATGGATTACTAATTAATATATTATTGTTCTTAAATAAGTACATCAAGTAACAAGCTAATGTTTGTGTTTATTATAATTTATAATTATAATCTAATGTTTTTGATAAAAGACGTATAAGTATGTTTGTTTATTTTTGTTTGAATTGTTGGACTATAATATATATATATATATATATATATATATATATATACAATTGTGTAATTTGATGTTTACGAAATTATTCGGAAAAAAAAAACTGTTTTTGCTAAATAATACAAGTATTTGTGATCTGAGAACTCGAAAAAGCAGTAAAAATAAAAATATTTCAAAAATCACAAACTTTATTAAGTAATAATTATAATTATCATCAATTTGTCATATATAATATGTAGTAGTTTTTTTTACATATAGAATAATTTTCACACGTATATTATATAATATAATAAATAGTAGGTAGATACTGTAAAAAATTATATATTATGATTTGATATTTTATCATTTACCATAGTCATATTATCACGTCATAAATTATATATGAACTGTCATCCCTTCAGATGATGTTATTTGTAAAATTTGTCAATGTCTATTGAATGGAAAAGACAATACTGGCCCACTCCAAACGCCAAACGATATAATAATTTATAATATTATTATACAGGTACCTAACTTGAGAAATTCGTCGCAGCCATGAATTTTAATGATTTTCACTACTGTTCCCACTCAGTAATACGTGGAAAAGTGCTTAGTTAATAGTTATATTATAAAAAAAATATTATGAATCAAGTGATATATTATAATTTATAATATATAATTATGACGTACATAATTCATGTATACACAGTGTATATACTTTTTAGGATACGATTTTTAAGAAAATTGTATTTTTACACAACAGTGTAAAATAATATTATTATTTAATGCATAGAAACATTAGAAACCAAAGATATTTATAAGCAATAATTATTACGTAATTAACAATATAGTACTATAGATTATAGGTAATAATAACACAAAAAAAAAAAACATTATAGGTACCTATATATATATATAGATTAAAAACTATTAATATTTAAGTGCACATTATTAAGCAACTGATTTAATATATATATTCACTACGAATGATTTAAAATTATGTTTCATTTTTTTCACATCTATTATCGAAAATGTCATTTGATCCTTTGATAATAAAAGGGAACGCATTGTTTTATGTAAATTGTAATTGCCTACTGTAATCTGCATCGCAACGTAGTTCACACGATATTAACACTGTACAGTATTATAATGGAGGCATACTTACTCATATTATGCGTATAGTTTATAACGATTTTGCATACCTTGAACTTGTGTTCCAAGACAGAACGACTGTAATATACAAAACATAATAATATATTTATTAGATTCATCAGTAACTCATTATTCATTACTATAATAGAGGGCTTGTAGCTCTAAAAATAAACACAAAATATATGCAACTAAAACCCAAAAATGCAATTGGAAATAAGCACAAAAATTATTTTTAACGATGTCTGTTGATTATTTACAAAAATTATATTAGAATAAAAACTTATAAAACAATACAATATACTTGTAATTAGATAAACCTAAACTTAAATGATTTTAAAATTTCATCTTCTTATTTTTATTATTATTACCTACTCAAAAGTAAACTAAAAAAAATTTGTACAAAATATTTATAAAAAAAAGTATATGTTATAAAAGTAAAATAAGTCCAAAATATGCATAGTTTGAAAAATAAAATTACATAATTATTTTAATATTATCTTCATCTAAACATATAAAAATGAATTAATTTCTTGCACAAGACTATTTTTCTGTATGAGAATATGCAGATGGAGTAGATATTTGATTATTGGTTTTTTACCTATATTATTATTATCACACCACGGGTAGATATAAACCTATGTAGAATGTATAATTGTGATAATTATAAAAGAATAGACAAATTAAAATTGGGCGGTAATAATAACAAAATACAATACTAATAAAATCTGGAAAATAATAAGAGTGTGGAATTAAGGTATAACTTATCGATTTTTATATATAGACTTAAATGTTCTATATACTATTATATTTTCAAACATAATTATTATTATAAAAAACGAATTCATAAAATATTGTAAAAATCCTTTGCAGTATTTTTTTAAAAATGTCTACCATTTTATTTGTGTGGGAATAAGTATAGCATACCAATATAATACTATAAAAAAAAAATATCAACAAGAAAAAATGTAGTAAAAATTATGAAAAAGATAAAATTGACGAAGGAAATTTATGCAGTAATTAATTAGACGAATCACCCTTAATCGGTGACGCACATAATATAATGTAATAATTATTAATTAACATGCGAGATTTCAATTACGTAGGTATTGGATATTATTTTGCACAAAAACGCGTGATAATAATTAATAAAATATGATAATGAGCGATAAAAATCGTAAAAATATGAATGTATGTTATTATATAGGTATGTACAGTTTATGTGCGTCGAAACACTCGTTTTCGTATCGTGTTAACAACACGCGAAAAGCACCTGTAGAAAGAATTTTATTATAGCAGAGTGTTTGTTATCCTTTAGGGGCTTAGTCGAATACGGTGAAAAATGACAAGAGTATTATTTTATTTAAACATTTGATTCGTGAATAAATCTGTCGTTTAGCTTATATATTTGTTTATAATAATATAGAATTATAACGCAACGACGTACGGACATCCTGAATAACGGGTGTCGCCCACTTGTACGACACAATAATATAAAAATATAAGTAAGGCGCATAATATTATGTATAGTGTAATTTTACTGCACGTGTTACCGATATTTAATTATACATACCCGTCTCGAAAAGGAAATGGCACAATCTTCACGGAGAATCAACATTGTCAAAAAAGCCAAGAGCTGAGTAAAAATTGCGTTCCGATTGTAACGTGGTATTATTTTATTTATAGTCCACCAACCACGCAATTAACTCGCACACACGAGTTTGTTATACCGAAGTAGGTATATATATTTTACCAAATTAAATCTGTATACACGTAAACGCGAAATTACGAGGGCACCACCTGTTACTTTGTTAATTTAACAGGGTGATCGAAGTTTTGTGTTACGGTAAAAAGGAGAAAAAAACATTTAGATTTTTAAATATTAGTCCCGCTATTAATTTACTCCGAAAATCAATTTAAAATAATATATTAAAATGGTCGATTTGTAGTTTTAAGACGCATTGGATTAGAATTTTCCTCCGTATTTAAAATATTTTAACGAGAAAATTGTTACCTATAACAAATAATTTTTATCACCCTGTACAGCTAAATATATTTAATATAGATTAAGATAATATTATTAAGTATATACTTGGCGTGTGCTCTGTAGGCGAACAACTGGTGTCGATTGTCGAATCTTTTGACTTACTTATTATTTATTTTTTGTCATTAAAACAAACAAAAAAAACAATAAATAAATAACATAATATTGTAATTTTATTTTACTGTAATATATAGTAGATATATAATATAAAACGTTGGTATTATTTCATTTCAAACGTTGATTCGATAATTTAAATTTTTTTCGGTTGTTATTATTTATATTTTACTGCGCGTTTTTGTTTAGCGTAATGTGAAATCTGAATTTTAAATATATTTTACTCTGGATACAGTAATATATCTTGTATTTTGACATCTTCAATATGCCCACACAGTTGCATGCAGTGTCAAACGACCATGTGTTATTTGTGCCTTGATTACATGTTTGTCTGGAAGCTTCTTTATCATATTTCCATTCATCAATCGTCAATTGACAGATTAACAGAAAAAAAAAAAAAAAAAACTAGAATAAGATAAACAATAAAACTACTATACGTAAGATTAACGAAAATTAGTTGAGACTCGTTTCCTTCGTTTTTTTATTTTTTTATGGGTTTTGTTGTCTGTTTACGAGAACGATATAGCGTGTAATTTGCCGTTGTCGGCAATAATCGTTGCAATAATACGTCATGAACTATTCTATCGAGAATTCCGATGAAATGCGTTTTCATTCATATAATAAATATGATATTTTATATTTTGTTTGCAGTCAAACGCCGCCGCGTCCGTTAAGATATCGATACTTTAGCAATATTGACGTTCATTCCTGGGCAATAATAGCGATAATGACTGTACGCTTGAGGCATTGTCGTAAATTTTATATATAGTTTATTGTTTTTTACAACACCGGTGTTGTGTAGGTATTAGGCGATGTTGTAAACCGATGTTTCAACCGAGCATATACGAGTAGATTAGGTTAGGTTATTGAAAATATTACGCTAAACTCTCAAAATCAATCATAGTCATTTTAAATGTTAGACTTAAACGTAGTATTGTGGTCTACGTATTATAATTCAAAATATAAATTCACACTAAATAATATTCCCACTACAGATCAATATAAATTTCATCGTGACGGCCGTGACGTAGTATATCGAGTGTTTTGATAAAAGAATAGGTAAATTTATTTATAAACTTGGACATTTCACAATTTATTTATCGCTGAAATCTATTGGTTTCGTTGTGACGTACAATTCGAAATTATTATACTGGGATATTATTATTGCCTACGCTCGATTCAATATCGTATAACCGAATCTTTGATACAACAAACCTTCCATGATGAAAAGGTATTGACAATCGTCGACAATCCACGAGTGTTTCAAGAGCTCGTCAACGTGTCACTAGGAGTTACAGCAAAACAAAATGCAAAATTAATAGACGTTCTCGATTCAGAATTTCCGGTAACATAACATTGTATATACTATAATATAGTCAGTAGACCTGTGTGTTCTCCATTACTATACACGAGACGCCTTCCCACAACAACGATTCGACGGATTTACGCCACACACAGATCGTAACATATAAATATTATTACGATATTATTATCGTTTATTATCGTATTTCTCATAATCGTGTTTTACAATATATATTATATTAATATCTGTCGTAAAAATTGTTTTTATTCTTTAAACTTCCCTTATCCGCCTAGGTTTAGATTAATATTTCATTAAATTATGTCCGTCCACGTATATATGTATAGGAGATGTTATAATATAAATATTATTAATTATGATTTACGATTATGGCTTAATGACTATACGTTTTATAATATAGATACCTACCCGTCGCTTGCGTATTGATTCGTGTCCCAACTTCCAGATGAATATCTATCCTCGCGTGTATACACGACAGACAGACGTATATATATAGTTGGCGCCCACGACTATATTATAATAATTAATAATTTAGTCCGGCCACTTTTCTGCAGATCGAAATAGTTTTCGCGTTATTAATTAATATCATGCAATTATGTGCACGTTATTTATTAATTATTTTTTATTTAAACGCAACAATATATATTTGCTCTTTTTTTCTCTCATATTGTTGCCGAAACGATTTATGCGATTCCCCACAGTCGCACTAAATCAAACGTAAACCGTTCGAACCGACATTATAACTTATTCGTAATATAGATAGGCACAACTATAATAATTATGACGTATAGTTTCGTTAAAACAACGATAATTCGCGTACCTAACTAACATACGTGAAAATATAGATTTTTTTTATTGTCGCGCGCGGACGTAAAGAATTTCGATGTAACAACATTATATGTTATTATTAAAAATGCGACGTTTCGATATTTCACGCGTCATAAACGCTAAACGCGGGCGTAAAATGTTTTACAATTTCAAATGTTAGTTATAAGGTATGTGTGACGTTTTACGCGCTCGCGATTCGAAAATAAAACAAATTAAGCGTGTAATATATTGTTATTATACTCGTATTTAATGATACATTGTTTTACATTTCTATCGTAGTTTACAGTTTCACATTATAAATCGTATTACATATCATGATATTTATTGAGTATGAAAAATTATTATTTGTATATGTTATGATGACTGATAGAGTTCACCGGTTTGGGACTTCAAACCCGGAATTTGAATCAAAAATAGGGGCGTCATTTCAATTTTTTAAAATTTTATTCAATACGCTTATGTATAGGTTCCTTGCGTGGTCCAAATGACGTGTCTGCTCAAAAAGCTCTAAGTTTTTCTTTAGATAATTTGTGTATGTACTGGTAAATCTAAAACTACTAAAACCGATGACAGAATTATATTTTTCAAGATAACATATTTATTAATCTGTTCATATAGTTATATAAAAACTAAAAAATTTTGACACTAATAATTATTGTCTGAAAATTTTTTAATCTCTAATTAATTTTTTTTAAGTAATACAATTTTAAATAGATAATTATTTCAAAAAATAGTTGAAAAAATGATTTGTAGACTTGTAGTCATAGTATAATATGCAAAAAAATTCACAAAACTAACAAAGAGTATTTTTAACAAATGTACGATCGAAATAATCAAAAACTAGCACTTTAAAATTTCATATATAAATACACGATAAAAATGTTAATATAACATGTCATGATAAAAAAAATAAGCAAATGTTAACCGTGTCCCGAACCCTGTTTGTTGTACTTTCATAGAGTTTTCTACATGATGTATTTTTATAAAATTCTTTAAGAATTTTCATAAATTCGATTCTCAACACTCTGTCATTATTCGCATCATATTACAATAAGATACGTCATCACCACGTATGTTGTTTGACAAGATCATAAATTTGGGATTAGGTACTGTGTGGCGTAATAGTATTTATAACACGCCGTCCCGTCTATAGGTGAAATTACTATATATACGACCCGGAAGACCCACGTCGTTGAATTTAATATATAATAATTTAAGTAACGATATCACATTTAGTTTAGTGCTTAAATATATATATATATTTATTATACCGTAACAATACGCCTACCACGATTTAGAATATTCAACCTCGGATTAACCAGTGGTAACCATCACATTAACCGTACAATATAATAATATCAATTGTACATACTACATAATATACTATATAGGTATTATATTATTATACGTACCTACTAGTGTTATATAGATCCAGAACTCATAAACGCAATATAGTAAATTTATTTTCTATTTCTATTTAATAATTTAGTAATTTACAGCACGGTATTCAATTGCACTTGGATGATAATTTTAACGTAAATGTATGTAACAAATTATATTGCATGCAATGCGATACATTTATAATTTTATTAATTATAAATTTTTTTCTAAAATATAATCATATGAATATATAATGCGACACTTTTTACATTATATAAAATTTCGATTGTATTTTTTTATATGTTAAAATGAATTTGTTTTTTTTTTTTTCTACGTTACGAGTACCTGTTTATTGTAATTGTTATTTGTATACAATTATTATTAAGCGTTTTACCTATGTAAAGTCTAAATATAAAGTAAAACGTTTTGATATAATATTATTTGATATTTTGATTCTTCATAATAGTATTGGTTAAGATAGAACTAATTATTATTGTTTATGGTTAGTGGGACTAGTTTGTTTAGAAACTGTGAAGGACAAATTTAAATTTGATATTATATACCTATAGTTGATAAATTATCAAAAATGACAAGTAGTACTACTATAGTAGCAATTATTATTACTATAATTTGTTTACAATACATTTAAATAAATTAAACACGTTTAAATTAACTGTATATATTATGAAATATTATTATTAATTAATTATTTATAGTAGGTATAAAGAGTATAACTATGAATTTACTTATGAGCTTAAATATAATCCACAAATATGAATATAGATAATATAATAAGTAGGTATGCAAAATAATTTAATTTCTGGTAACCCTTTGAATTATTTCACATTAAAATGTATTTTATTTTATATGATTGTTAATTTATATATCATTAGACAATATTTTTTTGTTATTATACTAGGTACTTTCTGTCTTTGAATAATTATATATTTGTTTGGAAAAAAATATTAATGTATAACATCATTATAATTGTATAAATGATTTAATTAGGTAGTATATTTGTTTTGTTTTTCTTCACGTTCACATTTTTTTTAAAAACAATCAGGTAACGTGTTTAATTTTAAACTACTTCAGTAAATACAGCGTATCTACGTCTTAATATAAATTATTTTATGATGATAGTAATATGAATTGTATTTAAATTCTAAAATATTTTTTTATATACCTATATTATACATAATATGCGCAACCAAATATTATATATGTTCTAAATTACCTTATCATTAAAACTTTATCTTCATTTAAAAAATACACATTATAATAAAATTTCAAACTTTAATATGCACCACGTTAAATTATTAAAATTCAAGTTTTATTGTCAAAAAAAAATTAAAAAAATACAGTTTAATAATATATTAACACATCGTATTTTATTTTCTTGGTCATTGTATAATTTTATTAAAGAATAATGTATAATGTATATATATTATTATTATTTAGGTACCTAATACATATGTATGTATTCGTGATAACTACCCAAAACACAAATCAATAAGTGTTTCCATTCATAATTGGATATAAAACCATTATATTTTTTTTTTACTTTTAGTATTTAACCATATAGGTAATTATTTGGTATTATTTTTTATTGTTGAATGACGTCATTGTATCTATAATATCAAATTAAATAGGTACGTTTTGATTTAATTATTATATTATTTTATATTTATTATTAAATTATATCTAATATGGCATTATTAGATAAATATATATCATGAATTTGGAAAATTAAACATTTTGTATATTAGCAAAGTATTTTATATTTATTGAATTTTGACTAATTATAGGACCCACTATATTTACTACTATAATATTTTAATGTATAAAATACGTATAATAATAGTTTAACATCTACCTATACGATATACATTTTAAAATACTTTTATACTTTCTAGATAAATAGCTCGAGATTAAAACAACTATTGTTTTTATTTCTCAGCAATTTATCAGAGCCCAAAGATAACCCACGCGAAAAACGTTAATGACCTTCCAACAACAGCAACGGTACCTACAGAAATTATTGGATTTATCCTATTGTAAAAACTTTATATTAAGAAGACGTAAATTTAGATGTTTAACTATCTGCTTCTATACAAACAGAAAAAAATAGCATAATTATAGCAATCACATACTTATTACCAAATTTAAAGAATGAAACATTTTCCAGTAAGTACCCCATATTGTAGGTTTTTTTTAAAAAAAATGTCATCTAACAACAAAGTTATATGTTTTATATTTTTCGTATTTTAAATAAACATAATAAGTTATAATAATTTAATAAATGTCAGATAACATTTTACAAAAATCCTATGAGAGAAACTCGACAATTTTCTACTCTTTACATTTAGTAATAATTATTATTTTATCTCTAAAATTAACTTAAATTTTACGATTCAAGTTTTACGTCGTTGTGATTTTGCTATATTTCTTGTTGTATAAACGAAGACAACAAATATTATGAGTATATAAGTATCCTCTTAATGTAAATTATAATTTTAAGTTCTATTCTTCGATTGCTTTGGTTTGAAATTAAATCTAATATAAATTATTAAGAAATTAATAATTATAATAATTTAAATCAAAAATAAAATAATGACTATTATATAGGTACCTATAATGAATGTCCAGATATAGATATATCCGATATAAACAGAACGATCAGTATTTTGTGTTACATACAATTGCAGGAATTATATATTGTACGTTTTTAATGTTATATCTATATTAAATTTTTATTTTTGTAATTAAATATTTACCTTTGCTCATAATCATACGAAATATATAAACATAACCCTATTTAGCACAATGTATACATGAGGAAAAAAAATTAAAAAATGTTTACGCATTCGAACAATTATGAACATTTTTATATTATGACGATATTTTTAATTCAAATACGTTAGAAATTTCAAACGATTTCAAGTGATAATTTTTAAATAGATATAAAATTAATACAACTAAGTTTATATTATATTATACCAATATTACATAATATGGAAGTAAATATTATTCCGTATTTTATTTTGATTGATTTTCGGTAGATAAAATTATCAATAAACGCAACCACGCTGTTATAGGCGTATACTGCATAGGTACTATACATGATTACATGACCGTATTCAGGGAGGGGGGAGGTTTCCATAATCAAACCCTCCATGAAAATTTGACAACATATTAAATGATATATATTTTAAGAAACAACACGATTTTCGTTTAAAAATATACATAATTAACATCTTCATTTAATTTAGGTATCTAATTATGTTATTTTATTATATTTGGACATACTAATTTTTGGTAAATAATTATTATTAACTAATAAGCAATCAAACAATTGATAGTTTGTGTAATTTAGAAATTAAAATCAAAGTAAAATAACATATATGAGTCATTAGAAATTGATATAACCTTAACAGGCAATGCTAATACGAATTGAAAAATAGTATATCGAAGAGGAGTCCTTGTCCTTCAAATTATTTTAATAAACATTAATCTTAATATTGTCCTCGATATTTCATATTGTTTTTAATTTTTCTAAACTTTCACAAAAGTTTAAAGAAAATTCGTTTTATGACTGGATATGATGCAATATTTTATATACATATTTTATTTTGTGTGAAATCCAATAAAGTGTAATCAGAGTCGTAAATATATTTAGATCGTATTGATGACAAATTTTACATTTCCAAGACAAAATTAATAATATAACATTATAAGTACTTATAATTCGTGATTTTAATTTTGATCAGTTTAGTGTTCATATTAATAAAATAAATGAAACTTATTAGTTACAATGTATTATAGTAATTAATATAAAATAGGCATTTACAATAATTATTTAATTAAATTATCATGATAAAATAATTGGACTTATTTTATACGTATATCTAATTTGTTTGACATATTTTATAATATTTATTATAATCAACAGTAGAAATGAGATAATTTGAATATTGTTTTGAATAGAATATATTTATCGGATTAAAAAATATATCTCAATAAATAATTACCTACAGGCACTAATATTGTTATCACGATTAATATATAATAAAAAAACATTTGGGTTTTCACACTTCCTACTCGTTTATATCACTCAATATCGCTTTATACTTAAGTATTTGAAACTATCTATACGATATTATTAAACCTATCATATCTTTATAACAGCATCGATCACCATTCACCATGATAAATGAAACACACCTATAATATATTATTATATCTATTTTTATACGTGTTACAATCAATTATATTTATTATCATATAATAAGTTGTCCATTATATTATATATTATTTTGATGTTAGCTGATGTCAATATTAACATACATTTAAATTTTTATTTAACTGTTAATGATCTAGTCAATAATTTTATCGATTTTAATTTTTATATTAATATAAAACTAAATCATATTTCTAAAATACTAACCATTAACCAATCTTGTTAATGATATTTATATAGGTATAGATATTATTTTGAATTAATATATATAAAAAAAAAAAAACATTAAAGTTATATATATATATTTTTTTTTTACTTAAAAGATAATAAAATAATCACATTATAGTATTAATTTTTTTAAATTGTAGCTACTTAACTATTAACTTATTTTATAAAACTCTTAAATATTTAAAATAATTTTTTTTTTTTTTTACTTTTTATTATTTTCACTTTAAGACGTCTTAGAGATTAAAGCAGCAATGGACACTCATTATAATATTTAATATGTATACATATGCAATAACTGAATGAATGATCGATATTGTTAAAGTAATTCAAAAAATAAATCACATTTATTTATTAAGTGATAGTATTTGAGATAATAATATATTATTATTTATTATAATCCAATTAGAGTCCGTACTATAGTATAGACCTTATGCTATACATGATGTCGGTGTAACATGATTCCGCCCTTCACTTATACACTATAATACTAACCATTAGGCTTACGTTGGATCAACGATGATTATATGTAACTAGGATAAATCGTACAAATCGTTTCATGGTACACATATGATTATTATTATATGCCGTACGAGCTGCGCGTGACATTGCCATCTATCAATAAAATGAGATTTGTCCATTTAAGGAAACGCGTTTTCCCCTAGTCCAGGTAAATAATTGTTAATTTATACGTCATAATTTATAGGTACCTATTGATAATGATTATTATTTTGTTCTTTTTTTAATTTCCCAATATTGGATGTTTATTGCGTATATAGGCTATAGTCATGGTTTTCACGAGTCTGGATTATTTTTCTAGACTTTACAATATCGTATAAATCGATTTGGAATTGTTTAAAATATATTATGAAGGTTATCGTAAAATTTAGCACGTAGATATATACGTACAGTTTTAACATGTTTTTATTTATTTACATAAGATGCCTACACTATTAATATAAAATAAAGTACGTATATAGGTACTGAAACATGAGAAATAAACAAAAAAACGAAAATTCTTCGAGTTCTGATAATTTTTTAAAAGTCTTAAAAAGCATTTGAATTCAACCGAAAATGAAACACGAAGGTTAATCGAGAAAAAAAAAATAGTTGTTTCGTTTGATTTTTTTTTTAAATCGTACCTCGAAAGGTTTGCGTTGAATTTTCTAAGTAGTTAAAATCGATTTATCAAAAACCATTTATTAAGGTAATTTTAAGTTTTTAGCTTTTACTTAGATATATCAACACGATTTACATTACATACTTTCATTGTATTTATAAATTAATTGAATCACTCAATGAAAATAATATGGACTAAATTATAAGAAAAATATTTTAATATTCGTTAATAAAATTCAAGATACAAATATTTACAAACCTTTTTTATTTCTGTTATTACATTTAATTACTGTGATTACAGAAAAAATCCGCACTCCCTCTAAAAAATTCCCGGGTACATCTCTGTTTATAGGGTCAAACTTGATATGAAGGACTCACTAAAAATTGACTTACGAAAATACGAAGGGCCTCAGTTATAACTGATGAATTTTGAATATCAATATCAACTATGTATTTACTTTATTTCAATATTTCTTATCTGGTCCGGATATAAGTATCTGGTGGCCCTTGGGCCCAAATTTGTAGGTGTCCAAAACATATTTTTATATATATATATATACATTATTGTTAATAAGTTTAAAGCACAAATCATATGATTAATATATATTTATTAATTATTTTACAAATTAAAACTATTAGAACATAATTTTTTTTTTTTTTGTATTTCCATAAAATAATTATAAAATTTTGGGAGCATCTGTTGCCCTAACGCTCACTCAATTCCTTTAAATCCAACTATGTTTCTTATAAATCTTTCTATGTTTTAAAGGTAACCGATTTTCGTATTTTTTAAAAACGTCACTTATAAGGAAAATAGTTTGCATTTTTGCAGTATAGGAAATACAACAGTCCGACCCTGTCTGTGCCTGCCAATATTGGATTCGTATTGTGTATTCGTATATTATAATAATATATGTGATTATCACTATTTCGACCGGATCGGAGTTGATTTTCGAAACCGGGCGCAGACTGTTTTTTTTATATTGTTGTACCTACAGGGTGATCAGAGTTCTGAAATAATGAAGACGACATTGAAAGCGTATATATATATTTATGTGTAATTCCCGTCGCTTTAATGTAACACGGAATTGCGATCACCCTGTATATTATGTGCTAGAGGGTGACTTTTCCGTTGACCCGCCACTACCTATAAACCTATAATAGCCGAGCAGCGTGGAATGCAGTGGGATTCGTCGTTGATAAGAGAAGTGCACGGGCCGCCGTAGGAGTCGGCGAAGGACGCGACCGCGTAATCTGCTCCGCCGTAGTTTCCAGACGGGCACACCGGTTAGTATCCACAGTGCTTCAATGGACGGTGGTCGTGTTTAAGTCGCGAAAACACAATAAATAAATATTAACGGTGTATTATCATCATTATTAATGTAATAAAAAAAAAAAAAAAAAAAACGTATTTATTATTTCGTCGTTTCGTCGTTTGTTTATCAATATTATCACTGTACGAAAAAACCAACCGTG
Source organism: Eriosoma lanigerum (assembly GCA_013282895.1). Lineage (NCBI taxonomy): Eukaryota > Metazoa > Arthropoda > Insecta > Hemiptera > Aphididae > Eriosoma > Eriosoma lanigerum. The sequence goes on from CM023360.1 coordinate 5,191,375, forward strand.
TCCGATCCCTGCGAGACAGGTTAGAATTGCACTATTTTTATTTCCGTTCCTATTTCTTGTCAAACAATTTTAATTATAAAACGTAAATCGATATCATAACATATTATATTAAAGACAATCCACACTATATTTGTTTGACAAATAATTTATTATTCAAATTCTGTATAAGAAAAAAAAAACCGCACACACGTTATTCTAATCATACTAAACATATTAATTATATAATTAACAATAAATATATTATTATTATTATTACTATTATTATTATTGTTGTTATGAATAATATTCGATTCTTTATTATGACGTGCTTTATTCATTGACTGGCGATAAACCAGATAAACCTTAACACGCTTGGACCGCTTGTACCCAGTTATAATACATTTTCACTGCTTTGTATTACTATTTCTCGGTTTAGATTTTACTTGTTTTCATATTATAAAATATAAATTATCAATTTAATTACAATATTGTAACATTTAAAATTTACTCGTATTCAAACCCGAATCGAAAATTTTTTATCGTATTCTAATACATCGTTACAATATACGATAAAATCACGAAGTCAATGAGATAATATTGAAATTACTTAATGTATTTTATGCGTGGTATTTATAAATGGCTAATATTTTCATACTCGTTATTTTACAAAAAAAAAAAAATCAAACAAATCGAAATATGTTAACATTAATTAACACCGTTTTAGTGTTTAAGAGTTGAGATGATTAGCGAAACATATTTACTGCTCACGCGTTATGGGTAATAACAAAAAATCCTGTACCGCGAATTGCTTAATGAGTCATTCTATTGTCCATATAATCACTGAAATTATGTACAACAGGATCGGTTTATTTTAGTCACAAATATTACTGTTATTTTATTATTATTACTTTTTTTTCTCTGTCTTATGTGGAAGGTTTATGAATTTATGATTCATTACCGTTCACGATGTAATATAATGAGCTACAGGAAAAGTCGTTGACATACGTTTTTTTTACATATCATCCATGTAAATTTTTTCAAATCGAACCAAATCAGTTTAAACATTTTAAATGTTCTTCAAAAAGCGATTTAAAATAGATCAATAAATAATAACAATAATTGAATTAATGAATCTCTTCCGAGAATTACGTAACATGATTTTACAGTGAATTCGCGTGTGTTTGTGCAATACGATCAATTATTTATACATTTAAAATAATTTTGTAATAATTAAATCAAAATTGGAATTTATGTATTTTCAAATATTTTGTTTCACTAAATAAAACACAAACAAAGACATTATATATTATAATAATATATAAATTTTACATTTCTTTTTATTATTGACACTGTTTCTGTTTCTCCATAGCACAATGATATTATCTATTATAAATTGTAATATAATTAAAATTAACGATAAACCGTTTGTATGATTTAGTAATATAATTGTTTTAACGTATATACATAGTGATTATTTTGATCTTTCTACAACAATATTCCTAGTTGGAAAATTATTATAATTTCATATTATTATTATTTTTTTACATTAATTTCCAGTGATTTTAATAATTGTTTATAGTAGGTACCTATATATTATAATACTAATTATATATTACTTATTTTACTTATAATTAAGAAACAAAGATTTTAAATTACGATAATTGAGAATGTTTGTGTAGTAATAATAATAGTTATAAAATAAACGTCCTGTATATATGCGAAAAATAATAACGCATTTTGTTTACCATACAATTTTTTAATAATATCATTTCATTGAGATTTAATAAATTGATTAATTATGTAAATTAATTCATTAACTACACGAAATGATGAGGATTTAGTATTAGCGTATTACAAACCGTAAATAACAATCATACAGTGTATAAATACATTAGGGATCTATAATTTTATAGTCTGCAGTGTAGCATAGTGGCAGTGTCCATAAATTTAAATAAAAAATGAGATATCGTTTCATGGAATGTAACCAGTTTCAGTGTCTCGTCGCATTTTATAGATACTAATAAGCCGATCCAGCGACGTTCATGATGTATTCAAAGATCTGAACACGGTGATGTTACCTGTTTTTTTTATTTTTCAATATAAATACTTTTTAATATTATTATTATTATTATTTTAATCCAAGATGGATAAAAAAATTGATTTGATTTATCAATGTTTGTCCTATGTTTTTATATTAGCGTAATATTATCAGAGCACAAAATAATCAAATCGTTGATACGTATTTATTTCTTAGAATTTTCGTTGTTCGATTAAAAAGAGTTTGTAGGTATTATAGACAACATTTTAAGTTACGATCTTTCTGCTAATTCGTATTTAATATTCATATTATCATAGTATGCCATTTTTGAAAGTACGTGATATTCGTTAAGTTATGTTGATTTTTTAAAGTGAACATTAATTTACAACAATTTTAGTTTTAAAATATTATCTCTCATAATATTCCTAAAAATGTATTTATATAGGTAAATACTTATTGCGTAAGTTTACTTGTATAATATATATATTTTAAATCTGAAATATTACTTTCTAAACGAAATAAACAGTTTTATAAGACAAATTTACTAATATATATTTATATATATTATATTTGCCTAGTAAACAGTTTTAAATTATACTAGTTTATTGATTTTATTAATATTATATAGTCTTTGGAATAATAAAATATATCATTCAAGTTGTAAACAAACACATATTTTAGTCAAATTTTTTTTATTTTTATAACACAGATTGAGTTATATTCAATTTATCTAAACTTTTAATAAATAAGAATTTTTATCATTCTTGTGAATTATTCAAACGTGTTTTTTGTAAAGTAAGTGCTGGAATAGGTAAATTATTATTAGATATTTCTTCGAATTTATTTCGATTGTGATTTGCATACAATTATTCTATAACGATTATATTTACCTAGATTAGTTTTAAATTTATTCGTCATTACAGAAAATGTACTATTGTTTTTAAAATAACTTCTACTAAATACGTACAAATATGTAGGTATATACGTTTATCTATGAGATAATTATAATATATATGAAATTTAAAAATAAAACTACCAAAAATGTATAGGTTCCAATGTTTTGTAAGCAATTTACCTTAACAGTTATTCACAATAAATACATGTATACTTTTTAGCCCCAAGAGCCACTTTCTCTCCATATTCAGACTCATTACAATAACATGTTAACAGTTAACACGTAAGATATAACAGAGAATAAAATGCTTAAAATGATGAAATATAATCGATATAATATATTGATAAGTACTAAAGAAATTATATATTCAGAAATACAATTTTTTGCGTTTCGTTTTTAATTTAAAATGTGAATTATTGTTAATATATACTTACATAATATTATTAAGTCATATATAAAATAATTAGAGCTATAGGTTGACAATTTTTGTATAATACTAATATTTGATTAGTAACAATATTTGCTTTTATTTTAAAATTACACATTCGTCATATTATTAAAATCGTTTTAATTTTACTTATTAATAATTTTTATTAGAAAATCATAATATAGTAGCTAGTGTAATATATTATTTAAATATTATTATAGTATAATTTAAAGTTGTTAAATTTATTCAAATATACATGTATAATAGGGGAAAACGATTGTTAAGTTTACAATTGTTATTTCTAATCGTTTTTAATATTTTAATGTCAATAAAATCTATGTGATTTTTACAACATCACACTGCCCAAACAGGTATGGATCTGTATTAATATTATGTAGTCACTTTAGATCGAATACATGACGTATACGTTACATAATTTTACAATATTCGTAAATGTTTATTAATGTTAGCCGAAATGCCTATAAATGCTTATAAATTTTGTTTCAACAACATTCAGTGAGTGAAAATTTTTTTTATTTCTAAAATTATGTAATAATATGTGTCGTAGATATAATATGTACATAATTTATTATATAAATTGCATTATATTTATACAAAACATTATACGTTACATTATATTTGAATTGTAAAAACACTGTGTAGGTATAAAATATATATTATATCGTATGGTTACAGATTTTTTTTATATCATTCCAGGGTTAATTAATGGTAATAAAATAATAGAAATTGATAATGGCCGCTGGCATTTAGCCTTAAGTACAAATGTTAATAATAAAATATGTATGAATATAATAATAATGCATATGGTGTACATTATTATTATGTACTATAATATGTCGGCGCTAATAATAGTATAAATCAATTGTGTATTGTTATCGAAAGAAAAAACTACGATTCAATCATTTAAAATTAAATCAAATTCTGATATTCTGATATCATTAACAACAAATGACAAAACGAATATTTATTCTGTTAGAAATAAGTACAGTATTGCAAATTATTTTTAGAAAGTTAATTATTTGTATTATAGATTATGTGCAATTAAAATATAAATTGAATGATTTTAATCGTTACTATAATCAATATAATTTCATATGCCCATTATACATATTGATAACAGCTATTTTTCGGATTTTTGTTTAAAATAATAAATTATTATGATACTTATGATTAATATATTTATGCAATTTTTCTCAATGTTAACGGTGTTCTTGCAAATCCTTTTAAAAATGAAAACATATTATATACTTATTAATTTTTCTTATAGAATAATATTGCTATTTTTCATTATAAATTCATAATTGTTTATTGAAATCTATGATATGTCTTATAATATTAGTATAATAGTTACTTATTATTTTATTTTTATACATTTTGTTGTATATAATTTGGTACATAAATATAGTTTCATTATAAGCCATAATTGGAGATACGGCGTATAGAAATAACAAACAAATTTTTTAAATATTGCATAGAATCAGAATGATTGCATTTGTCAAATTATCCAGACACACCCTGTATATATTTATATACGTTTTATAAACAAATATTTATACTTTCATTTTTCGAGCTTTTTAGTAAGCATAATTTTAACTACTCGTATGATATTAATTAATTATGCTTCTTCAGTTTTATTTAATAACGCGATATTTGAAAGTCTTTTCTGTCCCGTTGCACTTCGCAAGTATTCATTTTTATTATTTTCAATTTTAAAAATATCCGTTTTGCTGTAACTACAGCTTTACAGCCTTCAGGTACATATTATTAATAAATCATTAATAATTAACGTACTTTTGAAAATCATTTGCTCATTATTAATAATTAAAAATAATTAAAATGATTAAGTATTAAATATTCGATTCTAAAAATCATGTTGGTAATTTCTCGCGATTTTAGAAGTGAAGTATCTATATGACGTACGTGTACTATTACGTTGTAATCATTGATTTAAATGGTACTCGTATGATAATAAAATAATATATATTAGGCCTTTTTTTAATATTCAATATATTAATCTTTTGTTAAAAACAATTCTGGAATGGCTTTTTTTTTTGTAATTGAGAGAAAGGCTCTTTGATATTAGAGCCCCAATTTACTAAATTCCTATATTTCCGCCACTGTAATATATATTTATATACCTACTATAATAGTAGTAGATATAGTGTTTCTTCATTTTTCTAAAGTATATTCTAATATTCGTGTTTAACGTATCAAGTTACTATAATTTATGATAAATATAATTTTGATTCTAAAACATTTCGATTTTAGACTTTCTAGTCCAAATTAGATGGAAAAAATTTTAGTTCATTATACAGTTATTATTGCCTATATGTTTTTGGTCATCAATGTTTAAAATTATTTCTTTAAACTTCTTATAATATCTACTAAAGATCTGCATTAATAAAGCATTTAAAGTTTAGACCATATTATTTTGATCATAATAGTGTAATAGTTTAATCCAAAATAATTTGACTATATTATTTTGAATTGTCTCAGTGGTTTTAATAGGTAAGTTTTGGTACATGCATAATAAATATCTATTGGTTTTTATCGAGATAATGTTTGTTATGAATTACATAAAAATAATATCGATAAAAATTAATATTAAAAATGAACTTGACAATAGTTCATAGATCCAATGTGTTTATTTCAAATAATAGATATGATATATTATAATATTTGTATTTTAAATCTATAATAGTCTGTATAGGCAACTCTAGGTGATCGGAATAATCTAAAATGTATTATGTTGCGGCATTATTGATAAAGAATCCAATAATGTGCATCTACAAATTACGTTTTTTTAATGGACAACCGAACAAGTCTAAAAAACACGTTTGACATAAAATAATTATTCGATAGGCATCCAAACTTATATATTACGTTATAACTATAACACAATATCCGTATAATAGGTTTATAATGTCAAAACCGGGGTGGGAAACATGATAATAACAGACAACAATTACATATTATCATTATTTTATTTAGCTTTGGTGGAATCGTAACTATTATTATTTATTATTTATTACGATTATCGATTGTACGACATACGTAATAATATTAACAATATAATTATTATAATATTAGAGTGCTATAAAAGCAATTCCACATGCATAATTTAATCTGACGCATTGTTTGTGATAAGACGTGATAAGGTAAAAATTTACATTACGGGTCCATAATATTATAATAGCCGTAATAGAACGCGTAGATATGATTTATTATTATTATTATTGTTTTACAAATAGAAATCTTGCTTACGCGACTATTTGCATTGACATGTGTATACAATCACAATCACGTACACGAGTAACGAAAAATAAAATGCGATTTATTATAATCAAATGACGATTATTATTATATATTTTTTCTACTCTCCCCGCAAAACAAATAATCGTCAATTTCCGCTTAACTGCATAATGTATAATATTATTGTATATTATACTATCGCGGTGGTCGCGTACTCGCGTGTAGGTCGAATTTCTTTTTTATTAAAATTAATTTTGTTGTTTCTAATTACGTATTTTGTAATATTTCAATCTTTCTAATTCCAGTTTTAGTCATTTCTTATGTTTTTTCTTTTACCTTTATGGTGATAACCGACGGAATTTTCCAATATTTTATAAGGACAGCCCATTGTTGATCGAAGAGAAATAGCAAACTCTTGAAATGAAGACAGGATTTAATGTGTGAAAAAACATCTGTTAATCTAAATTTGAATCAGAAAACATCAATTAAACTGTAAGATATCTCTTATGATAGTAAAATACGATTTGCATAAATTACATCTATATTGCATCATGTACATAATTATTCAATCAATATTGTAGAATGTAGTTCCTAGTTTCACGTGTTTTGATCGGATTAACTCGACATCCTTCTATACTGCCCACGCATCCACTGTTTTATTCCTATGTAAAATTAATAAAAAAATATTAATTTTAAAACATATAGAAATATTATAGTATATGCCCTATAATCATTTCTTGCTAATCGTATTTAACATGTAGTTTATTGTAATTAAACTATTTCAATATTTAATTACATACATTTATTAGTTTACGTTACGAACATGTTATTAGAATGGTATATGTATTTGTATTTGTATACGAAACACGAACACGGATATTTTTTAATAAATTAGATAAATATTACTGAATCACTCAAATTATTAGAGAATAATAGCTAACAAACCAAACAACTACTAAATACTATAATAAGAGTATAACCCTTATGGCTATTTGATTTAGTTGGTAAACGCTATTTAGTTAACACTAAATAATATACAATCGAAGTTTATTAATTTAATTCTTTTCTCTCATGTATAATAATGTAACGTCTCAATCATTTTCGATCGTGGGTTTCATTGACGCGGTTTAGGTATTTTGAACTCGTAACAAATGTACGTGGGAAATGGTCAATTTGATTATTACCGAATAACAACTAAACAAGTTAGAAACAATACGTATGACCATTTTTAGGAAAATTATATTAATACTGTAAACAATATTGACATATACGGATATGTTATCCCTTTAAATATATTGGCAAACTATATATAATGTAATCGAATTGAGGTCTAGGCCATCGTATTTATGTTCGTAGAACTAAAAACTACTTCCTTGTAAGGAAATCCTCGGGGTCTCGATGTGTATTATATTTATATTGTTTGGTGCTAACAGTCTTGTCGTATAATGTATAACACTATAAACCACCAAGGACGGATATTTTTCTGTTACTATAAAGCGCATTGAAACGACCTAAATGGTTTACTATAGTTTGACAATTGCCAAATCTTCATTTTACGTATGACGTACAGTATTATATACGTATCACACGGCCGCAATCGAATTATTTATTATAACTTTTAATATTGCAATTTACGAGGAAGAACTGAGAAATGGTACGAGTACCTACTTGAATTTAATTATTAATTTTATACCTACTAAACTGCCCACTCGATTTCACGGTGTCAACAAAACTAAAATCAAGAAGTGTTTACGGCCCTGAATTTATCTTTTTCCAAAGAACAGTTCTCCCACATCTATATACAGTGTACATACTGTGTAGGCAGTACATTTCCGAAAAATATCTTTATAATAGCAGTGTACATTCGACGGGTGTTCCATCATTGTTTAAAATGACAAAATAACTAAAGAGCCGTTAAAAAAATTCGATGAGAACATATTTGAATAAAACGAAATTCATGTTTGTAATTAAAAATAGTATAGCCAATATTATGTCTATTTTAGGAGTTAAGTTGTCTGAACACAAGGCCGTGTTATGCATAATTTTATTGTTATTATCACTACTGTCTATAGATATAAAATCAACTTTTCCGTTTATGGAGTACGGCGCTAATGATAATTTACAATGTATAAACTCGTTTATACTGAATTACTAGTATGCAGTTTGTAGATTTATATTGCTTTACAACTGAATCATCAGTAACCATAAATGGAATTAGGTGTCGCATTATTCAAAATTATCACATATTTTAATCATACGATACGTCAAATCGGATAATTTAACATTTAAATCTAAACTTATTATTTTAATTCGGAAATCAGAATAATTAAATTATAATTATTTAAAATTTTAGGGTAAAGCAAATAATTATACACCATGGCGACCGAAGTAGGATCGGACATCGCACTAATACAAGATGAGGATATGTTACGAAAAATGGTAATGTATTTAAAGTAATACCTAATAAAATTAAATTTTTAAAAAATTAAATTTTTTGTTTAGTGGCAACAAACAGAGGACTTTGGCAAGAAAAAAGAAATTCGCATGAGAATGTATAAACTCAGGGAACAGCGACTAAAAGAATTTTATACAACAGGAGAAATGATTCAAACAGAAACTACAACAAAACGTTCATCAACCAGAACACATACTGAATCAATTACGGATCAAGGATTTATAACTATGAAAACTAAGGAGATCCGGGATTCTGAATCCCCAACAGAAGACTATCACCGACAGTCAAATACTAATAAAAATTTGTATGTATCATCGAAAATTGATGAATCAGATGGTAATAGAGGTATAGTCCAAATGGAATTGGTCAGTTCAATTAAACCAAGTGAGGAGTTTACACATAATTCTTTATTAACTACCCGTTCTAGTTCTACTTCATCTAAATGGGAATCGTCACAGACCATTGTTTCTGGATCAGAAGAAGTTCAAAAAGCAGATGTAAATTTGAGTTCAAAATTTGATGTAGATGAACGAAATAATGAAAATCGTCAGTTAACATACGATACTACATTAAGTAACCAGAATAAATCAAATAATGATATTAAATTAACTGAATCAGTAACTATCACAAATTTTGATACTAATAAACAAGAAGATAAAAGCGAATATTTAAATGACCAAAAAAAAATTATTGAAACATATAATATAAAGAGTGAATCAAATAGTGATCTATATGAGCCTATATCAAATAAGAACAGTAATAATGTGGACAATACATATACATTATCAGATAACTCAACAAACAAGTGTGAACATATTGAGACAACAATGGATAATAAAATTATTAACGAGCTTCAAAAATTAGACTCCTATTTGTCTACTCAACGGTCAACAACAGATTCATCGACTAAATCAAATTCAACAGTGTCTACTGAAGAAAAAATTACTAAAAATATTGACGATCAAACTGTAGAGACATTAAAGGGAAATACAGAAGATCAATATACTACTACCTATCAACATTCTTATCAACAACCAAAAATTAGCGTTGATTTAAGCCCTTCACATGAAGCCTTTGCTAGGAGCTTGCGATCAACTCCTGAAAGGACTAGTCCTTCACCCTGTAGAGAACGAGCTAGTCCAGAACGTAGATTCAAATCAGTGAGTCCCGAAAAATATAGAGCATCACCAGAAAAATCAGGAAGCCCTTCTAAATCACTCAAATCATCCCCTAGAAGGAAATTGTCATCCACACATACGAAGGATATATCAAAAAAACGAGCTAATACGCCTACTCGAGGTGCAAAGTATGATTCTTCTGATGATTCTGATTGCTCAGGCGCAACTCATGGTACATACGATAAATATAAAACCTACGATACAAAAAAAACTTTGTTTCAAGAAGAAATTAAGGGTACATCAAAGTACAATCAAAAATCTTCATCAACAAGTCCAGTACGAAGAGAAAAATCTCCTGGATATAGTAGTGAAGGATCAGTGGCAAAAGAAGTAAGAAAGTCGTCATTTAAAGTAAAAAATAGTTCACATGAAAGTAGCCCTGAAAGAAGTGCGTTTAAACCCATTAAGAATAATAAAACATCTCAACAAACTCATGATAATAAAATAAATCATACAACACGTGAAGAAACTATGTATACGGATAAGTATACATCTAAAAATAATATAATTGATGTAAATCATTTTATTAAAGTTGAAGATGTAAATGAAAATGAAAATGAGGACAAACAGTCAGTAACACAAAATATTGTAAATATTGATCATGATTCAAAAAATAAATCTATTCAAGAAAAATTCATCGTTGAAGAACAATTTATATCTTCAGAACAAGTTAACAATAAAAATATAACAAATGACTCTCTAATTAACACTGAAATAAACAGAACAAATAAAGAAAAATCTCCTTCCGAGTATATAAAGAAGGAAAATCAAGTAAATCAAGAAGAATTTATTATAAATGAAAAATTAAATAATATAGTAAAAGAGAATATAAAAATAAACGATATAACTACAGTAAAACCCAAAGAAAAATCCCCAACAAAAGATGTGAAACCATTTGCAAAATATACTACAACAATTCCAACTATTAAAACTTCGGAAAAAATATCACAATATACTTCAGATAAAATTGTCACTCCCTCTAAAAAAAGCACTTCAACCTTACCGTCGCCTGTTAAAAAAGCTATACCACTGAGCATAGAAAAAATTCCATCAAAAAAGAGTCTTCTTCAAAAAGAACAAAAAGATAATTTGACGCATAAAACAATTAAAAAAGATCTCTCTCGAGAAAAAATTGATAATCAAATTACAAAAAATGATACTAATCTTTTAGTACATAAAAACTCAAAAGAAAGTATTACTTCAAAAATGATTATTAAAAAGTCAAGCCAAGAAAGACTTATTGATAAAAAAACAACAATATCATCTAGAAATAAAATATCTACTCCAGAAACTAAATCAATAATACACGAATCAAAAAAAGTTATCGAGAAAAAAGATTCTAAAAATAAACTTAAACCCTCTATCAGCCAACAGTCTTCAGAGAAAAAATTAGGTGTTGTAAAATCAGTCGTTGAATCAAAAACCATTTCAAATTCTAAAAAACACACAGAAAATACAAACTTAAAGAAAATTCCTTCCACGAGTGCAATTAAACCAAAAACATTTAATTACACAAAACCCAATATAAATGAATCTACTTCTAGAGGAATAAAAATGAATTCGAAAAATACCTCGACATTATTTACATCTAAACCTCAAATAAAACAAACAAAATCGAATTTAAATAAAAAAATAGAAATTGAGTTAACTGAAAATGTCGAATTAAAAAAAATAGATTTGGAGGATGAACTTCCACCTGATTGCTTTGAAAGTGATACAGACTTAGAAAATTCTATAGAAAACCCAAAACATATTAAAAATAATTCATCTGATTCATCATCGTCTTCCGAAGAAGACGAAGAAGATACTCAAAAAATTAAAGAGTTGGATATTATAAGAATTGAAGCTGAAGAAGATTATGGTAAAAAAATGACGAATAAAGATGCATTATTAAATGTTACTGTTCAATTACCTCTATCATCTCGGGAATCATCACCCGAATATTCAGCGAGATTCAAAGAACCGTATTGTTCGGTATCAGATGATACAAGTTTACCTAGATATGCGGACGTTGTAAGTGAACCAGATGATGTTAATGATTACAGATTAAACAGTAGTAGATACGATGTTGTAACAGATTTAGACGAAGAAATTAATGTTACAGTTGCTGATAGGGTATCAAAATTTTTAAATAACGTTAACAAACAAGATGAAATCAAATCTCCAGAAATACCACAGAGTCCCCAGGCAGTAAGAAAAACAAAACAAATATTTGAATCAATTGCAAAAGGAGAAGTTGAAGGGATTGATATACATGAAGATGATTCTCAGACAAATGAATCAGAAATAATAAATACAAAAGTTAATAATTCATCAAAAAATATAAACACGGAGTCATCTCTCATAACAAGAAAAATTTCTGGAGCATCTGACTATAAAACAAGAAAAGATTTTTTCGAAAATAAGCAATTAAATAGAACACCAAATAAACTAACACCTTCAACCACTCAAAAAATAACAAGAACATCTTCAATAAAGGATAGGCGTGCTTCGTTTGAAGCGAGTGCAAATAAAAAGACACCATTAAAAGACCAAACTAATGTACCACGAACAAGATCACCAGAGTCAAAAAATAGTTCCCCTGATCTAACTACCAACGGTCCAATTAAAATCAATAAAACAGAAATATTTGATGTTAAAATTAAAGAAACTAATAATTCAAGAAGACTCTCAGGGTCGAAGACTGTGAAAGATAGAACAGCTACTTTTGAAAATAATGTAGTAGTTAAAAAATCAGTCAAGGAAAATAAAACTACTCCTATTCGCCATGCTCCAGTCTCATCTATAAATACAGAAGAAGTTTTAGAAACGAATACGAAATCATCAACGGTTTCGGGCACTAATAATTCAGTACTCGACTCAACTAAAAGAGTCACAAGCCCAATTAGAAATAAAAAAAGTCCAGAAAGAACAACATCTATTAATTCTACTAACAAATTCAATGAAAGCTCGAGCTCGAGCAGAAAGGTATTGGCAAAGAGCCCCGACAGAAAAACTACAGAATATTCCGAAAGAGTTAAAACTAGAAGTCCTGAACGAAATGTATTAATGAACAAAACCGTAGTTAACAATGAAAATCGTGTGAAAGATACAATTACAGCATCTAAACAACAAACCAACACCACTACTAAAAATGAATTTGGTGTAATAGCGAAAAGTGCATCTGCTCCTAAAAATACATTAACAGCAACTAAATCGACTTCAGTGAATAACACCGATGGTGACACACAGATTGAAGAAATATTTGATTTACAAATTCTAGAAATGATGGTAAATATTTAATTACACATGCTTGTATTTTTTTAAATATGTTTAAATGTAACGTATGAAACATTAGTTTAATTATCAAATGTGGGCAGTAGGAAGTATATTACTAAAGTCTAAAGTAAATTATTTTATTATTGTTAGCATCGATGTATTCTGAGACGATTTGTTTATAATAATAAAAAAATATCTTTAATAATAGTTAATAGTCATTACGTCTTGTTGACGTGTAATTTCTATTTCACTTTATTTTAGTACCTATAATATACTTACCATCGTATATAAAAATACATATTAAACAAATACTAAACTGTCTACTTACCTGTATTTTTATAGAATAACTATTACGCCGTCAAATAGACAGTATAAAAACTTATTGTTTGGTATTTGTGTATACGTTCCACGTGTACATTCACCATAACAGCATTTAATGTTTCAGTCAAACAGTAAATTTACATTTTGCATTTTCGATAAAGTTGTGTAATTTTTAATATTATAATAAATTGATCCATTATACGATTTATAAAAGATAATATTATCTATTATCTCTTAATAGGTTTTTTTTTTACAATTTTTTATTTAATTTATTTATATTTTGAACAAGTGAATGAAATTTATTAAATTTATCTTTCTCAGAAGAAAAATAAAAAAAAAATTAAAATTACCAACAAGAGATAATAAATAATGTTCTCTTTTTTAATTTTAATATCTAATCAATATACTCCAATATTATCCAAAAATTATAAAATTATCAAAAATGAGAATTACGTACATTGGTATATTTCCTGTATATGCGTATGTCTGTTAAATATTTAGTCTTCAAAACTATATCTAAATAACTCTTTAACATTAGTTTTGATTAAAAACATACTTTTAAAAACAATTGATGATTTAATCGATCTACTCAAAATCAAAAATTTGAACACAATTATTTATTTAGGTACTAGAAAATGCTCAAAAAACATTTGAATACATCTATATTCAGTAATATAATAGTTTACGTAAAAATTATATAAAATAATTTTTATTTAAATAAATTTAATAAAATTGCATGTAACTACTATGTATTTTATCAATGATTTGTAGTACATTTAAGTTATTTTTACTTAAATCAAATTATATATTTTTAGCTTGAAAAAGCGGTAGGTTATGATCTCAGAAGAAGAATTAGAGCCCAAATACGAGTAGTTAAACGTCAACTTGAACTGAAAAGTGGAAAAGAAACCAGTTCAACCACACGTATATTATCGAAGGTATATCATAAATATTATCATAATCTTAATAAATCATTGTCAGTCGTCACTATTCACTATGTATTTTTAAACAAAATGTCTTAATATTGATTTTAATTATTTTATTCTTTGTAGAATATTCAAGATTCTTCGCCATCCAAGTCAAAAAAGCAAAGCACCGTGACTGTAGAAACGAAAGAATATGCAAAAAAGTTCGAACCAAAAAAGCAACGAAGTCTTTCACCACAGAAACCTAATGTTAATACAGTCAATAATTCGCGATCTCCTTCACCTTCAAAGACTCTCAGGTCAGTTGAGGAAACTCGATCTCCTATGCTACAGAAAAATATAAAACCTATAGAAAATGGTTTATCTCCTTCATTACAAAAACCTACAACACCTCTTGAGAAAGCACGATCTCCTTCACCACAAAAGAAAATGCCAACAGATAAAGCCAGATCTCCTTCACCTCAAAAGAGTGCACCAATTGAGAAAACTCGATCTCCTTCACCGAAAAAAGTTTCCATAGCTAAACAACAACAAGAATCAAGATTAAACAAAAATGAAAAGTTAACCCGAAATTCAACGACAACAACTACCTCCACAACAGTCACTACATCCACTAAAGGTAAATTTATTAACATTTCGCTAAAAATATTTCATTAGATGATTGTTATTATATTACACTTATGTATTAAAATAAAAATCGTATTAAAATGAAGCTGTGTTGAAAAATTCCTCTGATAAACATGAACACAATATTATATATTTTTTAATTCATTATATTTGGGATAGGTATTCTGCAATAATATGTTGGTAAGGAGTGTGTAATACATCTTATTTAGGTTATTTTCTTGATTTATTTTTTATTACAAAATATTCAAAAATAATTATATTTTATGTAGCCAATCAGTTTATAATTTATAACTTAATTTAAAAATATCTTGTTGATTATAAAGTATAAGTAACCAGTACCTACTTATAAATACCATAATGCTCTTCGTTAATTTTTTTTAAGGAAAATCGATTACAATATATTCGTGAAAGTAAATTAAAAGAATATTTTTATAAGTAAGATAATATTTTAATTATTTTATATAATGAAAATTAGAACTAATTTAGAATAGGCAATTACCTCGAAAAAATTTTTTGAATAGGTGGGAGGGTCACTGGGTTCAGTGATTTAATAATATAATTATTTTTAGTTGTAATAATTTTAGTAGTATTATGTAAATGATTAAATAATTTACGGCAAATAAGACATTACGAGAATCGAACATAATAATTAGCAAACTAATATTAATATTATGGTTTATTAAAATTCAATACCTATTGATAATTTTAAATAATTTTATTATAAATATCAATTAATATTTGTATTATTATTTCAACTTCCAAATATTTTTAGAGTAAAATGGTTATTTTAATTTTTACATTATAAAAGTAGGTATGTGTAAAAAAATTGTTTGAATTAAAGGTAGATGGGTAGTCAAATTATTTAGTTTGCCTCAAGTTTGAAAAATGTTGTGGTCAGTATTTAATTACATTTCTAATATTTGAATGTTTAATATTTCAACTTAAAAATCTGCAGCAATTTTATTCCCCGCATCTTTTTTTTTACTATTTAGTTTATAAAATTTATGAGTCCAATCCGGAATTGGTAGTTTTTTAAATTCACCAATTTTAAAGTTAGAACTTTCTTTTGTCAGTAAAGTTCATTTTGAAGTAATGCTCTTGATGTAAAAATATACGATTACGATTTCAATAATAATAGTAGCGAAATATACGGAAGGAAATACTAAGCCGATCGGCATTCATTGACTGACCACCATTGTTAATTATTATAATTATATTTTATATCTAATCCTAATTTTTATTATTAAATTACGATAAATTATAAGCACACTGAAACCACGAAAAACTCCGTCCGTTTAATAATTAATATAAATATTCTTTTGATGTACAACTGTCATGTTTGCATGTCACGTGGAATTATTGTGAACGCAACTTTATATAGGTTTTTATGTTTGAATTGTTCGTATTTTAAATATATGATTGTTAGTTTATTTATGTGAAAATAATTATTTTTTCTTTAATAATTATATGCTTACATATTATATTATATGCAATAAATTTAGTAATAATTTCCATTTTCAAATATTATATAAAAATATCAACAAAAACGAGAATAATAATTCTCAATTCCATTTCGCAGAGTTTTAAATATCAATATAATATAGTACTTTTTATAATAATTTAAATTTAACTACATATAGCCTTAAGTTTTTTTTGTAATACTATGTTATTATTTAAATTCTGAATAATGTTACTAAAAAATTAATTGGGTTTGCAATTTTCACTTACATATAAAATCTTAAAGATGAGTAATAAACGTTATAAATTTGTTTTAGTTAATATGACGTGTTAAATTTATATTTAAAATTATAACGACTATGCCAACAAAATGTATATGCATTACATACGTATCGTATACAACGAAGTCTGTTGTGTTTAATAACTATGCTACATTTGTATTGTTATATAAAGATATAAAGTTAAACATTTATTGCATTAGCACATTTTAATGTGAAATTTAAAAATTATAACGCCCATCAGAAATGAATATAATATCTTTAATATATTTCACGCCTATCATAAATGTTAAATAATAGTATATTAATAGCAATATAATAATATTGTTTATGTTGTTCGAAATAGATTATTTACGAAAATCGACTTTATAATATAATATTATATATTATTATCGTTGGCGGAACTTTTACGTTTTCGAAAAAGAAATAACAATTAGTAAAAAACTAATAACAATTATAATTGCCTAATACATCTAATATTACAATTACTACAACTATTTATTTACTAACTATAACAAAACAAATGCTGTTAAGATGGTATAGATCCGAGTTTGGTGGTCCGTATAGGTCATCAACCCTAGGCCTTATAGAGTCCGTAGATTCTCTTACTCTAGAATTATTTCAAGTAGGTACTTAACTTAAAATTAATTAAAACTGTTAAACTCGTATTTTTTAAATTATATATTAGAAAAAGTGTTTTCTTTTAGAAAATTTGTAATTATATTTATAATTTATACCATAAAGGTCTCGACAAACAGTTTATTAACCAGTAGTATAATACTTAGGGCCTGAATTAAAACTTTAATGGAGCTAGGGCAAAGAATAATCAATTGCATAATAAATTATAATAATTACAAACTTAAACTTACCTTGTGTAAAAGGCGTTTCTAGTTTCAACTACACATAACGGATATTTCTGATTTTTACACCAACACTATATATTGGTTATGAAGTTATAACCTGTATAGAGTCTTATATTTCTTTAAACACAATTTTTATTATAGAACCCCTATATTTTTTTCTAATATAGCTCGAGAATACGCGTAAAAATCAGGGTCGAATTTAGGGGGAGCAACAGTCCCGTATTCCCCTAGCAGGCAATTTTTGAAAGAGCAGCAAATTTTTACTAGACCAGCAAATTTCATCTAATATATTTTTGTTATGTAGAACTAAGACAGTTATCGCATTAGTCGTCATTTAATTACAAAAAACGATTGGTGGTTTTAAATATACTATTTTTTTATATTTCTTAAATATTTGTGGATTTCATTATTTTAATAATGTAGGTATTTCTACCTAGATATGACTAGAAATAAGGGTACATTTTTTTTCTGTTTTACTTAAAAAAAATATATGTTAGTTTTTTTAAGGATGGGCGGCAAAAGTGAAAATAAGGCCCTGATAAAAATGTCCCAATAAATTGAGCCAAAAGGTCCCAGAAAATGTGGAGCTCGGTGCTGATGTCCTTAATTATTCCTACTGTCATAAAAACGTTCAACGTTATTCATCGTAATATTTTCGTGTGTGTCGGAAAAAGGACAAAAACAGTGACGGTATACAGGTGATCTGCGTGTACCGTGCGGACAAAACAACCTGTTTGAGTGAAGGAATAACCTTACCATAACCGTACACGCGTGTCACTATTATCGTCCTTTTGTACCTACCTATATATTGTGTTGGCTGTAATAACATAAAATATCGTACTCGGATTTATCGTAAAACCGAATTTCTACGGTTTTCGTGTTATCGCGGCGATAATGTTAATAAAATTATTGATTAAGTATCG
This sequence comes from Eriosoma lanigerum, assembly GCA_013282895.1. Classification (NCBI taxonomy): domain Eukaryota; kingdom Metazoa; phylum Arthropoda; class Insecta; order Hemiptera; family Aphididae; genus Eriosoma; species Eriosoma lanigerum. The sequence goes on from CM023360.1 coordinate 5,210,274, forward strand.
TAATATAAAATATTATACAATCGTCGTGAATATTATAACAATCATTATAATTAATCATAACGCGATAATAAAATATTTTTACGATACCTACAGTGTAATACGTCGTTCGTCTGTCCGACTCCCTCTACCCCGCGACGAACGTGCAGCGCTGTATAGTTCGCGCGGTTTTCGTTTTGTCGACGACACGGTTTTGTGGTGGTGGTGTGGGGCGGGTGGACGCAACTCGCGATTCGGTCAGGTCCTCGAGACGCTGCGGACATGCGGCTATTCGTCACACGGTCCGCGAGCCGCGTGTTTGTCGTCGTGTGCGATTCGTCCCAAATGTCCGATCGTCGTACGATCGTCTGACCGGTGCGAAAAGTAAACGTTTCCGTCATTATGTTATTATGATTATTATCGTTGATTTTCTCTCGATCCGAATGCTAATGTGACCGAGACGGAGAGTACCAAGTACGTAGCACGATGATGATTCTTAAATAGTACTTGTCTGTCGTTATTAGGGCTGGAGGCTTCTAGAAGTTTTTCGCGTTTTTCAATAACCATTCGAAACACGGCCAAGTAATATAATATAGACATTCGTTTCACAGCAATACGAGTTTATATCTATAAACATTTTTGTTGCATATTTTACCATTTTCGATATTTATTAATAGTGTAAGTTTTGTTTGTTAAACTTTTAATGGTTTTATTTATATGAAATTAATTGATAAGATTAGTGTTTGTGTTTTTATCATCACCGACCACTCGCATTGTTTGAAAATATAATAAAACTTTATTAATTACTACAAGTTTTTTTTTTAATTATAAATAATAAATAATATTATCTAGTTATTAAAATAAAATGATATCATATTCAGTGATTTTCTATAAATACATATAAATACATGTATATTTTAAGGTTTCTTAAGGCATGAAGTCCCTAGCCCTAGTTATTATTAATTACGATTTAATTACAATTTTTTTTCAAACAAGATAATAATATTATTATCGATCGTTGACCGGGGTCGGACTAGCCCTGTAGTGTGTAGACGTGTTTGATGAACTGATGTTTTTAGAATGGAATTATAAATTAAAAAAAAAAAAGAAAAAAAGATAATATTATTTATTTATAATAGCACGCGCAATATAATGGATATTTTTCGACAATACTTATACACTAGATTTTTTATAACAGCACGGTAAGACATTTTTGTCCGGTCCGATACCGATTATGACATTTATTTTATCTCGTCGACGGCGCTTACACGCCTACGGATCGCTTGTTTAAATGGCGATCCGCAGGTGTACCTGTACGCGAAATAAATAGATGTGTACACGGCGATCGTGTAAATCAACACCGGCCAAACGCCAGGTGTCCGATTGATATACGTGCGCGGTTCTAATTATAATTCGCCATAATATATATATATATATAATGATGCTTGTTGGGGCATTGGGCTAGGGTGTATTTTTATCGGGCGCAAAAACGTTTAATGTCAATCCGCTATATAGTTACTGTCACTGATTACTACTTTGATTTTCGAGATCCGAGAAGACGTGTGTATACTATTTAGGAACGATCGCCAATGTCAACAATACGTACAAGCGCAACAAGTATTCGTACTTGTTGCCGAAACGTACCATTATCTTTACCCTTTGAATATCGCATTGTAATAGAGAAATTATATCCGTGAACGTAATCAATCCAACTTCTATTTCTATGTTCGTACAAAAACATATATAGGTATATGGTACGACGTGTCCCGTTTTGTGATAACCTCGGAGTCTAAATCTTTTTTTTTATAATTGTCAAGTGGTAGCATTGTCCTAACGAAACAAATAATTTAAAACTATTAACCCTTTTGATGTACACGTGCGCAATATAATAATATAATATAGATTCCATTTTTTTTTTTAAATGTCAACCCGCCATTTTTATCATGAATTATTTCTCTTTGATTTTTTCGTGATTTTCAGTAGTAAAATCAACTTGATAAGTTAAAAATCGGCCGAATTTGAACAAATTTAATGTTTGAAATTATAAGCACACTTTATAATTACACCCAAATAACTTTATGATATGATTAGAAATTTGTGTTACAAAAATATGAAATATGATTATGAGAATTATAAACGTTTTCAATGTAAAATGCTATTTTTAATTAATGGTGGGCATTATCCACTGGACGAAAAGACGTGATGTTACATTGTCATTTTATATTATTTGCTTAAAATTTGTTTAGCAGTTAAAAAAACATTTTTGCAATATATTATTATATATATATAGTATACTTACAGCTCACTGTGGTGAAAATATTTTATTTAAAACAATGCGAGTACAGCGTTTTGATATATTTCATCCATATAATGGATAATGTCGATATTATTACAATGTGTGGTCTATAAATAAAATAGTAAATTTAACTCGTTGGTAGCGCTTACTATATAGAATATTACGAAATACATTATAAATATTCAGTTAATAAAAACAAATCCATATAATGTCTACTAAAAAATAAAAATGTAAAAGTCATTCATACTGAAATACTAACATTTTAATTACAACACATAAATTTATTTTTAAATCATACAAATTTAAATAACTCAAATATATCGTTTAAGCAATTTATAAGTTAGAAATGTTAATGTTCTCATATTTATTATTTATAAATATTAGAACTTTCATACTCGATACGATGCATTATATATTTTCAAAAAAACAAAACTAATTCGATTAACCGTACCAAAGTGAATTTAAAATTACTATGCTTAACACTATTTAAACTATTTAAATAAATAAAATTTAAATTTGTTTTTACTTGACACGTAATTATCATAATTATGATGATATAAAATATAAATGAATATATATAATAATTTATAAATCATGTTATAATGTTATTATGTTCATTAATCATTGTAACTTTTAAAGAATTTATTCATTTAAAATTTAAACGAATAAACCGTAATGAATTCATCTTAACAAATTATAAATGTAAGTTTGTATTATCAAAATTTATAACTCTTAGAAAGTTATTAAGTTAATTGGCTATTACTAAAATAACCACGGTATAGTATTTTTGATGGTAATTCTTATTTTATATTAGATAGTAATTTCAATATATTATAAGTTTTTACCTATAATTATTTTACTAAATAAAAAAAAGTATTCGTAAAAATTAACACATATTGTTCCGGAACGGTAAATGTAATTCGTTCCGGCAAGATTTTACTTTCTAGGATTTTTTTATTTCAAATTCACTCGTATAAATGAAATTGAATGTGCCCTTCGACTTTTTTTTATATTTTGTAGATTTTTCCAACCATATAATTTCTATGCCAAAATAGGATTGAACTCTGTCTGTCAATGCCTTATGCATTTTTTTTTAAACCGTACTTAGTATAATATTCAAATTGACTTCCATAATAACAATAGTTATATAAATATATTTTTTTAAATAACTAGGCAATTAAATAATTTGACTCTTGACCGAATTGTCATCCATATGCGATTGAATAAATGCATTATCCGGTTTCAAATTGTATTCGAATACAACTAATTTTCAAACAACAAGATCAATGACACTATAATATATAGAAATAATATTATCTAGTTAAAACAAAAATTTTACCCGATGACCGGAAGGTATAATATATTGTGATTAAGTGATTAACGACTGTTAAGCTATATAAATTGTTGTACTTGGCACCCAAAGTCATCGGGAAAACATTTTAAAACTAAAAATATTAATCTTTTGAAAAATTAATAAACTAAATAAATAAGTTAAATAATCTAATTAATAAACTATTATATACTATATGCCTGTATATAGTAATATATGTATATAATCATAAAGTAAATAAATAAATTAAATAACATGCCATAAAAAATATGAATAAATATGTGTAGAATAACTACTAATAATATATTATATTAATTTCATTATATATTATGTACTTAAATTTTATAACAGAAACTAAGTACAACGATTTATCCAATCAATTTACTTTGCAATTGTAATATATAATTATTTTCTGAATCAAATTTTACAGTTTTTTTTTTGTTAATAAATTATTGTGTTTGATAATTTTTTTACATATTTTTAGCACCTAATTATAATAATTGTAATTCCTATAAATCATGTAAAATAATTAATAAATCAAAAGTAATTATTGACCGAGAGATTACGTATTAAATAAGATAAAGGAACAATGCAGTATACTTGTACAGTTGTACCTTGTACACTATAATATATTGCAGAAAAAGTATAATCAGTGAAATTGTTTATCAAATAGATTATTAAATAAACGTTGAAATATTTTTTTTATTGCGTGCACACAACTATACGAGATATCCCCCAATAGGTTTTATGCGTTTTTTTTTTTACTGACAATTATTACCAATACGATATAATATTATGGCTGTACACCAAACACCAGCAGTTGTATCTCACAATTATATTATTTAGACATTTTTGTTTGCTACAATAAAATGTTTTAAGAACTTTTTTCTGAAACATCGGCTACCGATATTATCACACATCCTTGTTAAATGAACGTGCGTAATACGCGTTTTAATTTTAACTATATATAAAAAAGAAAAAGAATCGTGTCAGTGGTGATAATTCGTGACGGGCCCATTGCCAGAAGCTTTTTCGTATTGGGAATAATAAATGACATCACGGTTTTCCTCCATAAACAAAAACTATACGGTCTGTAATTATTAGTAGTTGTACGAACTTATTTTACTTGTAAGTATACGGTTTAAGTGTAGTTTAAAGTTTTTTATTTTATTATATTATATTGGTAATTTGGTGTGGGCGTATATCTACGTATACACACGTATCTCCAGATATCTAGGAATAGTGTTTAAAATAACCCTTGAAGGCTATTAGGTCCAGACGCGAAATATTGTCGAAAGTCGTGCCAATTTCTTTTCGCTGGTCATTAGAAGATTTTCTAATTAAAATTAACATACTAAATAATTGTTCTTTTGACTCTCATTGTAAATACCTGTTACCTGACAATTGTAGACATATTAAAGCAATAATTTGTTATACGCCGGTTTCAATTATTATTATAGTTCAACTCCACTATAGAAGTCTTCAACCATAACCACTTTACCGGATCACGATGCTTTTAAATAATCTAACTTTTCTCTCTATTTATCTAATAATTAAATTGCAAGAGAAATCGTATAATCTGCAAATAGGTACCATACGTATACAATTAATTAAAGTAATGATAATCCAAATGGTGTAATACGAGATTATATCTATGATCTACATTACTATATCGGATAAATTATAAAAAATATTAATCAAATTACCCGTTGTCTTTATACTCATATTGCCTAAAAGTTACCTTTAAAGTTATTGAGTTTATTTTTATAGATATTAGCGGCATCACCTTTTTGTATTATATTATATTCTCTTATTGTGTGTTAGATAATGCCGTTTTGTTTAATATGTAATTCATTTATATAATTTACTTGATTCTGAATGTTAAATTGAAATTTAGAAATTTTATATTTTATAACTTATACGTTATAGCAATATATTTTTATAAGTTGAAAATAATTTTTTCAGTTTTATAATATAATTTTAATACCTATTGTATAATATCGTATATTGAACTACTTATAGTTTTTTTCAGTGATTATTTTAAAAATATATTATTACATTAAATATTATCTACATCGTTATTGGCTATTAGGTACATAATATTTTATTATATAATAAACATCCAGGTTATGGGCGACACACCTAAATCACACGCGCGACGGTCAATTTATTTTGTAGTCAGTAACCGTATTTCCGTTGGTCATTTCCTGCGAATAATATCAAATTTACTATCACGTTGATAACTTACTAAAGTCTAAACAAAATCATTTCACATTATTATATATAAATATAATATTTTAATTTGATATTAAGACACGTACTTCTTGGTATATTATGTTTATAGTATAATATACAATAATAGTAATTTTTTCTTTAAAAATCGTTTTCCTCGGTTCTTAATAATTTATTATAATAAAATCGAATTGTTTATCATTGTCATCGAATTATTATAGATAATAATGCTATTGAATAGAAAAAGTAGACACCTACCTACTGTCAATTATTTTAAAAAAAAATTTCAAATTAGGATATTTTAGTGTTTAGAATTTAACGAGTTATGATTTTATTAATTATATTAAAATATCTTATGCATCTCATTCAAAGTTTTTATATTTTATAATAGTTACGATTTTACTTATTATTAATGACCCCATATTACCTTCTTGATATCTCATGGAATAACTAGCATAATATATTATTAATAATGACGAATTTAAATCAGACAAACAAAATTAGGTACGGTCGCATGGGCAATTAACATAATAATTGTTGCTATAGGATAGTCCAAAAACAATAAATGAACTAGCTCCGAATTGATTTGTGTCCAACCAGAAAAATACGTTTCTTAACCTTAACCTAAATATATTAGCATTCGTATCCGTCTATATTTGACTCGATAAGATACTTCCATATTTTTGTTAAAATAAAATATTGTAATTTTGTTATTACGATCCATTTAGATATTATAATTATTTTTTTGTACACATTTTGTATTCTTGTTGTTTTTTTTCACGTAATTAAATCATGAACATTAGCTATGAAATATATATTAGTGTACAGTATACATGTGATTACGGTATTGGTAAAAAAAAATAGGTATGTCCATAAAATAAATATTATCGAAATGGAATAATAATTAGATAAAATTAATGGGTTAGTTTATTGTGTTTCACGGATTAGATATATGAAAACATAATCATATAATTAGCTGGACTTATAATATAATAGTTTAGCAGAACAGTAAAAGTCTGATGTAGTGATGTACAAAAAAGTATTTTTCTAAAATAAGAATTGTTTACATTATCGTAGAGATAATATTTTTCACGCATGTTGAATCTAACTGAATTATAACTTATAAAAAATAGATAAAAATCATAACAATTAACTATAATTTTTAAAATAATTTAAAAATAAATATACTTCTCTCGTAATTCTGCATAATGTGTAAAAAATAAGTACAATAAATTAATTTTTAATTTTTTAATATTTTAATAGAAGTTTCTGTTTTCCTAATTTTCCTCGGCTATATTTTTCACCTGTAAACAACTTGTAACCGGAAAATTTTGCTTTTGGACATTATTACTTATAGATTAATTTTATGTATTTATCTATATAGAATTCAGATATAAATTATAAAATATAAGCTTATAGTTTATGGATGATAACAGGATAGGATGGAAATATCTAATGGTACAACCAACAAAAGTTTGATTAAAATTATTATATTATTATAAAAATTTCACGTGTAAAAAGTAAATGTCCCAAATTCGTTTTGTGTGGTTAGGCCTTGAACATTTCATTTTTCTTTTTATTGTAATATAAAATACTTTCAAGTAGGTATTTAATGTTGACCGATGAGTATGATCTAATATGTAATTTTTTTTATTTATGTTTTTCTATTTTTACGCATCCAAAATATGTTTGTCACCAAGTTTTAAAAAAATCGGTTACGTAACATAATTGATATGGAAATTAATATAAAAAATAATAATAATAAATCACGTAACAGTTCTTTGACTTCATACAGTTTTGATGCTTTCCCTTAGATATAAATAATATAAAAATATAACCCATTCGATACGCATATCACTGAGTCTGACATAATCTAGTTGATATCAATAGAAAATCGTTCTCATCTTATACCACCGTCTAGCGATATTTGTAGTCTTCAAAATTATAGCAGACAAATATTAAAAAAAATTTAAAAAGTACTGTTTATACTTTTTAAAATTTATTTTTATTTTTTGTACCATACGAACAGTTATAAAAAAAATTGAATACATTTGAAAAGTATATAATTAGATGATAAATTAATTATGGATGAATATAGTACGAAGAAAATCACAATATTTTTGTCATATTAATTTCGAATAACGATTTAAAATTAATAACGAATACCTACCGGTTACGTGATACCATTCATACAATATTATACATGTAAAATGTGTTTTTGTCTACGAGTATAGTGTGCTACTCTTCACATTAAATATTACTATTTTGTTTGGTATTTTAAAATAATAAATACATTAAAGGGTGATTACTAGATAATTGACTAACGTGTGAATATTTTATTTGACAACTTGATGTCATATAATATACATATTATTATAGTAGTATATTATACGTAAACTTAATGTAAGTGAAGTTGATTTAATGTCATAATACTGATATTTTATGTAGACACAAAAACCATATTGTTTAGTCACAGTACGGCGCCAGTCATTATCGTATAAAAAGTTATTGATAAATTGGTCATTCTATTTAAAACATTTGTAAACAACTAAAAACAAACATCGAAATTAAAAAGTTATAAAATCTATGAGCAAAATAACCTCACAAAATTTGATAATATAAAATATTACAATACAAGGTTGAAATGTTTAAAATAATAAATTTAATGTTAGATTTCAAATGCCCCGTATTTTTTTTATAGTCCGCAATCAGTCTGCGTGAACCGCGATATTAATTGCCTACACAAGTTTGCTGTTCGTTTGTCGTTATTTTATTATTTTTACTCGTTTATCGAAATTGTTTTATTTTTACAGATTTACAACGAGTATGAAATATTCAAAATTATAATATTGTCATTTTTATTTTGTTCGCAGTAAAAAGTGAACAAGTCAGCACAAACGTTTTTCAAGAACAGAACGTTACAGATCTGATTACATCCAGCTACGGTGTAGGTCCTACTGACGACAATGGTAGACCGTTGTTCGGTTTGAGAGCTCTTCGTAAAACCAATACGAGCCAATCATCAAACGGTAAGTGTGTTAAAAATCAAAAAAAATCAACAGATTTCACAAATTTATCTTCTATGTGTCTTTTTGATAATGATAATAATTGTATTCATCGTCCGACATTATTTTATTTAGTAAACGAATCGTCCACGCAAGAAATTGATTCCTGCGGTTCGGTATCCGATCAAAGAGGTAAGTCACTGTTCGGTTTGAAAACGTCGCAAAACGGTAACACGTGCACTGTACAAGAATCGACGACCGTATACCAAAAGGTTACCGAACAGAAAGGCGGCGTCGATCAATTGATCACCGACCATAAAGGTAAACCGTTGTTCGGGTTAAAAGCGCTACAGAACATTGGTAAAAACGAAGAGGAACCGATCTACGAAGATATGCCGGAACCGCCGGTATCTCCGCAGCTCAAGGAGCTCGTGCTCAGACACGAGAAACACGCTAGTGAGTTGAAATATATAATTTTTTGCGGATACATATTGTGTTACATTGCTATTGCGTTACATTCGATTGAAAGAATTAGAAAACTATGAGGACATAAATCCTCGCGATCTATGGCGATAATCATATTACAATTTTAGAGGAACTACGAAAGGTTTTGGGAGGAGGAGGCTGTAGCCCATATTTCCTAGAAAACTACGCTATGAGCGCTATGGTCGGCAGAATAATATTAATGTCTTAAAAAGAAAAAAACGTATTTGCTAAAAAAATATTCGGTATGTTTCTATAGATTTGACAAATGAGGCGAAATCGAGTAAAATTTAATATATACACTTTGCTGAAATAAAATAATAACCTAAATACATAACATTGTTAAAACTTTACATAATATTATATTTTTTTAAAGCATACAATGTATTTCGTCGAAATGTATACGGTAAAATTCATATAAAATAAACTGTATCTATTGTTGTTATTATAATTATTATATTTTTGTACTTAGCGTACAATGGGACAATAATCTGATTAAAAAAAAGAAAAGCCCGGATTAAGATAATTTGAGATCCCGGGGTCAAAATTTCCCTCGAGGCCAATATAAAAAAATTTCCATAAAGTAAAATTTAATTAAAAAACTACAAAATTAACAGTTTTTCTTGCTTTACACTTATTTCAATACTAATAATTTATATTGTTTATAATAGTTTATATGTTTATATAATGTATTTATTAATACTTAATATTAAAAAATCTCTAGTATAAAATCCGAGGCCCTTAAAAATCTCAAATCTTCTGAGGCTTGGGGGTCATGACCCCCTTGAATCAGGGCCTGAAAAAATGTTACGTTAGATTAGTGGTTATAAGTAAAATGTGCCTAGCCTACCTGTATGTGTATATAATATACATGTATATATTACTGTGACAAAGATTTCTTAACTGTGCATTATTATTATTTAATGACCAATTTAATTTTTTTTTTTTATCGTCGTTAATATGATAAATTATTTTTAAACAATTATCCAATTAATTTATTTTTAGAAGAAAGTTCGAAGTTTGAAACACAACCTAGACAAAAGCCCAAAGCAAAATTTAGAGATAGTTTTATACTTGACACTAAAGATGAGGGTTTGTATTCTAATTTTCAAGAAAACGGATTAACAGACCCTAATTCAGTAACATTGCGTTCTATCATTAAAAAATCTGAAGATGATCAAAGCAATGGTATTTGAAAATAATTAGTGTTGGAAATCAATATTTTATTATAATTTTTTTTCTTTTAGAAACTATTATAAAAAGCAAAAGTCAATCGACAGTTTTTCAATCCAAAAGTGTTATAAGATCCGATGGATCGGGTAATGTTTCAGTAACACAAGATTTTGTAAAAGGTTAGTATTTTAATATTTTATAATATTTTAACTACGAGAAAAAAAAAATATTCTGAAAAGCACAAATAGTCAAATGTATAAATGTTAAGTTACAAAATTACAATTCAGTGTGATTAGAGTAGGTGAAAATAAAACAAATCTAGTTGGACTTCATCCAAAACGTAATTAAAACACAAAAAAAAAAATTGAAGCACTCTTCAAAAGTCGTTATTTGTGTATAGTAACAGCTAGTGCTAGGACTATATTTTAAACGTTTGACTGATTTGTGCTTTTTTCGTTTTACATTTTTAAATGAAACCATTTAGAGATTATATTTTAAACATTGGCCTAGTTTTTATTTTTCTATTTTTTATTACTCCTATTGTATTTTTTATACTCGCCGTCATTTTTATAATTTTATACATTTTACAAATTCAATTGGAACATAAATTGCTTTTAGAAGGTAATTTTGTATTAAAATAAAATTCAATACACAAGATATAAATATTGTTATTAATAATTTGTATTTAAAATAAGAAATATATTATATACATAATTATGTATTAACATGATTATGAATTAATTTATCGTAGGGGAAGTGTCTTCTGTGAATGACAAAGAACCATCAGGAAAAGTTACTCGAGGCCATTATACTTATCAGAGTCCAGATAATTTGGATAGCAAAAAGGGCATTGCTAAAGTTACTACAGTTACTACAGCTATTGGTAAAGAAACTGGTCCTGAAATCACCGAAATCACTGAAGAATTTAACAATTCAGATCGTGTAGACGGTAATAAAGTAGTGAAAAGAAGTCGCACTAATGATAAATTTGAAAGCATCCAGAAAAGATTCAGTCAAGAAAGTTTTGATCAAAGCAGTAGACGTTCGTCGAAGGAAGTAAATGATTATGAAAAAGGTGAAGAATCGTCACAGTCGACACCAAGATCAAGTTTGGTACGTGGAGATTCGATTAAGGCACTTCAACATAAATTCCAACAAGCTACTGGTAAAAATCATAATTTTCAAAATCAGTATACGTATGTTGTTTATTTATATTTAATTATTTTGTATTTCAGTTTCATCCAGTTTAAAACAAAATAAGTCTGTTAAATCTGATTCGTCTAGTAGCACTAGACAAACTGAAGAAAAAACCGTAGCTACCAAAGTAAATTCATCAAAAAGTAGTGGACCCACGTCATTCCTTGATAACAGTTCAAGAGTAACCGGTGTACAAGATGTTTTAACTAGAATGCGAAATGCTGATCTAGGTAATTATTTTATAATTTAAATACTACTTATAATATAAATATACTTAGATAATTGACTCTTAATCATCAATTATTTTATCAATTACTTTAGTTGTTGAAAGCGGTGATACCAGTGAAGATATTGAAGCCCGTGCATTGCTCAACAAATTTTTAGGTGCATCAGTTATTCTCCATGGAATGGAACAAGGAGGCAAATCTCCAACTTCTAGTTCCACTGCAACGACCACTACTAGTAGTGCCTCTCTTGTTAATCAAGTCGAAAAACAAAGAGCTCAGGTAAATATTCTAAATAAAATTATTAATAAATATAATAATAGTACTAACTTAATAATTTTGATTTTAACAAAAATGAGTTATATTTTAGTGTCATGATTTCATAATAAATGTATTACTATTATGTTCTTACTCTTTTAATTATATCTAATATTAATGTTTCAGATTTATTTTGCTAACGTTGAATAATTACATATGTTTTTATGTATTATAACACGAATATTATTGGCTATTTTTTTTTTTAAGTTACATAAAGCACAATAAACACTTAGGTAGGTACTAAAATAAACCCAATTATAATATTTGATCTTTACATTTTCAAAATCTTTACATTTTCTGAAAAATCCCTCTATAGCTCTTCATAGCAATTAGTTCTTAAAAATACTTGGTCACATTTGAACTTTTTATTTTATAATTCTTATGAAAAATGTATTATAATTTATTAAATTATAATATACTGTCTTGGTTAAGTTTGAACCACAATTAAAGATCATGGTTAGATAAACCGAAATGACTCACTTTAGATATTATACTAATTCTTATTTAATAGAATTCATTAATTCCCTACAATAAAATATTATTAGAAGCGTTATTTATTATTTGTATTAATATTATATTGTATACATATTTGTTTAATTTCTTAATTTTACAAAAAATGCAAAAAATGCATAAAAATCAAATCAATCAATTCGTTTAAAAATAATTTATTATTTGTGAATTCACTAAAGACATAATTGTACAGACATAAAAATATTAATGTACATTTTTCATGTTTTATCTTTTATGTTATTTATTCATATTTTATAATGACGATTAAATAGTTTTCATACATAAATATTTAATAAATATATCTATATTATTTAAAAAGTAGGTAGATATAATTACAATACCTATACTTATAATAATTAAATAGCTAATAGAGTATTAAATTAAATGTGCAATAAAATAAAGAATGTAATTATTAAATATTGATTACCTATCTATACAGTACCTACATATTATAATATTAAGAAACACAATTTATGTAAAAAATGAAGTTATTTTATGTATGATCAAAGGAGAAATAAGTGCATTTTATTATAATATGGGATGTATTTTATGGTTTGATAATTTTTTGTTGTACACATAATGTAGATATTATGTAATATGTTGGTATACAAAAATAATGAAACATACATAATTAATACGTTTTAACATTTAATTATTTATTTATTCTATAAAATTTCAAAAAACTTACAATGTAAACATTATAATTTATAATTAGTTAACAAATTTAAAATAATATTTAATATTAAAAAAAAAACTATTGCTTCAATTTTTCAATAGTTGTATAAACCATATTTAATTTTGTGTATCATTAATACCCAGATATATTGCAAGAGATTGATTTTTACTATTTAAATGAGTGTATTTTTTTCTATTTTATGCTATATAATATACTTTATAGTATTAAGTATTATTAACTATTATGTTTATATCAGAAAAACATTTTATGATTGCGTTGATAGTCATTGCGCATTTTCATAAATGTTATAAATAGTTCCATTCTTCTAAATTTCGTCTTGGATTTATTTTAACTTTATAATGGTATTAGTTTTCATTTATATTCGTACTGTAATTTATTTTTAATTATTAATTCTAAAATGATTATAATAAATTATTAATTATCAACTAAAATAATTTATAAATAACGATCCATTATTTTAATATAAAAAAAAAAAAAAAAACGTGTAAATAAAATGTGTATAAATAATAATATAAATCGTAGATTGATATTGGATTAATGTTTATAATAATTTATAATATATATTATATTATAGGTCAATAACTCAAAACCTTGCCTACATTTAAATTACATTTTTTAATATAACTCAATATTTTTTGTAAAGAATAGTGTATATTTTTAGGCGCACTTTTTTGTTATTGTGATTATTTTGTGTATTTTTGGTGTGCCAATTAATAATATGTTCAGCAGTAAAACTTATCTTACATTAAATTACACGAGAATAACTAAAATATTCTTTCAAGACAGGTTTCCTATCGATAAATTCGATAAAGTATACCTACATTACTATAAAAATTTGATTAACAATATTAAAAATATACTGTGTTAATAACACACATAAAAACAATCATGTAAAAATAATATAATATACAATTTTCAGTGTTATCAGTAAACACTATACCGTCATCTGTAGCTTTAATCTGCAAAAACTCTAATATTAGAAAACATTTTTGTTTTTTAATACGTCTATTATGTGAATACTATATATTTGTAAAGATAAGTAGTAAATAAAAAAAACAATGCATTTCTTTAGCTTTTGTCCGTAAACGGTTTATTGTTGTAAACTATTAGTCAGTGCTTGGTGCTTATAATTTATATTTATTTATAAATTCTCGTCTTCGGTGTAGTACCCGTTAATGTTTATTAAAAACTAAACTATTGTTACGAATAATGATAATATATTATAATCTAAAGAGACATGTAATTATTAATAATATTATTGTGTTCAAATAAAAATAATCAATTCTATTAGGACGTAATTATATAAATACGGCGAATGGTTTTAAATTGCTTTATGATTTTTTAAAATTTTTTTACAACGAAATGTTGTTATCGTACAACACCTCCGAGTGGTTCTTTGTTTCTCTGGCCGACTTGCGTAATCGTCCGAAATTGTACTAGGATTTATTATTTCCGACCCGACCGATCTGCAGTGACGATCGTTATTATTTTTTTTTTTCTAAAAATCTTAATCGCAATAACGAAATTGGCTTTCTTCGACTCTTTGTCGAAACGTAAATACACGACACACACACACATACACTTATGGAACAACGGTCAATAATAGGGACTACTGTTAATTTCCCTCCCGTTGGACAATGTATTTTGGCTTTGCGCGTTTCACGACGAAAATAATATTTGAAGGCAAATCCTATTTTGGTCAGCGCGGTGGTTCTCTCGACGTCGTCGACCGTCGACGGCACCGTTGGACACGCAGTTCAGTTTATACTTGGCTACGCCGCGCAACTATTTCCGTGTGTCGAGCGAGTGAATTAAACGTTCGTCGCCGACGATAAGTTCTTTTCTGTTCAAACTTTTCTCTTATCATTATTTCGTCCAAACCGATTACCATAATATATTTATTTTTCTGCTGGTAACCGTACACGCAATAGCGATTTCCCTACGTTACAATAACAGTCGTCCGTTTATTCCGTAAAACGATATTTTGCCGTTCGAACGTCCGAATTGAGTATGTAATTTTTTTTGTTGTACGTTTTTTGGTCAGTTCTGAATTCTATTTATTTTTTACACATTACACGAATATACCGATTTTCCCCCTATCCCTCCCCTTACTCTTCACCGTCATTCTAACGACTACCTATAATGTTTGTGTTTACTTTGTTTACATATTACATATAAATATAAAGACAGATGAGTATCCTTTGTTCGCCTATAATACATCGGATAGATTTCTCCGCCCGTTTTCGTGTTTGAATTCATTTAATCATTTCCAAACCTCTTGACGCGAAAAACTCCAAAATCTAATTCAATGAATATTATTAGGCCAATATTTGGCCGTGTCCCAGCAAATAAAACTGCCTGTTGCCAACTATTCACAAGCGAATTCATAAATTTGTATTTATGTGTATTATCTGTACACGAGGGGGTTTTTTAGAGTTTAGATTGACACCTGTTAACACAATATGTTTGTTGACTGGTCAAACAAAACGTAGCCTATGATACTGAAAATTACAAATTGCAATATATTATATAATATTATAATGTAATAATTGTGGACGTTACAATAATTGTGATTCATTTTTGTTCTTGTTCAGAAATCTCCTGTAATTAAAACCAACCTTAACGAACACGACCTAGATAATATTTGGGACGAAAAACAATTACAAATTTTGGTCAGTATAATCATTCGTTAAATAGATAATTGAAATATGTAAGTTATGTTTTTCTAACAAATATTTAATTATATTTAGTTGGACTCTTGCCCAGACTACGATCAAAGAAGAAAAATCAGAGCCAGGTTAAGGCAAATCATGGCGGAACATAAAGGTAAACTATTCATTTTGTTATAAAATTTATAAAACTGATAATACAGTATTATATCGTTATTGGAAGAAATTGCTATTTTTCGTTATTACAATGATAATAAGATACGACTTATTTAATAAAAACAAATAAATAGAAATATTTCTTTATTAATTTATTATACATTATTCTCAGATAATAATATATTTAGCTATGATGTGGAAGTACTGGTAGTTTAATGATGTCACGCGTGAAAATAAACATAAATTAAAATTTGTTTTTGAATGAGAGTTACATCTAGTAGATTAAATATGTTTGTTAAGTAAGTATTAAATTAGTTTTGTAAAAATGTACAAAACAAAAAATAAATGTTTGACACAAATTATACAAAGTATACAAAACATAAAGGTAGATTTATTATAATAATTATATAATTGTAATTAAATTGTTGATAATAGTTTAATAAATAAATAAATAAATAAGAGTACGATTATAAAATAAAACGGCAAACCTATTAGGTATAATAATAAAATTAATTTATTGATATTATCTAAATAATAATAATAGTGATATATTAACCAAGTAATAATAATTAAAAAATGCCTATTATAGTTGCCATATTTATTTATATATGAACATATTATAATGTAACGTGTAAACGAATGGATTTTATTCATTGGCTATTATGTATTGACTATTTATTAATACTTTTATTTTTATTCTATCTTTATTGTCGAACACTTTTTTCATTGGAAATCTGAGACTAGATTCTGGCATCATTTCATATAGTATGTTAAAAGTTAATATTTTTATGTTGGCATTAACTCTTGGGTATAAAACAAATACTCAAAACGTTTTATTGTTTTGCGTAGCCATGGATTTTTTTTTTTATTGATTATTTATTTACAATTTTAATTTCCAATAAATCAATTTCTGTTGATAATACTGCGCCAAGAAAAATTGCAACATTGTTTAACTGAAAACGGATTTTACTAATATTGTCCTCATAAAATAACGCGCTGCGTCCAATAAACCAATGTTGTGACAATATAAATCATATTATATGAATAAATATTAAGTAATAGGGTGTATTGAATAATTTCAGCGTGCGCTGACGTCGTTGCCCTAGCTAATACCGACGACACGATGAATAACGAAAAAAACGGTGAGTTCAAACCTATATGTAATTTAACTTTAAAACCTAATACAACTGTGGTCGATGACTCGGGCACGGAATCTGGCGAAGAAGTAAATCAAAAGATATTAGTACAAGTGCAAGGGGCATTAGCCAACTTGGAGAACGCACTGCCCGCCCTAGACCCCCTTAGACGTTCGTCCGTCGTCGAACTACTCAAAAAACTACAAACCAGTCTGAGATTGTCGACCGAAAACAATAAACCGACGCCTCCCCCACGAAAGTGTTGGAACAAAAAAACGTCCAGACAAGACCGGCACACGGTAGGCGTATCATCCGAAGAGCTGCAGGACGCCAGAAGGTGGTTGGAGGAAAATGGCTATACGTCCGTAACGCCGTCACCGATGAAACCGGTTTCTGCGTGTACGACGCCACGGAGCTACGACGCTTCTTCCTCCAAGACGTTTAGACCGGTCAAGTTCGTTCCGCCGCCACCGAAACGTACCCATTACGCCGAAGATTATATACCGGAGCCGACCAAACAGTCGTTGCAGAACAATTCGTTTGCGTGCGCGCCATTACAGCACGTGGTCGTCGAGAACGTGGACAAGAGGCGAGAGATGATTGCCGCCACTTCGGACCAAGATTTGACCGACTCGTCTGGCGGCGTGTCGGACGACGATCGGTCCGTATCGTCCGCCCAACGGTTGTTGCAGATCGCGTCCAACGACCACCATAGCCGCAAGTCGAGACACGGCAAACGGGTAAAGTTAAAACGGGGCGGGCACGATGCGATCGACGAACATTCGTCCGGTGACGAATACCCGCGTCACCGTCCGTCGGACGTCCCGGCCACAGGCGGCGGAGTGCCTCCGTTCCGACCGAAAACGGCCAACGACAAGAAATACCTGGCGTTGTTGCAGCAGACCAACAAGGACGAGACGTCCGCGGCGGCGTACAATCCGCTGCAGGGGAAATTACAGGGGAACTGGGGCAATCGTTTCGGTCGCATAAAGACCACGTTCGAGAGGGGCGCGCCGTCGTCGACGCCGGAGCCGCCCAGAAGGAACGTCGCGAAAACGTTTTGGCACGACATTTGCAAGTGTCCGTCGGACGACAGCATCGCATACAGGTCGAAAAAACCCACGTCGTTCAAACCCGTGTGGTCGGGCGAGAACGGGTTCTCGCACGCGATCAAGTCTGCGTTCAGACCGGTGGCGGCGGCGGCGGCGGCGTCGGCGCAAAAAACCAATTGGCTAGAACCGCCGAAACCGAAATACCCCAACCACCTGCCGCTGTACAACAGCTCGGTGACCACGGCGCACAGGCCGTTCATATACGAGGACAACGCGACCCAGTGGAACTCGTTGACGTCGCCGTGCAGCGCGTCCGACTTTACCAGCCGTTCGGCCAGCCCTTCGGCGGACTCCGAAACGCCTCAGCCGTCGGCGTTCAGCCGCGTGATGGGCAGCCCGCAGACCGCCAGCATAGTGGCGAAGGGCGCCGTCCCGGCAAACGCTAACCGCCGGCCGTTGCTGTATCAGTCGCCGTCGGCACAACCGGCGCCGGTGGTCTACCCGTCGCTGGCGCCCAAACCGCCGGCGAGGAGCCCGCGGCTGGTACCGCAACAGCGGTCGCCGACCACGTCGCCGGTGCGCATGCCGTCCGTTCTGCAAAAGTCCGAGTCCTGGCACCAGATGATAATGGGCCAGAGCAGAGCGGCCGTCCGACCGATGCCGGCGGCCCCAGCTCCGGCCCCGGCCAGACACGAGGGCCGTCCGTCCAAAGTGGAAATCGCTCAAAAGCAGAACATGATGCGCCAACACTTGCGCGTGTCCGAATCGTCGTCGTCCGTCGGACTGACCGCCGCGAACAAACGCGCGTCACCGAGATTGGTGAAGCTCAACGACGACATAGACAAAGTGGACGACACGTTCGAATGTCTCTTCAAAGAGGCCACGACGTCCAAAAAATAGCAGCACTATAATTTTAAAAGAAAAACTCATTTCTTAGCTATAAATTTAGTTTTTTTTTTTCTTCTTTTTTTTTTTTCTTTGTTCCCGTGATATTCGCATTTCTTTTTTCTTCGTTCTATTTATTATTATCGTATATATATATATATACGTATTATATACATCACGTCGTATATAATTACTTGCGCACTCGTATTAGGTCCACAACATAATAATTATTATTGTTATTTAATATATTCTATATTAACTATGTAACGGTTTCCTACAATCATGTCATTTATATAATAATAACTCTACACCGTATTATGCGTTCATAAATAATAACAACACAATATTGTTACATTACATACTCACTGCGTTCTTTTTTGAGAGGATTTCCGAGGAGCGAGTGGATAACATTAAATCCAAGAGATATTTAGTGTCTGTATCATCTGTAGCTTCTTCGCGTTATGTCCGTGCACTATGCTGAACCACAAAAGTACGTTCTTGTGCTTATCGTTTTGCGTGCAGTGTGCAGTGTGATTTGAGTGTTTCTAAAAACAAAACGCGATTTTGCGCACGGTTGTTGACTAAATTGTGATACCAGAGTGTGTGGTTCTTGTGTGCAATAATAATAATTATAATTATAATATATACTAATGGTTTAATGTTCTCGTGTAAGCTTATCGTTTTACTCAATATTCAATCCGCTCGCTCGTTTGTCCCGATATAGTGTATAATATAATATATGATTTACCACCGCAGGCAGCTTTATAACATTATAATATTACCTGTCGCAAATTCTTCGGTTTTATTTTATAAAATATTAATAATATATAATATTACCTACGTTTTTCTTTTAGTTACTTGCGGTACAATACTACCTAATTGATTGCGTATTGAATTAAATCAACAGTTCAAAACAATAATAACTGCTATATATATATATATTATATAGATCCTAGTCTAATAATAATAATAATAATAATAAAAACCGTGTGCAGTTTGTTTGTTTTGATTTTATTTATGTAATTACGCTGATTATAATATGTATAATGTATATATTTTTTTTAAAAAAAAAAAATGTGATTTGATTATCGATAACATATATATTATAAATATTCTATGACTACTTTTGCATTGTAAAATATTGTTTAGCACACGTGTATGATTTTATAATAGTCAATAATATCATTTTTACCGTTTTTATAATGTTTATAATTCATTTTTGTTCTAGTAGTTACCGAGTCGAAATCGACCAACGTGTCCAACACAACCGAAAATGGATCGTATGTAAAAACTGAAGGTATAAAAATCGTATTATATAAATACACATAATATTGTAAAATTACATTAGTGTCTAATATTTTCGATATTCGATTGATTTCAGTGCATACTAGGACAACAACTTCTAGTAACCGCTTGACTAAAGGTAAATTATATATTATATTTCCGTTTAAACATATCTATGACATATTGTTATATTCAGTGATGTGTATAGGAATTTTTTTGAAGGGTGTCCAAACAATATTCTTTACTCTGAAAAAACAGTTTGATCATATAGAATCGTTTTAAGAATCGCCATTTCACATTAATATTTTTATTATTTTTTTATTATCGTTAATAATATATCACGTTTTACACTTTTACAATTTGAAATGAGCCACGTATTTCTTCTTTTTCTTCAAAAAAAAAAAAAAAATAAATAAATAATATAGAAAGTGTTTTAAACCCTATAGGACACCCCTCTAAATACGCTTCTAGTTATATAGTTAAATTGTATTATATTTTTTATTTTGTTTTCTACAGCCAATAGCGTCAGTTCTTCGCCATTCGCCAAGTTCCAGCAACTCGAACGTCAGAACTCGGCTCCAAAGTAAGTTCTTTAAATTTTGATTTGCTACCATATATTATATATAATATTTTATGTATAACTCTTCAAACCTCTCATCCTATCGGATAATTATAATTATTTCAAATACTAACATTAAACTAAATTTAATTTAATTGATTAAAATCATGTACATATATATTATGATTTAAAGATAATGATTTTAAAAGTTGATACATTCTACAAGCTTCATAATAGTTTACTCTTGATTACATTAATTAACTCTAATTTGGTTCTGGTTGTTGGATGAAAAATTAAATTTTTTATGGAATTGTGGTAATTAATCATCAAATAAAAATGTAATATTGATATTAAAGTTAATTAAATTCTTAAAACATAAATAATACGTATGTACTACTTATTTATACATCAAATATTATAAACGAAAAAATTATATAAATTACAAATGACAAATTATAGGTAGTTCTTGCAATTATAATAATATGATGTACCTGCATTGTAGGTAACTATGGCCTATAAATAGCTCCATATTAACAGAACTGAAAACATTCTTGTTTTATGTATTTGTACATCGTATCATGTCATTATGTCATTATGTATCTTGTACAAGGACGCCCATTCTAAGGGGTTTTAACATTTACGTTTACAATATAAAATTTACAATTGTCTTGTTATTTTAGTAATTTGAAAATAAAAGTTTTAAATTTCGTTTTTTAAGTGAAAAATGTATTTATCAATTACTCTATATCTGTATACTAGACGATTTTCAAGTCTTTTTCTATTTCTCCCCGTGAATACTTATCATAAATTCGTCGAGTCTATCTTTACCAATCGTAGCTCTTGTCCGTGTCTTAATATTTCATATAAATTCAACATTAATTTTTGTTTATCGCTGAAGACATAATTATATACGACTTTCAATGTCATCTTTTCCGACTGGACCATTGGGGAAAATAGGAGTCCTTGTGTACATGAAATATGTACATATCGATTTAAAAACTCTGTATGGAAGTATGTATAGGAATGATATCAGATATCGTATATCGAGTATATTATAAGTATACTCATTAAATTATTATTTTATTGTTAACTTCAGCATGTCATGCTTGAACGAATTTTCTTTAACATAATTTGGTAACATATTCGGGGCATTTTGCTTATAGCTCACAATCGCGTCCTTGCTATAAATTCACCGATCCCGCCCTGACGCGGAGCGCTTCGTCAATCAAAGATCGCCTACTCAGCTGGGTGAAAGCTCAGACCAAGGAATATAAGGTATACTTTTTTGTTTTCGAATGAGAATCTTATAAATTGCACAATATACCTAAATTATTTACATTAATAAATAACTAACACACAGACAGGTATTTCTGTCGAACGTCAAATGCATGTACTGATTTTTTTTTTTATAATAATTATTTATATTATCCATTTGATTATTTAATATTAACTATATGCTATTCAGGTATTTTAACGCTAAAAAAATAACATTACATATTATACAGTTTTCTCCGTGTTGTAGACAACATAATAATATGAAATCAAATGTGTGTGTACCATATATTGAACTAGTCACTAAATAATATAGACGCATTTTGTTTACGACATTATACTAATAATATTATGATATCGTTTCTATTGCCATATAGAACCTCCAAATAAATAATTTCTCGACGAGCTGGAGTGATGGTCTCGCTTTCTGCGCCCTCATCCATCATTTTTACCCAGAAGCATTCGACTACGACAAACTATCACCCGAAAATCGAAGAGAAAATTTCGAACTTGCATTCAAAGTAGCCGAGTAAGTCAAATCATAAACGATTCACTTGATTTTCGACATTTGTTCTCTATTCAAATAGTATTGAACTAGTGTTTGTATTTTGTTTTTAACGTTTATCATTTCACGCAGGGACGAAGCCGGTATAGCACCACTGCTGGACGTCGAAGACATGGTTGTCATGCGAAAACCCGACTGGAAATGTGTTTTTACGTACGTGCAGACGTTCTACCGGCGGTTCCACAACACTCCTCAAGCTGCTAAACTTTTGTTTTGAATTATACACTTTTGTTAAAAAATATGCATAAAAGTCAATTTTTTTTTAGCAGTTTTAATGTACCTATTATACTATATAATAACAATTATTATTAATTATTTGTACTTTGTTGCACTGATCTTACAAAAACAGGCGCGATTGGTACCTACCTATAATTTTCGATTTAGGTGTAGTCGATGTTTTAACTAATAATTGTACCTATTATAATTTTCTCCAATATTCGTTGGCAAAATTCTCCGTCGGGACCACACTTTTTCGCCGATTGCTTCGGTTAAACGCTAAAAATGATGAATGAGGATTTTTTTAAGTGATATTTATTAGATACTTTTAACAATACTGTTATGTTTAGTAGGATATAATGCTAGCACACGGATAATATTTGTTTAGTAATTTTAAATGTAATACGTGCAAATTGATAACATTTTATTATTTTTAAACAAATTCTTAGTATAATTTCGCGGAATTTATGTGCATAATCACTTTTTAAGCGTTATAATTAAGTCACTGCCAGTTCAAGAATAAAAAACAGTAATATCAACGACTCTCACATCCTATAATATAAAGATACTATTAACAATATCTCAGTTATTATTTCTTCAACAATGAATATTTATTGTTTAATTAACTATAAACAATAAGTATGCATAGGTATATGTTTTTATTATTATTGTGCAGCAATTTAGCCGAAAAACATTAAGTATTTACTATTATTCATTACCATTAAGAAAATTAAGTTAATTAATTAACAAGACTAATCTTGATTATATTAATAGATATTATCAATAGAACAACATAATTTCCTATTAAACATTTTTAACTATTCTTATTTGTATATATAAATGTACGCGTGTAATATTTTTTTTTTTCAAATGAGCTATAATTAATCTAATAAATTATAACAACTTATTATGTCTTTACGTTTATAAATATATATTTTTTACTTGATATTTTCTATATTGTATATGTACCATTTTATATGTATGTGCATACAATAATATAATATAACATATATATTTATTATGACTTTTGTCACAGAAATACATAATATTTTATGGTATAAGGTATAACGCCTAATTAAATACACAATTATTGTTATATTATTTTCTAATATCCTATAAACAATTTATTATGACATGCATTGTTTATTAAAAATTCATCACTGAATAATACTATACCTATTTATATATATATAAAAATAAACATGTTTTAGCATTACTTAGTGTTTTTTTTATTTTAATCTATTACAATTATTATTTAGAAGATGTTAGCGTAAAAGTTAATAGCCATTTTTGTTCGTCTGTCTTCCAGCGTGCAGTATAGCCATGGTTTGAGATTTACCTATCTATTAAATGGTAAGTATAGAATAATAATAACCATATGCAAAAAATCAAGATGCACCATTTTACAATCTCATTATAACAATGAAAATAATTTTTAGAGTAAAAATATTCATAGAATAAAATAACTTAAAATAAAATAAAATCGATGGCGCTGTCTGACGGGCCCCAATAAATTCGATTTCGATGTCAATATCCATATTCTATTCTTTGCGGATTATGTGGCTTTATCAAAACATCACACCTTTAACATTCAGTCATAGTTTTTAAGGTGTATCAGGTGTATATGTAATAGGTACAGTGTCGTATACAGAGGAGGGTCTAAAAGGTCATAATTTTTGTCGTAATACGAATTGAGACTGAAACATTATGTTATAAATATCATCATATCACATGTCGCATCCATGTCTTCATTTCAATTACAAGAAAGACATTTTTTAATATTAAGTACCTAATCAATATTAAAATTAATCTCGCTTTGTGTGTCCGTAATCCTCGTATCATTTTGCCTCTAAATAAAATAATAAACTCAAAAATATAAAAGTATTTTATATATCAAACATTTATAGGCCAAATATGCTATTTAAAAAATAACTTTATTTCTGTTCTTTCTTCTAAAAAAAAAACCACAATAAAATGACACTATAATACCTTCCACGTATAATCATATAAGAATTGGTTACGATAAAAAATATTTAGGTTAAAAAACGATATTTTTATTTTATATAGACGAAAAAAAAATTAATATTATAGATTTATATCGAGTATTGTAACAAACCGGAACGATCATTATAACAAGCTGAAAATTGTTCGAATTTCGATATAATATATTATATGCTAAAGTATAGTACTTAAATATATTGTTTTAAAATATAAGGAACGTTAAAAGCTGGTATTTTTATGGTATAATTGGATGAAAATTCTTAAAAATATCTATATTCTAGAATAAATTTGATTATTGAACCAATAATCCAATACCAAATAGGTTCATTCGATTTTCATAAAAAGAAATTACAATATACATTTTTGTATAACTATATACCTAACATTTTTGCTAGACACAACTTATAAACTTTATAACTATAGTATGATATTACTGTTGTTAATCTAAGTTAGATAATAAGTACTATTTTCTAATATAAAAAAAATTATAAAATTTATACTGACGTTATATACTGTTAAGTGGTAGATATTTTATAATACCACGGATCAATGTTAAATTAACATATATAACTTGACGTTTATTTAAATTACTTATAGTCAATCAAAGTTATTATCAGCAGATAATAATTCTGTAGAAGAATTGTTAATTGTTAATTATTTATTTTTATATAAACACCGTTCAAAATAACTTTATATTTGCACAAAATAAATATAATATAAAATATTATTGTTGTTATGTATTGGCGTCTTTTCTCGTTTGGTTTGAATTATCGTATGCAATTCTGATATGCTCGTAAGTTGAAACGAAGGAACATAAATATACTTATAGTAATATACATATAGTAAATCGATCAAATTAATAAGTCATATGAGTCCACTCTGCGTTTTACATAATATGATATTATGATAAGTAATGGATAATTAATAATAATTTAAATTTGAATATAATATTATGTTATTAATAATTGTATTTGTAGTCCATACGTACGTCGTAAAATATAATATTATCTCATTTAGTCTCGCCTGACCTGGCTCTTGCCAGTGGTGTTCTGAACGGAAATATACATAATAATTTAAACATTTCTAATAATTTAGACGCGTTTTTTTATACCTATTTACAAGAGGCGATTTGAGTACATTATTTGATCATGATAAAACACCTACGAAAAGTTGAAGTTATGTTATAGTTATAAAATTGAAATACTGAAACGGAGTCGAGGACTTAAATGCTATTACTTATCACCATGCAGTTGAATTATGATCGAATGCACGATCAAATATTAACAACATTGTATGGATTTAAAGGTATTATTCAATTTTTTTTATCTATTTCAATACTCTATTCGTTAATTATTGTTTAGGTATTAAACACTAGTGTAGTGGTACTACTACTGTCTTCTCCGTGTCTCCATCTTTCAGTTATACAAAAATATGTTTCTTTAAAGCTCGCAAGAAAATAATAAAATCGTTTAAATTGTAATATACTATAAGTTACGTTAAATATGTGTAAATTAATTTAGATATCGTTTACGTTTTCATAAATTAAAGCATGCAGTGTGCCAAAATAATTTATCATTTGAAGCTTGTACGTATAAAAACTAATTTCAAATAAAAAAAATCTCTTACTTTGTATATATATTTTAATACTATAAATTCTTTTATGTTTTTTACACTTAGGCATATTGCATCTTCATAATATCTTTTATACAGTTGATTATTGGTTGCGCATACGCATTTACGCCTAATCTTATTAACGAGCTACAAAATCCAACTTCAACAATAAAATTAACTACTGAAGAAGAATCATGGATAAGTATGAAAACTTATATTTTTAGAATCAAGATATGTTATTATCATTGAATGAATTGTGTAATATTAAAATATATTACTAAAACTGAAGATAATCAGAAATTTAGACTTAAAATTATTTTAAATTATATTAAAGAATAATTAGCCAATTGATAACATTTTAATATGATTATATTTAGTGTGTATTATGTAAAATCCAAATACGTCCTTACTACGTTAGCATCACTGAATAAGACGCACTGAAGAATATATTTTTTTTATTGATTTTTATTAAATTTTAAATGATAAAAATTACAATTAAAAGTTTATTAATGATTTTTGTATTTAATAATTTTTTTTTAGCAAGTATTCCGGTACTTGTATGTTCTATGAGTCTACTCGTACTTGGAGTGTTAATGGATAAAATTGGTAGAAAAAACGCACTTTTAATTACTTATGTACCATTGTTGTTAAGTTGGATAATAGTTGTATATTCAAATTCAATTAAAGCCTTGATAATCTCGAGAATCGTTTTAGGTCTTTCCTACAGTAAGTATTGTTGTTTTTTTTTTTTTTTGTTCTCCCGATCGTCATAGATTTGTAAATTATCGTATTTAGAAATTTTTAAAGGGGGGGGTTCAGATTTTTTTTAGAATCTTTTATAAACCCCCCCATAACCAGTTCAATCCGTTCAACCACGCCTCCCCCCACATAAATACGCCACTGGTTTACGCAACCATAAAACTATTGTTTTAACTATAAATCTTTTATCGAATAGGTTCGTTGACTTGCGAGTTTGTTTACATCGCCGAAATTAGCCCGTCAAACATGCGAACGATATACTGCTCGTGCGTGCCGCTTAGCGTGGGCGTCGGCATGTTGATTGAGAACGCCTTGTCCATGTACCTGGATTGGCCGACCGTGGCGATCATATTGTGCGGCATGTCGGCGATCGGTTTTGTGGGGATGTTCGCAGTGCCGGAGTCGCCGATGTGGCTGCGGGCCAACGGCCGGACCGAAGAAGCGCAAAAAGTAGACCGATGGTTCGACCCGATGCGTTCGACCGCCGCATCGGCCGACGATGGTGGATTGTCGCGTCCGTCAGACGGCCACCGGCCGGCGGCAGACGCGCCGCGATACTGGTCGCTGTTCACGGACAGGACCGTGTGGTTACCCGCGTCCATTCTGTTGACGTACTTCGTGTGCCAGCAAGGCAGTGGCGTGTACCTGTTGATGTTCTACTCGACCAATATGTTCCGGAACAGCAGCACCTCGTGGGACGGCGTCGACTTCGCCGCCGTGGGCGTATACTTGGGCATCAGTCGCGTGGTGGGCGGACTATGTTTTATGGCGCTGCATCGGGTCCGCCGCAAGACGCTGTCCGCCCTCTCCGGCGTGGGCATGGCCGCGTCGCTGTTCATCATCATCGCTTACGGGAAAACGTTCGCGGACGTCCAGAGTCCACCGCTAGCGTTCACGCCGATAGTCGCGATAGTTTCGTACATGTTCTTCGCCATGTTTGGAGTAGTACCGTTACCTTGGACCTTGGCAGGCGAAGTGTTCCCGATGCCCGTTAGAGGTATTATAATGTTACCTAGGTATATATTTATAATCAATAATCACCAATGGTGATTTATAAACCATAGTAGAAGCATGAGCTGGTTTAAAGGGAAAGCGTTTGAGGCAATCGTCCACTCCTTATTGGGCCTTGACTGAGTTAGTAATTTAAAATGTACGCTCAGATAATTGGACATGTATTTCTTTTTATCGTACATATTATTTAATAAATATGTTCCCAATGCCCATTAGAGGTATATTTGATCCATTGTTTGTACGAAAAATGTTCCCGGACGGATATTTGAGCACGTGCCTAAAGTGGTAAAATTATAAAACTACGAAAATAGACGTTACGTGTTTCTAATTTCGCTACTATCACCGAACAAAGTCTCAACTTGAACATGAACCTGTAAAATAGTTGCGTGCCGAATTAAAAAAAAAAAAAAACTGCAAGCAGTTTGAAAGAACTGTATTTGAGGCCGACCAAAGTAAAAATTACAGATTTACAGGAGATTGGGATGGATATATGAAAATAGAGATAAAAGTACGAGGTCGGCTGCAAGGCCGTAATTCTCGTACAACTATTTGCGGTGTTTTTTTTTATGAAAATTGGCAGGCGACTTTTACGTATTTTAAATTACACCAGGACAGTGAACGAAAAATGCTCATTCTTAAGTTGAGGCTGTTATGATATGGTGATAGTAAACTTAGTAAGTAAAATTTAGTGGTGAAATGTGACACAACATGTAAATATTTGTTCGAGAACTTTTTTGACAAAACCTCGTATTAAAAACATAGGCATAACTCACCAATTTACCCCAAAAAGGCTACCTGTCTACATTAAAAATGAATCGCATTTTTTTAAGGTATGTCTTTCACACGCGTTTGGAGTGGACGCACAGAGAACGCGCGTTAAGCTTTTCCTTGTAATAGTAAAAATAGTGCGCGCACGATTTTCTGTATAAATGTTTAGCGACTATAAGAATAATCGTAGGTTAAAATCTCGTGAACATTTCCATTATGTTTCACACACCGCGAGAAAATACAAAGGATTCGTAAAGGACACGTGTTGGTTATAATGAAAAATGTAAAGTACCAGTACGGTTTTATGGAAGAACCTGTTCCCAGCGCGTCCACTCCAGGTGTGTAGTCAACACATCGTGTTTCAACTTGGTTGACTCTTGATAATTCTCGATAAGTTTGAGGGACTGATGAAAAAGATCAAATTATCGAGAGTAAGAACGAAAATTCGTATTATCGAAAGTTATAAGAAATATATAATTATAATATAAAATCTGTAATAATAATATTATTATTATGTTAATACGACACATTACTGTGTAAACAATCATGTGTAATTAGATCGAATTATCGATAGTTGAGTAGCAAGAACTTCGTATAATCACATGTTGGCGCTTGTTCCATTCGAAATATTACTTCAAATTTTCGAGTGTACCTATCTATAGGTATAATATATTGTTTATTTTTGAATTATCGAGAGATTTTAAAGAGATCAAATATTTAGGTACTTCAATAATTATACTAAGAGTTTCGATTTATCGAATGTTCGAATTATCGAGAGCCGACTGTATTTGTTATTTTAAAGTGCTATTGAAATAATTAACTTTATACTAATTTTAAATACATAACAATTTGAATTTATTGTATTATTAATAGCGAAATGTTAATTGTAAATAGATTTATCGTTTTCGTTTTGTAGGTTTAATGAATGGACTTATACAAACATTCGGATACTTTTTAATATTTCTAACTGTCAAAATATACCCGTCATCAGTACTGTATTTTGGGATGGAAAACGTGTGGACCATAATCGCCGTGATGTGTATACTTACCGTCTTATTTTCTATATTTATTATGCCAGAAACAAAAGGAAAATCAATAGAAGAGATATTATCATATTTTGAATCCCACGATAAAACAATAAAAAAAAACACGCCCATATAGTGCCTACAAAAGTTTATTTATATTGTTAATCCACATTTTAAATGTTTTAGTATAAATATTACTGTTTGTTTAATTATAATAATTATAGATGTTGCAGGTACTAAATATTATATTCACGCATTTATGTATCAAAATAACTAATGAGAATCTCAAGATCTCAATATTCTGGATTACTTTTGTGTAACCTTCATGACTTGTGATCTTTTAACTGCCATATAAAACGAGCTCACGAAGATCTAGTTAAAAAAAAAACCTGTTTGATGATTTTTTTAGATTTAACCAAGGGCGTCCGCAGAAACTTTTCAAGGGGTTGGGGCAAAATATTTTCATTTTTCAATTTTTAGGTTCACTATTCGAGTAGTGTAAAATTATGATTTGTGAAATGTTTTCTTTCTAGATTTGACCAAAGCTTTTGACACAATAAATCATGTTGAACTCGTAAATATACTGTCTAATTTTGGTTTAAAAATCTCAAGTTTAAAATGGTTCAAAAGTTAGTAGATAGAAAACAAATAGTTAAAATTAATTGCATTACAGGCGAAGAAATGTTAATAACTTGCGGACTACCCCAAGTATATTAGAAATATTAGGGCCCATTCTGTTCATTTTTTACATTAATAGTTTATCAAAAGATGGGCAAATTGTAACTTATACAGATGACACCTTTTTCCGGATGTATCTCAGGATAAAGTTCAAATTAAAGCTACACGTGGATTAAAAACAGGGGCGTATTTAGACTTACTTCTAGGGGGGGGGGGGGGACCCAAATTTTTTTTTTAATTCAAATTTTAATTCGTGGTTTTTTTTTTATCTCTAATTTCGGATCTACATAGAATCTACTTTTATGTAGTTCTTTTTTAACACATGTCTGTATTTTAAAAGTTACAGCTTGTGTTTTATTTGATTTTTCACTAAGTTTAAACCTGATTAAAAGCCTGATTCACAGCCATTCGTATCGTACGCTGAACACTTAAAGTTATCATAAACCCTCGTTTCGGTGGTTTGACACGTATAAACTTAAACGATTTAATTAAAAACAAACGTACGAATATGTACGAATTACGACATGCATGATCGTTTTCTCAGTGAACCTCCGAGTAAATGCTTTCAATTATTATATTTAATTGATTCTTTAAATACGGATTCACGATCCCCGTTCGCCCCCCTCTAAAATACGCAACTGATTAAAAAAAGTTATCGATTACTAAAATTATAGAGAGCTTTCAATTAATTACGAAAAAACAAATTTCATTAATTTCTCAATTAACAAAGATGAAAATAATTTCTATTTTTTAAAAGTACATAATTGTGGAAATGGTATCATCTGTCATAACGGAGTATGTAAAAATATATATAATGTTTCAATAACATTGTATTACGATTGCGCACAGTAACCTATCGTTTTTATAAATTAAGAGCCTTTTTACCAGTAAAAACTTTACGTATTATTTATTTCACTTTATATCAAGTAATTCTCCAATATGGTTTGTTGGTATGGAGAGGGTTAGCCAAAATTGCAATTCAACCGTTTCTAATACAACAAAGACAAATCATTAGGGTTTGTCTAAGTAAATAAAACTTGGTAGGTTTAACCTCTTCAAATTTTAAAATATTAAGTGTATTACCATTTGAAAGTCTGTATAAAAAAATAGTTATTATGTTTATAATACAAATTTTTAATGCATGGGTGGAGGTGGAAAATATATGTAATAAAAGGGAAATTAGAACATATGATATAAAATTAAAATTCACTAAAAAAGCATTTGGTCAACATTTTGTGTACTATTTCGGGTCAACGTTTTTTAATTCTATGCCAATTTATATTAGGAAAATTGTGTTCTATAACTCCAGGAGTTTAAAAAATGTAAAATTAAGTAAAATTGTTTCAAATTGGTTAATAGATTCTCTAGAATAGTTTGTTTTGTTCTGTTTAATTTTAGCTGTATAGTTTGTAAATCTAAGTGCATGATCATAATTGCAATTAAACAATGTAAAATATTAAATTTAATTTGATGTACTTATATACTATTGATAATGTAAATGTTCTATATTTAATGTAAAATATCATCTTTCTACCAACAACACAAGCTTGCTTAAAGTTGGAAATAGTATTCATTTGTAAACTTCAATTATTTATAATAAATATTAATTAAAAAAAAAAAAAAGTTATATTATAGTATTATTCAATTTGTATGTATTTGAACCTAATTTTAAAATTATGTTGGTAATTTGGTTTTATATTAAAGTAAATAAATACACATGTATTACCTATATATGTTTCGATTAAATATTAAAAATATAGATACCTTGTATACGAAAGTTGGTTATAATATATAATTTGATTTTAAATCGAAAGTAACGATTTTTATTTAGTATGATGTGTAACCCATAAATTCTATTACTAAATTGATTAAGTAAATATTGTTTAAATGTCTATATAGTCATTTTATTTGTTTCAATAACCCAAGCCATCAATTAAATAATTATAAAATACTTAACAAACATAAAGAGTAGGTAATTATTTATTTGATCAGTTTTCAGGGTTATCGTATAATGTAAATATTGATAAACACGATTTTATTTTAAATGGACCATATTATTATGTTACATATTATTTAGTGACGTGATTGTAGTTTTTTAGTACTTGTATTATGACGAATTGCTCTGAAGACTGAATAAGACGCTAAACCTAACAATATTCTATAATACAATTATTTTTCGATCATATTATACATATGTATTAGGATACGGATATAGTATGTTCAATTATTTTATATTTAGTAACATTTTTTTTTACTAAATTATAAGTTTATACTTAACTATTCTGTTTTCTGCAGAAATATAAAGAACCATACGCATGTATAGGTTTTATTAAAATTTCGCTCTACAATCGCAATTTGACTTATGTTCGAATATTAGTCAGTCTGTTACGTTTAAATCGCGTTCAAAACATGAAACGTGTGTATTTAACACAGAATCTAAAATTTGTACGTATGAAAAAAAAATTATAAGATCTATCCACTTTTCATAATGTATTCATTTATGTGCGTCTTTCATAATACATAGTATGTATATTATATTTAGGCGTATTGCATCTTAGCAATGTCCTTCGAACAGCTTCTTATTGGCAGTACATATTCGTTTTCGTCTAACCTTTTAGTACAACTTCGAAAGTCTACGTCAACAATAAAACTAAGTGCCGAAGAAGAATCTTGGATAAGTATGTATACGTTTTATTATGAAATACATGCGATTCTGTTTTTCGAACATCTACGTTTTTTGTACTTTTTACTTCAAATTATTTAGTGTAAAAAAAGAACACGAAATTACTTTCTATACGCTGGTCACTTTAACACACGGCCGTATTCAGGGGGTTCAGTGTTCAACCCCCCACTCTGAAAATTTGACGACATATTAAATGATATATATTTTAAAAAATAACAAGACTTTCATTTTAATACCTAAATATAATAATAACTTCTTCATAACCCCCCCCGATAATTAAATCTGAATACGGCCATGCTTTAAAGTGATGAGTTACATTTTTATATGCTAGAATTCGCAATAGTTTATTTTCAGTATTTATCGTTTCAGTTTATTTATTATTTTGAAATCAGATGAGATATGAGATATGACTGATTAAAAAATGGGTATCTTAAATTTGTATGTCTAGTGTATATAAGCTCTATATAATCAGATTGAGCGGAAATATTTCAATGAAATACTTATATAATTTTTATAATTTTATGGCTAATTTGTAGCGATAAGTTTATTATATTTAAAATTAAAAGTGGTATTATTTATTCCCTTTTATTTCTTCTAAGATGGTTCAGAAAGAGTTATGTGTTTTTTAGCTAGTGTTCCAGTACTTGTATGCCCCATTGGTCTTCTCATACTTGGAATATTGACGGACAAAATTGGAAGAAGAAAAGCACTTCAAGTCTCTTACATACCATTGATTTTAAGTTGGCTAATAATTATAAATTCAAGTTGCTTTACGTCCGTCTTAATCGCAAGAATGATTTCAGGACTTCCTTTTGGTAAGTATAATCTAACTTTTTATTTTTAAGTTATGCGAAATTTGATGATTATCAATTAAAAGATTATGTTATTATGAAAATTATGGCGAGTAAAATTTTTAATTTAATCAAGATGTTGATATTTAAGAATTGTTTTCATTTATTGGAGAAATCATACTTTTGTAATTACTTATTTAATACATTAAATATTGTAGAAATTAATTTTATCAATATTCAAAATTATGATAGTAAATGAGTAAATAAAACTAATTTTGTATGCTATGATATTAAAGTATGAAATTATTACAAATAATGATATCAGAGATTCGCCAGTAAATGAAGACAATTCTTAAAAATCGAAATTTCGATTAAATTAGAAAGTAGACGCATCAAAATTCTCATACAAACATAGGTAATCTTTAAAATTACAATTTTCAAACTTCACAGAACTTTAAAAATAAGTTTTTATGAGACATGATTTTTTTAAAAATAAGTAATACCTAAAGGTAATATACAGGCTGTTGTACCAAACTAATCATTTTAAAAAACCCGGTTAAAAATTTGAATTTTTCACGAAATTGCAAATGCTGATTAGACAATAAACCGTTGTACCGATATATTTTGTGAATTTTTTTATATAAATCGACTTTGTATATTATTGTGTTTATTCAATAGGCATATGTCCCTGTTGTCCCCCCCCCAAGAAACACAATGGTTTATTAAACTTTTAAAAAAGGGGAAAAATCTACTGCGCGATATTGTAAAACTTCAATGTTCTTATCATATTATATAATCATAATTAAATATAGGTTCTTCGACATGCGAGTACATTTACATCGCCGAGGTAATTCCGTCAAACATGCGGCAGATTTACAGCTCAACCGTATCACTTTGCATGGGCCTCGGCATGTTGATCGAAAGCGTGTTGTCCGTGTACTTCGAGTGGCCCACAGTGGCGACGATTCTGTGCGGCTTGTCCGCGATCGGCTTTGTCGGATTGTGGGCGGTACCGGAGTCGCCGACGTGGCTGCGGGCCCACGGTCGGACCGAAGAAGCACGCGATGCCGACCGATGGTTTGACACGGTGCGTCCGATCACCGCGGCCGACGGCGACGGATTGTCGCTCCCCGACGGCCGCCGGCGAACGCCAGACGCGCCGCGATACTGGTCGCTGTTCGCGGACCGGACGGTGTGGTTGCCGGCGTCCGTCGTATTCGCGTCCTACGTGTGTCAGCAAGGCAGCGGCGTGTACGTGCTGCTGTTCTACTCGACCGACGTGTTCCGGGACATCGACGCCTCGTGGGACGGCACCGCCACCGTGGCCATATACCTGGCGGCCAGCCGCGTGGTGGGCGGCCTGTGTTTTGCGGCGCTACACCGGGTCCGCCGCAAGACGCTGGCCACCGTATCCGGCGCGGGCATGGCCGTGTCGCTGTGCGTCGTCATCGTTTACGGGAAAACGTTCGCGGACGTCCAACGCCCTCCGCTGTCGTCCACGCCGACCATCGCGTTCGTTTCGTACATGTTCTTCGCCCTGTTGGGAATACTACCGTTGCCTTGGATCTTGGGCGGCGAAGTGTTCCCGATGCCTGTCAGAGGTATGATAATATGACCTTGGTATATATTTAAAATCAATAATCACCTAGGATTTATATGCAACAGCATGTTTTTTTTTTTTTGTTGACATTTCTGATTATTGATTTTGTCAGTAATGTCCACGAATCACCTCATGATGAGATAAATGGTGGTGTTTTTATTTTATATATTTTGGATAAAATGCATATTATTGCATATTTCGGTCATAAGAATGCGAAAAATACACGTTTTATAGTATATTTCGTAATTAATTCTGGCCCTGTTGATTAAAGTATAAAACTTGGTTTTTTGTAAAACATAAATTTTATTCTTCATAAATACAACCCTATGGTACAACAGGTATGCAATAAAAGACTAACGATTTCTAACAATATTTATGTGTTTATAATTATAAATACATGTTTTTGGTAAATAAAATGCATATTTTACAATTTTTTATTGTATACAAATCCTAGTCCTGATAATCACCAATGGTGCTTTATAAATCATAGTAGGAGCATGGACTGGTTTAACGGGGAAGTGTTAGTTGTAATCGCATAAGCGAAACTGAGACAGATTTTATTTTTTTGGGGGTGGGCTACATACAGCCTACAGGTTCAATACTTAAATATTAAATAAAACAAAACATGCTTATATATATATTTATACACATTAACATTTTGTTGAACTAATTAACTTAATAAACTTAACATTTCCTGTCATATTATTATATATATTAATACTTTAATATAAAAATCTTATATTATGTACGTATCAAGGCATAAAAATCTTTGAAAATTGCCTCATGTTTATGAGATAAAAATTATATTTGTCGTAAAAGTGGATTGAATATATTTGATATTTTATATTGGGGATAAAAAACACAATATATTATTATTTTAGATTCTGAGCGAAACGAGGAATGTATTGGTTTTACAAAGATGTTTTTTATTTGTATATGAAATCACTTTTTTGGGTAGAAATAATGGTCCGATTACCACGAATAGGGTATGCTTTCGGTAGCAAATTGCATCTAGGCAAACTCTTTTTGAGCCAGTAAAATTCTAAGAACTCTGTAAACTTTCTTATTTAGTGCAGTGTATGGAGAGCGGTGGATTAGTGAGATTTTTCATATTTAGTAAAAATGTATGTAATAATAACCTAGTATAAGTAGGTAGTAAGTTAGACAATTTTACAATTCATACTTTATAGATATTTTAATAAGAGACTTTTTAATAAGGGTAAATAATGATTTAAATACTTAAAAATGTAAATAATCACTTTTTACCAATTTAACTAGGTTTTAATTTTTTCCTACATCATTTACATTTCATGCAATTTACATTAATATGTTAATTGTACACTGTAGAAAATATGTATTAATAATGTTAATATTTATTATTTTGTAGGTATAATGAATGGTGTTATGCAAACATGTGGATTTATTTTATGGTTTATGATTGTCAAATTATATCCATCTTCAGTGTTAAGTTTTGGAGTGCAAAGCGTTTGGTTAGTATTTGCTGCTTTTTGCATATTAAGTGTCGTAAATGCCATATTTATTATGCCAGAAACAAATGGAAAATCTGTTGATGAAGTGTTATTATATTTTAATTCACGCAAGAAAACAATAAAAAAATAGCACACTAGTGTGCAGGTACCTATATTATTTTTTCTATAATGATGAAATTATTACTAATATCATCACTTTACATAGGTATGATACATCAGACATTTAACTGGGCTATATTTGGTATTATACTTTTATATTATTTTCGGTTTGAAAAATTACTAAACTAGTTCATATGTCATTGCCATTATTGAATATTTCTTCAGATTATAATACAATTGAAGTATATTTTATAAATAGTAAACGATAGTATTATTAAGTTTATCCTTAACAAATTGTTAGTAAAAATTGTTTTTTTTTTTTTTTTGTTGGGAATATTAAATATAATTAAATTACATTGTAAAAAATGTAAATGTAAGTACATAAGTCTATTATTTTCATGCTAAAACTGTATACTGTACATTGTGTTCTGTGTATAGTATGAAAAATCAAATACACAAATGAATAATGTGTAATGTAACATTTAAGATTTAATATTATATAATAAATAACCATATATTTCAGAAAATAAATGATTTTCTATTTCACATGTTTCAAATATATTTACTTTACTGTTAATAAACAATTTACAGTCTGAGAATTAATTAGTAAGAACATAATATTTGTACAATAAAACTTTTGTTAAATATATACTCTCTTATATATAAAATATTATGTTTTAATACTCCAACTGACGAAGCATAAGCGACTTTAAAAGTCTTGCTTCACATGTTACATTATTTAGTTCTTTTTTATCAGTTGGTTCATCAGTATCTGGTAATGTTGCCACTTCTTTACCGTGAACTAAAGGCAATTACATTAATAATAACATTAATTTACCATAATTATATTATATTATTAAAAATTTTACTAACATTCACATTGGTTTAGGAATACTAAACATTCATTGTAAAACGAATCTCTCATAACAATAATATGTTTTGCCATATTTTCAATCAATGATAAAATGCACCGTTTAGCATAAAACCTGAAGACCAAAAAATTCTTTAAATTAGTGTATATAGACAATATGTTAGAGTGATATTTAGTTACCATGTGTCCATTCCAAGTTTTTTGTTATATGGTTCTAAACTTTTAATAACTCGTGAAATTCCAAATTCATAATTTCCTTTTGAACAATATAAGGTACTAAAAATTAAATTTACATTTATATTATTTGGTTTTCAAAACTTATTCCTAAGATACACATTTTACCCAATAACTAGGTTGACTATACATAAATGAAACATTTTTTTTTCCGGCTCTTGATAGTATAGCCGCTCTTCCTCCTTTTCAATTTTTCGCATTAGTTCTTCAGCTTCTTCGTTTTGAGCAGTCATTATATAAGATACACACAGATTGGCCAATACAATAGCACTTACTGATAAAATCTGATATTTCAAAAACAAATGTAAGTATAAAAACTACATTAAATTATGAAATTAATAGTTTTATAGTATTTACATTATTGTAATTTTTTTTTACAATTGGCTCATAAAATGCAATAGCTTCTTTAAATTTTTCTTGCATGAATAAAACATGTGCCACATGTAAAC
Organism: Eriosoma lanigerum; assembly: GCA_013282895.1. Lineage (NCBI taxonomy): Eukaryota > Metazoa > Arthropoda > Insecta > Hemiptera > Aphididae > Eriosoma > Eriosoma lanigerum. The sequence continues at coordinate 5,249,579 of CM023360.1, forward strand.
GCCAAGTGTCATTTTCATTACAAAACTCTACCGACTTATAAAAAATGGTTTCTGCTTGAGCATAGTTCTCTAAATCCCAGTAGATTTTTGCTTGAGCCATTGTAACTGGTATAAATCTACAAATAGTTCATAAGTAATAAATTATAAATATATTAATTGTTACATAATTTATAGGTTTATGTAACTTTTCAAGAGTGTTTTCGTAATCAAGTAAAGCACTTTTGGCTCGTTTGTCATCTCTTGCTTCTCTTGATTCTTGGACAGAACGGGTGGTTTTGCGTAATGAATCAGCTAATTTATTTGCAATACTATCCAATTTACGGTATGCTTCATCGGGTGACGTTTGTTGTGTAATTACAGCATCAACAAATTCACGAATATACTGAAAATAATATCACAAAATAATCAAATACATAACTCATACATGCATTATCCTTACATTTGAAAGATATTTGTCTTTAACTGGTGAATATGTTGATATAACATCTGAAGCTAGATCATAATACCCATGTTTACAGTACAAAATCAATAAATTCTGGAGTGTTTCTTGTGGATAAGTAGACTGTTGCATAAGGAATTGTAGTTTGTGAAATCCTTGGGTAGGTGACAAATCCACCGAGCATAAAGCTTGATTGTGCAATGTGATTGAATCCAATTCTTCTTCCCATCTTGGTGGCATGTCAGTTAACGCTTCCCTTGCACTATCAACTAAACAAAGGTAACCGAAATCAAATACCCTATCTTATATATAATATTTGTACTTTCTAATTTACTATCATTTTTTTCAAATTGGATTGCAGCTTTCAAATTGAATGCTTCGACTAAGGCTGACTCATGCAACGTCAACGTGTTACCAACACTTCGAACTTCAATCCCTTCAGTCGCCATTCCAATTCCAAGTTCAGGATGTTCTCGTATACCTCTATCAATAATATCACCTTGAAACATAAAATGTAAAATGTAAAATTAAATAAATAATATAAATTAATTTACTATATTAAAAATGTATTGTATAACAACCAATGTGTTTCAGTGCTAATGTGAAATCTTTAAGTTTGTAGTAACACAATGCAACACTGTACGACAAATGAGGTCTGTAGCCAAGTATAGTTTGGGCATTTAGAAATTTTTGTAATGCTTCTTCATATCGGTTTTCCTAAAACTAATTATTTTCGTAACTATTCTTTTCAAAAATGTATTACAATTTTTACAACATACCTTGTAGAGTAGGCATCCATAGTTTATATCTGTGTCCGGATCATCTTGAAGTCCTGAATTAGTTTCCAATAAAGACCTTGCACCAGCTATATCTTCCATGCCATATCTAATTGCTGCTGTCAATTTTCGAACCTAAATTTTATAAGACATTAAATATGTAAATATATTATAAAGTTCACACCATTCATACTTGGTTTTCATAACCAGTCTGCGTGATTCCATTTGCTGCTCTCAGAGCGTCTTCGTATCGTCCAGCAGAGTAAAGTGACTGTGCATATTGCAATTTATAATCAGTCTCTTGTGGCCATAAAGAAGCCAACTGTTCATAAATAGTGGATGCATTCTGAAAGTCATCTGTATAATAGAAGCAATAGGCCAGTAAAGATAAACCGGGTCTTGTCTAAATACATTTAAATCAATTAATTAAAATATATAAACAATGTCTCTTTAAGAAATTTACATTTCTCTTGCTTTCCGACATATTGTTAATGATTTTGATAACATCATTGTACTGTTTATCTTTGATCTAAGAGGTAAAAATTATAATATGTATTAACTATTTACATAGAATAAAAAAATTAGCACTTGTTTGTGTTTTAATAAAATGTATTTATTTTTTTAATTTACCAAAGTATAAATGACTGTGGTATAACTGCCATCAGTAACTTTTGACATTTTAATAATTTTATTTATTATATTTATAGAAAACAATTATAAACTTTACAATAATAAAACAATAAAATAAAAATACTCAATGTGTATATTTAATAATCCCAGACACCATAAAAGTATAATAGTACATGGTAATCGCCAATTGATAAGTTGCTATGGAAACCATGTCAAAACATTGCCATAGCAATAAAATGTTACACAAATAATTGTCTTACAAAATCAAAAATAGTTAACTAAAAATTATAAAATTAATTTTGACAGTCTTATCCAAGTATCTAACACAGAAAATAAAAATTATTGTATAACACATATTATGCTAATTGTTCAAACTGATTTTGTACTCAGAGTATCAGAATCACGCATCATGGTTAAGTTGAGATCTGAATCACTGTGAGTCAGGTCCATTTCAATAATATCTTCTAACACTTGTGTATTAAGGCATGCTTCCCTTATGTCAACCTAATGACAATAAAAATAAAAATATACAATTATTTTTATTAGTAATTTTAAATTTATTAGCGTGATAATAAAATAATTAAAAATATTAAATTTATTGTTCATACTAACATTGCTGTTAGCAAACATTGGTGAAAGCCCAAGAGGTGGCACTTCAATTAATGGTGAAGGTTTATTTTCTTTATTTTCATTCCAAGATTGTTTTTTACGGATGTGTGGTCTTATTGGACTAGTCGCCATGTCTTGACAACTTATACCATTTATAATGTGATGATTTTTGATTAAAGACTAAAAATAAAATTATAATTTATATTATTATATTAATTTCAATTATAAAAATAGATAAATATTAAACTATCATTTACCATTTTGTGGAAATCTATCAACTTGCAAGCTCTTCCTAATATATAGACAAGATTAACAATTTTCAGTGTGACTAGACATGTAAATGTAAATAATAATAAAACAATGGAAGCTAATCGTCCATCAAATGATACACATCTAGTGAGTACTTTAATTATAACTACTCCTAATGGAATTGGAATAAAGCCCATTCGTCTAGCCACCAAATCTGAGTGGTCAGTGAATGCCTGAAAACATAAATAGATATAAAAATAAATATAAGAATACATTATTAATAAAATGAATTCTGACCTTTTTATGACGTGACTGTGCTGTGTCATAAGCAAAGCTTAAAACATAATCACTGTACACAGACAAATTTATTTCATTGAATCTAGTTATAAATGCATGTTTAGTCCAGTCAATCAACATTTCAGATATCATAACGTATGTACAGTCAAGCATCAACTCCCAAAATGAATCTGAAACAATATAATATTAAAATAGTTATTTCCAAAAAAAATACTCCTAAGTAGAAATAAAATATAAGAGCATAGGAAAATTGTCAGTTGCTAAAATATTAAATAACATTATTTAATAATTTGTTTTAAATTTTGTCTTTTTTACTTTAAACTTTAATTCAAATTCCAATACTAACCACTTGTCCATTGATATTCATTCATTGTTTGAACTACAACAATTAACAGCAGTATAAAGAGATGAAATCGTTCACGAACATCACTACATGATAACTGGAACAAGTTAGTTTTGTCAAACTTTTTGAATACACTTCCTTTTAGTTCTACAAACTGATAAAATTAAATTTTAATTATTTTAAATGTATTTTAAAATAATTAAAAAAACAATATACATTATTTGACATCATGATGGCTAGCAATGCCTTGTGACTAGAGTTAATTGCAACATTCAATGTTGTAGCTTGGCATAATACAAGTATACTATGTAAAACTTATATTCTTTGTTAAGGCTTAATTGTATTATGTGTTTGATATATTACAATGGTTTAATTCTTAAAATATTTTAAGTAATTAAAAAGGATACAGACATAGAACACTGCAATTAAAAAATGTGATAAAACACCAAAATGTTCTCTTCGGCTAGTTTTTGGTTCAGTAGCTGTCCAGAATAGCGCATCTAGGATATCTTGACCAAACGATGAAAATAGCCTGTCTCCAACCTTTTACCAAAATATTATAAACATAATGATTATTTACAGAAATAAAATTATAATTATAACTTATTACCTCTAACATGTTAAAAAATATATACAATTTAATAACTGACTGGCTTTTAATAACATGATACATCATTGATGTATCCCATGGTAACAACATCATCGAGCATGTAATTAAGACACTCATCTTTAATAAATCACACGACTCTGCAGCGGTTAATCGACTATTTTTACGTCTGTCTCTAAAATATTTAGAATACATTTAAAACATTTAAGATTAATATTGAAAAATAATACTTACTTTAATTTTGTTATATAACAACAAATTAATGATTTTAATGCAACCAGAGCTCGTAACGGTAGGAATGTATAGACAAATAGGAATGAATCGGCACACTAAAATTACAATATAATTAAGTATAGATGTCAACAAAGCATAGATGAACGTAATTGCTTTGTTTGAAAAACAGAGTTAACATTATACATTATAGAAATATAATTGTATAATAATATAGTATTGTTAAGTATACGTACTTGACAAAAACCATAAAACATGAACCGTTCTACTTCTAATGGAATTTTCATAAAGGTATAAACTTTTTCTCTTCTGTCTGAAAATTCTTTTTCATCATTTTCTAGAGAATATCCACGTTTAAATTCTATACTGATGAAATCCCATAAAGAACCTGTGAATAATAATAAAAAATATATATTTTTATTAAAAAATTCTGCGATCATAATTATAAGAAAAAAAACACTAATGTAAATATAAAAATTACTTATAAAAAGTACATGTTTTTTTTTACTATACTGAATAAAATTGTTTTTTGAGTTAGATATAGTTAGATATATTATCAATGAATTAATGAGGTAATATTAAGGTTAATATTAGGGTGATAAAACATATATTTATTTATTTATTGTTTAAACAATATTAATTACCTATCAAACTATTAATGAGTTACTAGTTTACTACCAGTAAATAAAATTACAAACTATGAGTGAAATTTATTGTTTTAAAAATACACAAGAGCAAATGATTGTATTATTTACTTTCAGTTAAATATTTAGTTAATGATAAATAAAAATAATTGTCAAAAATACAAATAGTGTACTGGATTGTAAAGTTTAATGTTTGTACTTTTCATTTTTTTTTTTTTTAACGCATATAAAATCAACGTTAATTGTTACGTATTAATTTCAATTTTGATTCAATTTGAATCGTTTAAATCGAGTATAATATTAAATTGTTGTAATTTAATAACAATAATAACTTTTTATAATTATTGTAGTTAAATCGCCAATCGAATTGAACAGGCTTAAGTTAAGTTAACAAGTTGTTGATTGTGGTTTGTGACGGTGACTAATAATAATGAGAATATATTATTATCATGTGGGCCCATTTGTTTTTGGGTACATTACCTAACCTACCTATCGGAGCACAAAACAATAATTATGAAAATACTTCTGATTCACAATAATAATTATTCTATTTCGAGTAAAACGTACCCGGCGTCTTTTTGGTGGAAGTTTCGGTCTTGCCCATTTCTTCGAATTTCTCTACCAAGTCCGAACACGAGTCATTTACTAATAGTAGACCACTGGTATTAAAATAACATCGTCATAAATCCTAAGACGACCGTCTGTTGCATTCGTCCAACGAGACGTCATAATATTTCGTTTGCAAAAACATTTTACAAACCTAATAGAGTTGCTCGATCGACTTTATCGTAACTCATAACATTAGCCGAACATTGAGATAACGATATCAATAAGAATCGAGAAAACACGGTCTTATCACAGAATAAGAATGGTCTTATCTAGAGTCACGACAGTGTTGCCCACTTGAGGGGATTCGACGCCTGAACCCATAAAGTAATGAAGATCAGAATATAATAAAAGACGAAAATATTGTGACACTCTGAGAAATCGGAATAAATTCTGAAAAAAAAAAAAATTTATATATATTTGAAATGATGTAAGTCTTCAAGTGATTTGTCGGAGATATTTTCGTATCTGTTCAATTTAAGGTTTAAATAACATGAAAACCGTATTTTATCCTACCTATTTCATTTTGTATATTCGTATAGGAAAAAATAAAATTTCTAGTTTGATCACAAATCGCTATACTTATATACTATTGGACAAATTAAAGAAAGGAGTTCAGTCTTTAAAATTACAATCCAACTGTCCAAACATCACAATTATGTCTAATAGTTGAGTATTTTAAACAAGTTTATTTATTTTTCATGAGCATCAAAGCACATCGACAACATGCATTTATGCGTACCAACTTTAAATTAACAATTGTAGAGATATTTTTAATTTTAAAAATATAAATTATGAAATCATAATGAAATTGAAAATAGTATATTTAACACAAATACACGATGTCGTTTATCATTTATTTTGACTGGTCACTATCGGCCCTTATTTATCCCAATAGTTCATAACCGATCCACAAGTAGGTACTACGTTTTTTAAATTAAATTTCACTCTAGGTATGTTATGTTATGTAGGCATTTTTTACATTCATCTGCGTTCACGTCATAAACGTTTTCTTTTTGCGAGTGTATTAAGTATTTACCATTGATTAATAATTAATATTATAGACTATAAATAGTACAAGTGGATACTTATTTATAATCAATATTCAATAATAATAAAATATAGGAATATCGGAATATGGTTTATTATGAATATTAGGTTTACCAGTATCTCTACACCTATATAGTGTTTGAAAATTTCATGAAATATAAAATATTTTAAATCAGTGAAATATTTCAATGTTTTCAATTTGTATTGGTTATCTCGTTTTATTTTAAATTACTTTACTATAATATATATATAACTGTGTATACGATACAAACAGTTAAATATTTAACTGTTTTAAACATTTTCTCTCGATGAGTTATGTTTATTTTAAATTTTTTTATTCTTCTTCATCTACTTATCAGGACCCCATAGACTTTCACTCTCAAGAGTTACAACTAAATAGGAACCTTAGTCTACGGATTAATCTTATGGATGTGTAATATCCATAAATCTCGATCTCCTATCTCTCGTCATCCGTTCACACTAGCTTTCTTCATAAGACTTTTTCTCTATATCTGTCCATCTATCCATCTTTTCTTCGATCTTTCTTAGTGAATCAACTCTCACTGCCTCTATCCTCATTACACGATCAAACCGCGTCAGCTTATTCTCTCACATTTCCTCACAATTAATGCGATTCATACAATTTTCTTTCTAGATCTATCCTCTCTATAGTCACTCCGCTACACGCTCTATCCGCTGTTTATAATTTTTTTTATTTTCATTTACTGAACATTCCTATTCATACTACGTCATGATACAACATTGCTAGTAGGGGTGCGATCAGGATTTCGTTTTGGTAGTGGTTTTAACTAAAAAAATATCATAATAATATAGGTAGAAACGTGTGTATACAAATAAAGAAATATTCACTTTTTTATTTAAATTCGGGGATAGTTAGAACTCCCAAAACCAACCCTTCGGCACGTCCCCGATTGCTAGATATATACGTATTATCTTTATATACGTTTGTTCTCGAAAATCGCGTGCGTCACTCTGTATATACGAGACGGCGAAAGTTTGAGACGGTATTGTTAACGTTTCGCCGAGAGGCTTTTGCCGGTTTATCATAATATTTTGTTCTTTACGATATTCACTCGCGGCGGTATCATCAACGTCAAAAACACCACCTGCCATTGTTTACGAACACCATATAGTGTTTTAATGACCGGATTATCTTCGCCTGCCTTAAATATGTGCATTATATTAATGTATGTACGTGATAATGTTGTATATGACTATACCTATATATATTATTAACCTTACGGGTACCCCATGGAAATATTGTTTAATTTTTCTAAAGGTACAGAAACAAGGGGGAAAAAAATGGTTTTTACAAGTCTAAATTTTTTTTTTCCTGCAAACAGATTTTAGCAACCCGAATATTTTTGATCACTTATATTTTATTTCTTATAAAACCTCGTAGGTAAATGAATAATTAATAAGTATGTTTATTTTAAAATAGTTATTTGATCTAAGGACTATAAAAAAAAATCACAATTTCAAAAAATATTAGAAATATTAGAATATACTTAATAGAATATGTAATTTTCAACACTTTTATAACACAAAAATTTCATCACCCTGTTGACATTATAGACGTTTGACAATTTCACTTATTATATGTATAGGTATAGTGGCATAGTAAATAGTGTTTAAATATTTCAGGCAAAATATTTTAAAGAACCCTTACTAATTTATTTGTATTTTTAATTTATTTGCTAATCAATTCCATATATTTATAACTTATACATAACATTAGAAAATGTATTAATTAAAGATTGACAATAAATTTTCACACCCTCAACCAACATACATCATTGTCGTAATGGCAATAAAATTATTAGTAATAATATACGATTTATACTAATCTGTTTTTAATTACATTTGCCATGGTCGCGTGGACACGTGTGGGGCAATACTATATACTCGTACTGCAGATTTACCTCGTCAGTGGCGCCTCTTATTATATAACAACAACAATAGTAGGTAGTGTCAATGGCCATCATCGATTTATACCATCTACGTAATGGTTGTAACCCATAACTATGACACGAATATTCGGTACCTCGGTATAGGTAGATACCTACAAAATAATATAAAGAGTTTAGATGTACGCATTTTCGACTCGAACACTCGAGTCTAGACGGTGCCTGTACTTTATCTGTAATTCTTAAGGGAACGGCGACGATCGAAAACATGAGGAAACGGGACAAAAACGCTTTTGTTAAAAATTTGATATGATCATCGTCACTGTGTTAGTATAGTGTGTTATATAATAATGTTCCTTGCAGCCTATATACTCCATCGTCATATTACGAGACACGAGACATGAAATATTATACATTCCTCGATTATCTTAGAATCTAAAATAAAAAAAAAATATATAAATTGTATACTGTGTAAATGTGTAATATAATATTATATTGTTATATTTTGCTTTATAGGCATGTATATTTTTATAAATGTAAGTATTACATACTTATATACCAGGGGCGAATCGAAAACAATTATTCTATATCGAGGGGAAGAAAGTCAATTATTTGACCAACTGGAAAACATTAGTCTAATTATATAATTCTAATACTTAATGTTGTAAAAAAAAATAACACAGTTAAGGTGTAATTCATGTTTACTATTTGTTATTTTTGTCACTAAAAATTAAAAAATGTTTAGTCAGTGTAATTTAATACTACTTAATAAATCCAATAAATAGTATACTATTATATACTCGAGTTAAAATCGATTATCCGACTTAGTCGACTTTTTTATTGAATGGTCAACTGAGACTGAGTTTAGTTTATACACTCTATAGTGTATAAATGTATAGGGAGAATAGTCTTCTTCCCCTGCATTCGTATAAGTTTATAGACTATTAACCGACATACATAGTATACTTACATATATGCAGCTGTGAGCCAAGTTTTGAATTAAAATAATCTAAATTTTTTTTCTAACGTATGAGATTATTATAAAGTAATTAAATTAATTTGATTCGCATCAAATAATTTTTCCACCGAAACGAATAATTTGAAAAAATAAGAATTGCATATTATGCCATCTGGGTAATGGACAAGCATAGCGTCGTTATGAATGAATCAATATTGATTATTGGCACACGTAAAAGTGTACAATAATTATTAACATGAACATTACTAAATATCTAATACTTAAAATACAAAAGTAAGTGATACGATACCAAAAGGTTACGTTATTTTTGTATTTGATTGTGGATGAACCGTTATAACGTAACGAAAACATGTTATGTTGCAAGTTCAAAACTGTAATATATTAACAAACAGTTCATCAATATTATCTAGAATAATAGAAACTAGATTGTTTTTTTAGATTCTGAGCAAAGCGAGAAATGTATTGGTTTTACAAAGATGCTTTTTTTTATGTCTGAAGACACTTTTTCGGCTAGAAATAATGTCCGATTACCATGAATAGGAAATGTTTTCGGTAGAATATTGTATTTACTTAATATTGTACTTTATTTAACTCATTTTTCGAAAATTTAAAGTAAAATTATCAAAAAAAAGCGGGAAGATCAATTCCGGACGTTCTTCCTTTATCCCTTCGGTCCTCGAATAAATTAGTGGTTTATTATAATTAAGATTTGAATGTAATGATATTGCATTCGAAAATACGATTCTGAGCGAAATTCAATATAATACAATATTATATATTATACTGATAATCCGTTTAAAAATTATACATGTGTAAACCATTTATGAGAACATTAAAAATAATTTAAAAAGTATTTTTTCGTTTTTATTGTTGTTTTAAATTTCTTTACATTTAGATTAAACAATAATCTATTGTAATTCAAAAAATCAGTTTTTATCATTTTTTATGTATGAAAACCTACGAGTAGAAATTATAGTCTAATTACAAGTAGGATATGATTTTGGTAGAGACTTGCATCTACTTGGTAATTTATTTAACTCATTTTTGAAATTTCTCATAAATTTTTCCTTGGGATAAGAAAAATGGTAAAATTCACGGAAACTGTAATTTTGACAAACTATTTAATTTTTCTTATTATTTTAGTTTTTATGATACTTAACTAATTTTTTGTTGTATATTATTTGATAAATAAATAAAATTAATAAAAAGAAATATTATCGGTTTACATTGTATATCTGGCTGAGTTTCGCTTAGAATCGTATTTTCGAATGCATTCAAATGTAAAATAATTACATTCTACTACTAACCCTCCGAGGACCAAAGGGACGAATTATAATTATTATTATTATTATCAACTGTCCCAAACAGGCTTAATAGGATAACGCTAAGTAATAGTTTTATTCATTAAAATAACTAATAGTAATTACTAAAGTTTATATTTTTATCTATTAAATTCTAGACATTGCAAGAGTTGTTAAACTGGTCCACGGTTATTTCTATCCACGCAGTAGACTTATATAGTTCCGCAATTATAGTTATAAACCGTAATAACACCTAATACGTATAATAATAATAATATATAATATTGTGTGATTTTGTAATTCCATGTGTTTTAAAATACATTTTTTCGTTACATACAAACCTACTATACTAAATATTATGAAACTATGGGTAATAATTTATTAAGTATAGTACCTATTATATTTACCTAACCTATTATATTATATTTAGTATAATATACCTATAGTAATAAATACTATAGGTGAAGAGAGTGAAGAATTTTTTGAACAGATAAACGTAAACATTCGCAAAAGCCTTTATTGTCAATTTATACATTGATTACGAGGTATTTTTTTAAGGTTACCTTCGAAGGGTATCAATTTTTAAATTACAATTATAATTATTCAATATTTTACAATATTTAATAAGTGACAAATAATATCAGAGCTCTATATAGCGACACTTGACTTACGCCTATTTCAGGTACCTTCTTGTTAATTATTTATTATGTAATTTCAAAAAACCGCGACAAGTTTTGAATCGTTTATATATTATATTATGTAGTTATGTTTAATGTGTATTTTACCCATCGGAAGTATAATTGCACTATTACACTATGATATATTAGTATACAACGTATTATATTTACATAATATCGAAATTTCTGATTAATTTTTTTAACTTTATTTAGAATATGCAAACGACGTGAGTAAGAAATGTCGACGATTCATGTCATATAGAATGTATGGAAAAAAGTAAATAGTGTATAAAAATGCGTATGCATTTAGGGATACAGCATATTTAAATTTTTTGCACGTTTAAGCATATTTTATAAAAAATTCGTAAAAAGTAATTTTTTTCTATCCCATAATTTCTCGATTTTTTTATCATGTAATTAAAATAAAATTGTCTAAGCATTACAAAAGAAATGTTAAATAAATGTTAAAATTGATTGTAGACAAATTCATAGTTTTAAAACATTATTTTATTGTTGACTTTTTATATTATATATATTATTTGTATTTAAAAAAAAGATTGACATTAATCAACAAAATATATTTTATTTAATAATTATAATTAATTTCTTAGTTTTTCAATTTAATTTATTTAAAAAAGAAAAAATAATTTTATTTAAAAATATATTTATTACACTAATTACAATGTTTCTTGTATAGTATTTTGTATATGTTGTGGCATAAGAGCAATATTTTGTCAAAAAAAAAACAACAACATAATTTTGCATATTTTTAAAAAAATTAAGAGCATATGAGGCGTATATTTTATGTTTTTTTTCATGCACTTATACATATTATTTTAATTTTTTTTGTGCATACAAATTCGGATTCTAGTTAATAGTTTATTACATAATATTATATAAATAGAAAACATAACATTATCACATTTAGACAATTGTTATTATAATATTTATACATTTATTAACATAATAATCAAAATAAGGTGTGTTTAGATATGAAAGCGAGCACTTACAATTCACAATAACAAGAAAACATTATTTAAATTTCTTCACTGCTGATATATTATTGAAATGTTATTGATATATTTTATATTATATTTTACGTACCCATATTATCCATGCGAATCTGGTATAAAATAATTTATACTATGAATAATTACAATAATAATAGGACGTCATACTCTCATATTTTATCTCCGTCAATCTAACGGGAAATTAGTAAAATCACAGCAATGCAGAATTCAAATTGTGATGTTTATTTATTAAATTTACTATCTAGAGCAGTGGTCGGAAACTGCCGAGCCTAACCGCTCATTTATTTCGCCTAAACTTCTTGCAATGACGAAAATAATTAAACACCTATATAATATTATTATTTAGAAGATAAATATCAACTTAAATTTTAAACACTTGTCAAATACATATCAAGTATTTTAATTCGTTTCAGTTATTTTAATTACATTTTTTTGAAATAGTCTATCAAACTTGTATTGTAGCCTGGCCTTCGAAATTTTTTTAAATTTTGAATGTCACCCGAGAGTCCAAAAACGTTGCCGATCACTGAATAAAACTATAAAACTATAAACATATATTGGGAAATTTAAAGAGAAGTATATTTTGGAAAGAACGTCACATCTGTTTTGTAAAATATCAACTGGTAACAATAAAGTTGTAGTGTATTATGTTTTGTTTTGTTTTGTTTTTTTTTTTTATATAACACGCTGTAACTTCTTTGTCAGACGATATTTTACAAAACGCGATTTATGAAATTTCCTCTAAATATGATTTTCTTTAAATTTCCAAATATATTTTTATACTCTAAATTCAATCTAAACATAACGAATTTAAGTTCTGCGTTGCTGTGATTTTGTTATATTTCCCGTTAGACAGACGGAAACATGCGAGTATGACGTATTTCGTCAACATTGAACAATAAAGAAAATACAAAATTACAAACAATGTTAAAATTAAAATTGGAAATGTGTTGCTGACAAATAATAACCGATTTCATTATACTATATGAATAGCATGGGTTGTAAATTGGTCAATTGGGTGGTGTACCGAGAGAGTGAACAATAATTATTATACCCGCGCTATAAATAAATAAATAATCGTTTACCTCTCACTCTGCAACAAAGCGTATAACAGAAATTAAACAATAAATTGCCTAAACATTCCTATGAAATTGCTGGTGTCCTTATAATCTAATACAGAAACAGCTAGAATATTGATGAAGTCGATCGCGCCTATAGGATAAATTGTCACCGATTGCAGATCTATATTTTAAAAATATTTAAAAATTCCTTTGAGGGGGAGGGGGGGCAATGGCCTTTTTGACCCCTCTCGACTGTTGGCTCATATGGACGAAGTCTAATCAAAACCTCATAACCCAAAGCATGCGTTGTGTCTTGTGTGTACCTATTTGTTTGTTGTAATTATTGAAATAGATATTTTATCATTTATTCGATTTCCATCTGTACCGTATTATAATCGTAAACAAAACGAATATTATGTTTACCCGTTTCTAAGAATAATATTATTATGAAGAGTTCACCATTCTATATTAATATATTATTATATTCATTTATAATTGGTGTTTAAATCGGTATATTATTATAATATATCAGTAAATGGCGAGTCGTTAACGCCACAATTAATTTAGATACCAACAAAATATTGTACGTTTTAAGTTTTCAAAGCGAAAACACGAATCTAATTAAATCAACAACCGACAAACTCATCGGTACGATCGAATACATGGTTGCTAGTTCTTATACGATATAGATGATAATATTATGGTGGGGCATATCGCACACATCGAAACTCCGCAGGGAAAAACGATAATATTATAGCTAACAATGTATATATTATTAGTTATTACTATTATTATCATTATTATTATTATCAAATATAGTTGCATAAATAATAATATTATTTATGTTTATCGATAAAATAGCTGAAATTTATCAACGGATACGACCCCGGTGAACTTTTGTAGTTATAGATTCTGAGCGAAGCGAAGAACGAGGAATGGTTTTATAATTGGTTTTACAAAGTTGTTTTTTTTTATGCCTGAAAACATTTTTTTGGGTTGGAATAATGGTCCGATTATTACAAGTAAGGTATACTTTCGGTTAAATATTGCATTTACTTGGTACTTTATTGAGCTTATTTTTCGAATTTCTCAAAAGTGTTCCCTTAGGTTATGAAAAAGTACCAAAAAATGATGGAAAATGGGCAGGATTGGGGTTGTCATGAATTTGATTTTAAATATTTTGGGTTTTTATAACCCATTATTATTGGTATTTACAACTTATGCAGTTTTGAACGTAGAGATATGTAATTTTTTATGAGTATTCTCATAGGCAGTTTACACGCGTCGTACAATTTTGGAACTGATTATCAGTATAATATATTGTATATCTAACTAAGTTTCGGTCAGAATCGCATTTTCGAATGCAATATCATTGCATTCAAATCTTAATTATAATAAACCATTAATTTCTCCGACAACTGAAGGAACGAAGGAGGAACGTCCGGAATCGACCTTCTCGCTTTTTCTTGTAATATATTATATTAACTGCATTATTACACCTTAATGTTATGTACGAATTGTTGTAGATAGTTACATTGTGGTGCGAAAATTATTTTTCGTTCGGTTTTCATAAATCAACGTTATAATAATATAATATACGCGTAATATCATAATAATATATTATTGTGTTAAAAATGACAATGTCTAAAGCTGAAATCTCTATAAAAAAAACAAGAATATAATTTATATTTTTATACACCTAATAGTATATACTCGTAGTATTTTCTATTGTATGACAAGTCTCACGCCCACATAACCACATTTTTGTTTCAAATGATAAATAACTTAAAAGTACGTTCGTATAGAAATATGAATATATTTAAAATGGAATATGTCAAACACTTAATACGTTTGGCAACTAATCAATACTAATACTGCTAGTTTGAATGTATTAACGTCTGTTTAGAGTTTATTATATTATAATATACATGATATATGTCTCATTCAATGGAAATTTTCTCAGGGGCGATATCGATTTTTTTAAATTCCAATTAAAATTTAAATAAATAATAACATTTTGAGTTTTTATAGTGATTTCGTCAATTTCATTTACAGAAATTGTTATACTTTTCTAAACTCATGAGAGGGCGGCTGCGTGTATTCGTCACGGGACATTAATTTCTAATATATTTTTACTATTGAAAACTAACATGTTTTTAATCTTCTCGATAGGAAAGCATTTGAAATGAAGTTCACTGACAACATTACAAAATAACGATACGAGTACTACGAATAAAATTTATAATATAACCATAAGTAATAGATACGCGTAGGAATACACATAATAAGTTATGTTCGTGAGTGCAAATAATATAAAAATATATTTAAATATAGATAGAATTGTTTACAAGCAGATAATTCTAAACTTTTAATCTAAAAATATTTTTAAAGAAAATAAGAAGGCAATTATAAAGGCGATTATTGAATTCGTGTTAAATCTATAAATGTATTATATCTATATAATACGTAAATTAAATTAAATCTTTGAGCTTTGCAATTAACATAGGTGCAATTTGGTGGGTGTATAACATCTCCAAAATTCTTTAATTATATTCATATGTTTTTAATGATTAAAATATAAATTATAATTGGTATTTTAATCATCCATCATTAAATATTTAACGAAAAAACCTAGCACACCAAAAATGATTACCCAAATTGCTCTAACGGTAATAAAGTCAAATAATTCTATTATATTTGTATTTTATACGTAGCTAGGTATAATACTATTGTTTTTGTTTATTATGTGCCGTTTGTATTTTTTCTTCTTCAAATATCTTTACAAAAAAATATGCCTCGGATCTATTTACTAATTGCAGAAATATCTCAGGAAAAATTTTAATTTCTGAATAATGTTTTTTAAAAAAAAAGATGTCTCATAAAAAAATAACCATTTTTAAGTTATGTGAAATTTAATCATAGGCATTTTAAATATATATTTTAATGAGAATTTTGATGTGTCGACCACCTATATTTTAAACAAGGTGTCAATTTTTAGGAATTGTTTTCATTCATTGGAGAAATTACATTTCTAACGTTATTATTTGTAATAAATGAATACTTTAATATCATGGGATGAAAAATATATTGCACATCGTTTATTTATCATAAAATTGAATATTGATTATATGAATTTTAATAATTTACATTACAGTATTATACAATATAAATAGATTAAATAGTTACAAAAAATGAATTCGAAAATATGATTTTATAATTTATATTAATTGCTAAAAATCACCATCTTGATTAAATTAGACATTTTAATCAAAATTATATTAAAAATATAATCTAAAGAAAACTGGCTGTCTTAAAATTTTATATAACTCAAAAAATTAAAAATTATTTTTTACTTTTTACTAGACATTTAAAACTAAAAAAATAATAAAAGTAATAGAATATAAGATTGTAGTACATGCCTGAAAAACTTAAATTTTTAAAAAATTGCATTTACAAATCTTCCATTTCTTTTATGAAATGTTATAATTATTAGTGAATAGATTTGGGGCACTCGGGCACTCTGTATAATATATTTATACGACAGATAATATATCTATAATTCGAATTATCGATACTTAAAACATTGAGTAAATAATATTTTATATCTAACCTCTTGAATCGCAAATTTTAATATTTATGTAGAAACACATAAATTATTATTTATTGATAACAATATGAAAGATAATCTTAGAATAATTATTATTGCCACAATTTGAAACAATATATTATAAATATGATTACAAACGTATAGAGTTTAACACATGGTCTAATTAAGTAGATATTTTTCTTGAAATATACTTATATAATATTTACATTTTTACTGTTTCAACCCAATAATATGTTAATATTATCAGTATGTAAATAATTTATCTACCAGTATTCCACAAATTTATATTTAATTATATTAATATAATATCCAATTCATCACATCAATATAACTACGGTAATATGGTAAACGTCATATTTTAACTTATAAGTACTTACTTTATAATAATATTAATAATAATATACATTATCATATTATGTATTATTATACCATGAATACGAACAATTTAAAAATAATACATTTAATACTATTAAATATATTACCTCAGGTTTATAATAATATTACGATTACCAACACAATTTAATCAAAGTTCAGCTTGTTTGTACATTCTAAACTTTCTGAAAAGTCGTTTGATTACTATATTTATTATCATATCATTTTAACCGATTAAAGTAGTTAGTTGTGCGTAGCTGCATAAGTATAAAAATAGTCATAGGTAATTAGGTAAGTTTATCGATTCAATAATATATTTTTTTCGTTTGTTGTCGTACTAGAAAATGTAAATAATTTAAATAAAATTCAATTTAATGGTTATCGTTTTAAATCGCATAAAATTAACATTATTTTGATTACAAGCCAAATTCTTAATAGTCTTTAAATTACTATTATTTCCATGTTTCCCATTTATTGTGGAACGTTGATGGTTAAAAGAAAAGACGTACTTAATGATAATACCTATTGGATATTATACAAATCGATGAAAAAATATCAATTACACGAGTAATAGATTTCTTCGCCGTTCATTCTCATTCATAGTGGTTGATTTATCTGATATTTATGATATAATCAACAAACATAATTTTAATATATCTTAGGTATTTGATCAAAAGATTTTAAATCAAATTTTGAGAAATTCGAAAAATGGCCAAAATTAAGTAGGTACCAATTATAAATAAAATTCTATACCGAAAGCATAGCCTACTTGTGGTAAACTATATAACAACTATTACTAATAATACATAGTACAAATAAACCCTGAACAATAAAATTATCCAAACATAAAATTAATTCTTAATAATGATATGAAATACACGTGAGTCACATTCACAATCACAAACTGTAGCTATAATATTTTTGTACTTTTGTAGTTTGTTCTCAACGTTTCGGTGTTTTTGTTGTTGCGATGCTCATTATAGATTATACTTATATAATATATTGTTTAATTTAATTTTAATTTTACAATTAAATTAAACTATACATATTGTAATATATAAAATACGGACGTGTTTTGTATTAATCTATATTATTTTCATATTATTTGTAACATTTACATTTTGTAGTATCTTTTGTCATTGAATCGACATTTATTAATAAAATAAAATTTGGACTATACTATGTATTACACTAGATCAAGGTTAGCAGCGCGAGATTATAACGAATTAAGTATCAAAGAGCCAAAAGTTTTAAATACAGGTGATACACAATTATTAACATCACTTTTTTCTGTTGCAAGTTGAGACATTTCAACTTACTATTTGATGGCCACTTTAAATTTTTTCACACATTTCATACACACACAATACAATGCAATATTTAATATGACATTTACAATTTTCCTATTCCTAAAGTATAATAATTTTATTCCACTAAATTCAACTATTATGCACGCTTGCTAAATTATGGGAAGTAATGCTTATAGTTTTCTTTTTCCTTACCTATATAACTCCAAGGAACATGTCTTGTATGTATGTTTAATATATATATATATGAAGCATTTTACACTATTTAATAACAATATTTTTCTTCAACTATATTAACAAAATTGTACGCTCACTTAATTGCTTGAAGCAGATGCGTATTTAGCAATTTTTAAAGGGGTTTCAGATTTTTTTTAGAAACTTAATTTTTTAGAACCCTTAGCCAAACTTAACCGTTTGATAATATAAAATAAATAATTGCAAAACAATCAAAATAAACATGTTCTGTATCCGAATCTAAAACAGGTAGCAAAATATAATATTATTAATAGCAATATTGCATTTTTTTTTTTGGTCATGGGGGTTTTTAACCCATTCAACCCCCCCCCCCCCCCATAAATACGCCTCTGGCTTGAAGCGGCAATACACATAACATTATAAATATAATAAATGACATAAATACATAAACAATTTCAGACCACAAATAAATGCTACTCTTAAATACATTTTATAGTTAAAATTAGTGTGTTATATATATATTTATACATATTTAAAGTGTTTTCATTTATATATTTATATTGGTCACCCAAATCCATGTATATCGAAATAAATAAATTATATTATAAATCATAATCGATTAAAGTACGAAGAATAAAATCGATCAAGTACGCACATACAAAGGCGAGCCAAATAAATTATAATCAACATCAGCCGCAGTGTATAGTGTGTAGAGTAAAGGTAAGTGGTCAAATTACATATGTAATATAGTAGTTATATCGGAAAATGAGGATGAGTGAGGAAGTGGGAATAAAATAATGTATTATACAGAAACTCAAACATAAATACATTATAACTAATCAACTAAACTTAACATTATATTGCGAATCTATTAGTTTATATACTATTCAATATATATATTTATTTTATTATTTACTTTAACAAGTAAATGAAAAACAAATAACAAGTGTGAGCCTCGTGTGGTTGGATCGACTTAATAATCACTTGTTTCTTGTTATCATCACGCACGTGTGAACTTAAACTAATAAGACTGATAAGTTTTGAAATTTGTATTCGTTATAATAAATTATTATATGTAATATTGTTTTTGAACAAACTACAATAACATTGTAGTTAGTTGTCATTTTTTTTGTTATTTAATATTTTTTAGTTATTCATATTATTCGATTACAAAATCATAACGGAAATTAATAAAGATTTTTGGGAAGATTTCATCGAGTTATACAGAAATCATTAATGTCTGTGGAAAGGAAAATCTAAAGTATATGCTAATAAAATTAAAAGAAATTCAAGCTATAAAATATTTTTGAAAACACTTAAAGAAGTACCAAATACCGAAATATAAACACGACGAATTGTACAATGTGTAGTATGATTAATTGTATCGTATTTGGGTCGCTTAAACCTTTTTCTGTCTTATTTTTTTCCGAACTACTACAATATATATATAATATAATATACCTAATTATGGTTATGTTATATTATTATATAATATGGTGTACAAGTGAAAAATTATATGTATAACAAAAATTACCTGTAATCAACCATCCACCCATCCATTGTTCATAGACAATTTGAGATTTATGACCAATAAACACTGCCACATTAAATATACTCTCAAGTAGTCAAATAAATTATTTATTGCAATATAAGAAACAATTATAAGTAATTTTTATTAGTAACATTAGTTACAATCACCAGATTGTCATCTACTTAGATAGATAAACACCACTAAAATAAATTTTAAATGTATGGCAACCGCCATATATACATAAATATGGACTTCGGTGCTACTGGTAGTACTTATCTACTTATATAACACTTATTAGTAATTAAAATACATATCACACTACTTATTTAATGCCATTGACGATAGAATATATGATATTATTTATATCTCAGTATATTATTTTTCGGATGAGGAACATTGAGGTTAGGTCAAATGTAGTAGTTAAAAAGTTAGAGGTTGGTATTAAAAATTTGTTCAAGGGTGTAAAATGTCATAGGTAAATTTTTCGACTTCTGCGCCACTAAGTGATATATTTTTATCTGATTGTTTTTCAACATGTTTAATCCACTATTTTAGTGCTACTAGTTTATTACACGGTGTGAACGTATTTTTAAATAGACTAATTTGAATGATTTTGTTTCTTTATATTTTGTAAAACGACATTACTAATAGTATTAAGACGTGAGTCAATAATACTTAGAATACTACTGTCTTATACTTTAAATTAAATAGATATTAAATAATGGTTAAGTCTTACTGAGTAATAGTAAGGTTGAATACTGGTAAGGTTATTAAAAATGCTATTAATAACTAATGATTTATAGTTTTTACTATTGATTTTTAACACCAGGTGCATGTTTCAAAGCATTTCAAGATAAAGATAGCTATAAAATCATTAAAAATTCAATTTTATCAAAGTGTTTATTTACAGTACAAGTTTAAATATTCCAATAATAATACTGAAAAACTATGTTGACGTAGTTTTTTTCTATGTAATTCACGTTTTTTTTAAACGTAAATGTCATTTTTTTATTATACATTTAGCACATATTATGTAATGATTGTAATTTGTAAAAAATTTACAATCAGTAAACATGAATAAACGATGTAAGTAATACGTAAATAGTATTATCTTGCAATAATATCGTTTTCATTTACTCTATTTGACCCTATAAATTATTGTAAATGTTTAAATGTATTGTAGGTACGTGCATAGCACAATGGCGATTTAATTAATGTAATATTTTAAATAATATTTTTGTCGACTTGGTTATATTTTAATATTATATTATTATTCTTTATTGCTGACCATATTGATGACCTGCATTAAGTAAATAATAATGATAATAGTACAATATAATATATTGTTTTCATATCCGATTTTACAAATTTTATCTAATGAAGGTGTGTAACAATAATAATATAGGTAATTAAAGTTTTCGTTTTTTCGCCAACTATAATCTATATTATAATTAATAATATTATACCTTTGCTGACCGCTCGATTAAACAAACATAATAAAATATATACATAATATTATGCATTTTATATTTTATTAATAACATATCCGATATCGGAAGAAATATCAACTCTTAACGTTCTTATCACGTTACAAAAACAATATTATTATTAGCACAATTATTATTTTACCAACATTTCTACAACCTCATGTTCTGGTTACTGCTTAGTAGACTGATGTGTATTGTAAATTTGTGTCTCACATTAAAAAATTACATATAAACTCTATACTATATTATATAATATCATACAATGAACCGTAAGCATAACGAAAAAGAAATCCGGAGGGTGATTTCGACAGAAAGGTATTAATGTTCGGTAGTTTATCTAAGAAAAGAAATAAAGGGGTACATTTCGGAAGTGTTTGGGACACCTAAAGCACGTTCCCCCCGATTACGTTACTGTTCTTAATAACCTATAATTTATAAGAGGGTTGGTTTTTAAGTATACGATTTAATATGATTTATAGTATACACGACGGTCTAGAGTTAAAAAGTACTAAAAAAAACTTTTTTCACATATATTTATTTTTTGTTATTATTATTATGTCCATTATTAGTTAATAGATAAAATTAAAATTAAAAATACAATATTTTTTAGGTACTACACAGTCCTTTCATCGAATATTTTTACTTATATTTTTTAGATATGCACACAAAGTACTGTATAGTATAGCTAAAATAAAAAAAATGCAAATACAAATATAAATTTAAATAATTTTTTTTTATATATAAATATATAAATATATAAAAATTAAATTTGTATTATTATTATTATTATTTTTTTACTGTAAAATAATAATTATCTACTTATATAAGTAATTATACAGTTATATTACTTTTTCTGAAATAGTATAGCTTAAAGAATTAATATGTGACATTTGTTTTAAGATCTATTAGCAAACAGCAAATATTGAAATTATTAGTCACGTTTTTTGAAGTGTATTCATCAAAACTTGTACATATTTTTTAAATGTACATATTTTTAGGAGATATTAATTTTATATATTAAAAAAAAATATATTGTTAATTTTGAAGTCTTATAAATATTTCAAAAAATAATTAAATGCAGTCTTAAAACTATATTATCTCTATTATCTTTAGCGAAACTGCACAAAATATATAATAATTTTTAGAAAATATAAAAAAAATAATTTAAATTTATTTACCTACAGTTGGTTGAAATACTTATCGTCAACATGCATTTCATCAATTACATTTTGCATAAAACGGATTCATAAAGAAAAATATAAAATTATTCATAATAATATTAATAGTCACTGAAGCCTGCAGGATTGCATTGTAAAGACGAATACAATTAATGCAATATGATCAATTTCAATGTGATTTATAATTTTATAATATAATAATAATTCAATGACAATTATATGCTTAATTCTTATTGCCTAATGAATCTAAACATTAAGCAAATTAGGTATAAATAATTGTAGTCTATAAGTAAGTATAATAAATGTTAAAATGTTAATGCGATAATGTTTTCAATGTTGCACCAAAACCAATAAACGATTTAATGACACATTAAATAAGCTACCGCAGATTATATTTTCGGGATGCATAAACATTTTAAATATGTAAGAAGTAATTAAATATATAATTTTATATTATTCAGCGGTAATAACGAAAAAACATATTTAGTTTGATGTAACAATTCGAAATTTGTAAACCATAAAATTCATCCGTCTAAATAGTATTTTTTTTTTATATATAGTTTTGATTAATTGAATTTTCAACGAAAAGTTTTTTTGAGCGATACAATTTGATGAATTGTCGTTTTTTACGAATTATTGTCTGGATACCATTCGATTGATAGATAGAAATTAATTTTATTCGCATAATATAATATAGAAATATTTTGTTGAGTTTTGTCAATTTTTTTTTTTAAATCTATAATATATTTAGCAGTACTACGTTATTTATTATTTTCATTGTCGTATTTATATTTATTATTTTACTATACATCAGTGAAGAGTATATAACTTCGAATACCGATATCGTTCAAATTTTGTCGAAAGTGATATATAATTTCTGCGATATCGATATCGGATTGAAATTATTATCGTCAATTTAAATATGAAATTATACCTACAAAAAAACATTTCAATATTAAAACACAACACTAGTGTGATGTAATAACGAACCACGATGTTACACTATTTTGAGTTAATATGATTTACAATACCTTATGGGTATTATTGATAATAAATTGTTATTATTGTACCAATGAGTAAATTTGTAAAAAGTAACCTGAATACATAAAACAGGTAAATACTACATATTTATAGACTTATTTGATAAAAATCGTTATTGTTATCATTTTGTCAATTATCATTAGACATAGGACTGTCTTAATTGGCTGAGGGATGACTTTGATAGCAATTCATAAAAAAACTACAATAACACCAAATGAAATATTGGATGATTTGTTAGATAACAAAAGAAAATTAAATATATGACATTAATTATATTTTAATCTATGTTTATTTATAGTTTATTCAACTAATATTTAATACACAAACTCCGTAACCATAAATAAAAATGTAATTATTTATTTTATGATCCCCTATGAAAAAATCGTGTGTACGCTTCTGAATTACGATATTAATAATTGATACTCGATATTATATCGGATAATATTATATATTTACATCGATATCGATGTTGAATTTAGAATATTTATCACGATATCGATATCGTTGTCATCATCACTACTAAAACTATAATTAATTTGTAGGATTAAGCGGCCACTCGATTGCGACTCGCCGACGTACAGATATTATATTATTATGTAAAATACCTGTAATTACAATCTATCGTGAAAAAAAATAACTAATCATTTTCTAGTTGACAAAAAAAAAAAATTTATAGCGACAATGTAACGTATTTTGGAAATTTAGAATCGCTGTGCTCTGATCAGTTTGTTTGAATTTATTACCGCGATATGTTCATCAATTTTATTTTAGTTTATTACCATAGTTTTTTGGAATAATTTATATCTTTTTGTGTAGTTTTGAACCTGATGTGTGTACTTATTTTCATAGACGCTATTACATTTAAAATTATGATTTTAACTATTTAATATGATATACGAAGTACAAATGTTCGACATTACCTGCGTGTAAGTGGTAAAATTTCATTTTATATTTCTACTCACTACAGCAAAAATATTATAGTATAATGAACACAAGTGTCTCTATGCGTTAAAAAAAAATAAGTATGTACTCAATTGTTTACCTTTTGTTCATCTTATTACAATGAATAATTAGAAAATCAAATTGTTTAATAAAATTTATGTTATATACTTAAGTATTTGTAAGTGTAAATTATGAGTGTATGATCAATTATAAAATAGTACCTAATATTTATAATAAAAAAATAAAAAAATCGAAGAATATCAATTCATAAGCGCACAAAGGGGGGATGCTTGGGGGTGCTTAGCAATCTTAAGAGATTTAAATAAACATTCCCAGTATTGGTGGGGCTATCGGAGATTAGATCCCCTAAATTATTAATTCGTCACTGAAGACATTTTAAAATATATTATGGGTATACAACTTGATTCGTATACTATAGTATTTCTTCGAGTATCTAAGTATGTAAAAATAAAATTTTAGTAATTTTAGTACATTATATACAATTTTAATTCTAACACCCTTTAAATTTATACCCAATGTGCGCCTATGATGTATCATAAAAATAAAATATAGCGATAAACTAAAATAAAATTAAACAAAACCGCGGTAAATTCGAATCAGAAGCAGAGCAGTTCTCTGCACGAGTGTACCTACGGCAAAATACGTAGCTGTGTATCATCAGGGCAGTATTTAAACTTTTGCCACCCTTGGGCAACACAATTTTGCACCTCACCCCTTCTAAAAAAATCAACACATATTTTTTTAAATAAAAAAGAAATAATCACACAGAATTCTTATTTTTTTTCTAATATAGGTAGAAATATCTATATAATAATGAAATGCACAAAAATATAATATTTAAAACCATCAATAATTTTTTTTGTAATTAAATGTCGACTAATGATACGATAGTTGTCTTATAATACTATATATATATATATATAAATATATATATATTAGATTGAATTGAATGGTCTAGTAAAAATTTGCCGCCCTTTCAAAAATTGCCGCTAGGGACAATACGGGACCGTTTCTCGCACCTTAAATACGGTCCTGTGCATCATAGCATTAGTCGTTAGAACCTATAACGTGTAACGTGTTTTATTTTATATTATCTTCTTCGGTCTTCCTCTCCCCTTAAATTGTAATGTCTACAATCATGCATAATATAGAAACAATATGGGTATCGTTTTCGTCCGAGAACAGGTGGGACGTTCGCCCCCCTCACATCACATGTAACAATAGAGATATAGAGTAAATATAAATATTATTATTTTTGCGTAGTGCGAGCGCAGCGTGCACGAAAATACCCATTACGAACGATGTCCTGGCGTGGCGGGGCGGGGCGGTGCGGGGTGGTGAGGTGACGATAGCCGGTAGGGGAAGGGATTGGAGGGGAGGCGACGCGTTATGGAATAAGTTTTGCGTTTTCGTAATTTCCGGACCGCAAAACTACTTCGCCGCAGCCGCCCCCGGGACGATAAGTCGAATGCAACAACAACAATAATAACAATAAAACGACACATTTCGTACTTTCGTATATACGTATAGTCGTCACGTGTAGATGCGATAACTCGCGCACATGCATACGACAACGATGATTATAATAGGTATAGGTATATATATATATATATGTACACTCCAACACGAAATGTAATAATATGATAAAAATGCGTTTTCATAAATATATTTTTCAGTCTTATATTTATAAAATAAATTATCAATATTTATAACAACAAGATAATATATAAAATATTTGTGTAACCAACTCGGTCACAAGATCCGTTACACGTATACGACAAACAACAAACAATTAAATAACAATAATATTACAATATATTTTTATAAAAAATATATAAATATTATTACCATGATTATACTATTAAAGTTAATAATAATCGAATACAACAACGAAAAATTAACATATATATATATCATTATAATTAATTTTCTGCACACGATATAATATAATAACGATACGATATTGTTTCGTTCGAACCGTAAGAAAATTAATAACAACGATGAAGAAAACAAAAGTGATTATTTTAACGACAAACGAAACTTTTCAAAACATGATTATACAAAGTAAAATTCACATACTTATACCCCATGACCGATTTTCGGGTGATAATTATATTACGATTTGTAAATAAATAAATTATAATTGAAAGAAAAAAAAAATACCCCAAAAAAAACAACCGTTTGAGATTAATTCTGTAATATTTGTGATGAAATCATAATTGAACGTTTAACGTGAAATATTGAACATCGATAAATATTTTATTTACTATTTACATAATTACATGATGTAAAATTAAAAATTGAACGCGACACGCGCAACGATAATAGAAAAAAAGGTTACGTTGCCGCGCGCGTCCCAGTCGTGTAGAAAATGTGTTCGCAGTTGGACTCGGCGCAGAATAATATTATTATTGTAATTTACATCGTAAATAATTTTATCGTTTTAAAAAACGATAAAATAATAACAATATTTTAACGATTGACATAATAATATCGTAATCGATTCGCGTGGATATTGCGTCGATTTTTATCTCGTCCATCAGTCGACGAGCAGCTGATGGAACAGCCATCTGACGGGCGCGAACATGTAACCGACACCGATGCAAAGTCCCACCACGGTTACGGAGACGACGACCAGCACCGGATACTCGCACTGGTCAGGCTGTCCGTAGAACAACGTCTTCGGGTCCTCGTCGTCCCAACTCGTCGTCCAGTCGTCGGCCCAAAACGGTTGGTCGTCTTCGTCGTCCTCTTCTTTGACGTCCCTATCGCCGCCACCGACGTCGTCCCGTTCGTACACGCGCACCTGGACGGCGTCCAGGAACTCGACGCGTCTCCGGCCGCGCGGCGACGCCGACGACGATTCGCCGTACCGCCGCCACACCAGCGCCCCGTCGTCACGCCTGTCCAGCGACCATTCCGGCGGCGGCACTTGCTCGTCGTCCGGCGGCGTCGCGGTCGTCCTGTTGTTGACCGCGGTCAGCATGTTTCCGGGGCTGACCGGTTTGAACAGCACGTTGAACAGCACACCCATTTCGCGAAACGACAACAACACCAATAACAACAATAATAACAATAACAATAACAATATTATAGCGAATCGTTCCTGCACGACTGCAGCGGTCGACGTGTCGTGAATGGACTGCCGACGGCGACGCGGTCAACCGGTTTAAAGGCTCGTGCGGTGGGCGTGCGCGTTCGATTCTCTGCGCGCGCGATTTCGATTTATACGTTAAATCGACGATTGATGAACTTTGGGTGTACAACGGCGCGCGCGTGCGCCCGAGATAACCCGCAGCGGGTCAGCGCGATGACCGACCGTGCGAGTTTGTGTGACCTTGACGCGTATCGGTTGTTTTTTATTTTTATTATTTTTTTATTTTTAATAATATTATCATCCGATCTTTAAATCATAATAATCCGGTCGGCCGACGATTGATCTATATGACTTCATGACTTTCAACAGCTTTGTATAGTATTACGTAAAATACTCCATTATTTTCCTCCATTTCGTCAAACGCGAATCGAACCAAACAACAATTATCATAATGTGTATATAGCTACTTACGACATTATTATTATTATCAGTGGTCAAATTTGTTTTCGTTTTAGATCTACTTTGAATATACTATTGCCCTTTTAAGATTGAAAAAATTTGAATGAAAAAATCATGAAAAAAAAAAGTTTTAATTATAAACAGTAATGTTCTCAAAAGGCTGACCCAGATTAAGGGGAGGGGCACGGTCCTCAGGAGACTTGAGATTTTTAGGAGCCTCGGATTTTGTTTTTTTTTTTTTTTATAGCGGTATTAAATTGTATAAATTATGACTATTGAAATGATTTATTGAATTTCGTGCCAAGTGTATATTAGCAAGGAAAACGTTTTTAATTTTGTAATTTCTTATAATTAAAATTAAAATTAAATTATAAATTTTTTTTTATTATTTTAAAGCAATCATGGGCCTCATAGGAAATGTTAGCCATGGGGCCTCATATTATCATAATCTGACCTTGCCAAAGAGTATACTCCATTGTATTCTCGGTCTTTAAAAATTGAATTTAATATTTATTGAAATTCTGTATCTAGGGACGAGCTTAAGGAAGCGTGTGTGGGGTACATCATACAGTAATAATATTACTACCTACTTGAAAGTTACAGTATCAACACATATAAGGCAATGTAAATACTTAGTTTGTAAGAATGTTGTAATTTATAACAATTTGTATGTATTAAATACTCGATTTTTTCAACTTATTTATTATTATAACCAATTTACGTTTATTATTATTTATTTAATATTATTATAATGTTCAGTCAGCAATTACAATAAAATACACCCCTCAATATTTTAGCCTTAAGCTCATTTCTGTCTGCATCGTCCCTGTAGTTCCAATAATATGTAACAAAACATTATATAATTCGCCCCCTTTCCGTTATCTTAGACTAGATCCACCCTGCCCCTCACCATCACTATTGTATTTGTACATTATGGCACTCGTTGACTTAGTATACTCTCATATAAATTAATGGAAACATCTCTGATTATAAGTTGTATAATATTGTGTTTATTTACTAAATGTATAAAATGTATAAAAATAAATTCGAACAATGAAAGATCGCCCCCTGTTTGTCCGCCCCTGATATATATTTTATAGATATGTTGTATTCGCATAGTGAAATTATAGAATATAAAAATGATAATAGTAATAATAATGAACAATGGTATACCACTGTTACCACTATAGTGGTAGAACAATAAGTTATGATTATTAAGTTACGAGTTATAATTCGATTCCTTGGTAGGTTGTATACCACTTCTTAGGTAGGGTTTTTTGCGCATAGTGGCCTATGGACTGGAGAAAACCAGGCCACAATTACCCAAAAAAGTCCAACCATCTTCGATTCCCGTGCCAGCTAGTTAGTATAGTTATAGTAAGTATAGGATATGTTGTTAGAAAGTATAAAGAGGATGTAGGTAAAATTGCCAATTTAAAATTTAAAGCATAATTAATAATAAAAATATTGTACTTAGAATTATTTTTTATCATATGTACGAATACATATTTTATTTAAACGAGTTATGTCAACAACTATTTGACAATTTTATCATTTTAAAATAAGTGTACAACCTAATAATGATCTTATAACTATATGCTCAACGTCTTTATTGATTCTCTCAATATACTTTCTTCACTTAATAAGTGCCTAAAACGTTCAATCACATGTTCTGGCCAAAGATATTATTTTTTAGTTTGTCCAATATAATTCTCAATTAGGTATCGTAATTTTGTAAGGATAGATATGAAGTTTACATAACTAGAAAAAATATAAATTTAAATGATATTATAATAATTTCAATTATATGGTTAAACTCATATTTTTGTCCACTTTGCATGAAAAGATAAACTAATACAATATATATATAGTGCATAATATAGTGAAAAAAATCATCAACTTCACGATATGAATACGTTTCAAGATTATCGATATCACTATAAGTGGATGCAACAATTAATGAACTATGTCATATATTATATTTTAATACCATCTGCTCATATCTGCGTCGAGATTTGTGCTAAATGTAATAATAATTATATGTTAGATCTGGGTTTCTTAGTATTATGTAGTTAAATCGTAAATATTTTGGATTATAAAAAAAACCAAACTTAAACTCCATGAAATCCTGATATCCGAGTAACTAAGGTTGATTAGGTTAGGATACATCTACGCAGTGGCAGATCTAGACAATTTTGACAGGGGGGAAGGCACATTGTTTATATTTTTGTAAAATATGATTGGAAATTAATATAGAATATATAAAAAAATATATTTTAATATAGATTTAAATATTTAATACATATAATTACAATTAATTATTTAATATATTTTTATAATTTATATAGTAACTTCCTAACTTCTATATAATAAAACGCTTTTAAAATATTATAGGTAGTAAATTATATAAATTTATTTGATTTCTAAATAAAAATTTAAAGTCATCCAAAAATTTGTCCAGGGTTTCTCGATAGGGAGGCACGTGTCCCTGTGCCCTCTCCTTGGATCCGTCACTTCATCTACGGACCACCGCCGGATAAGGACCTCTGCGGTAAATTGTATATTTTTTTCAAACTATGACAACTGTTTTTTAGCGTTTTTGAAATTTTATCGGCTATATTAAAATTGTATTTTGTTTTAAATCGGTCTTATAACACGTTTATACGTCTATTCGTGGACATACAAAACTAACCTAAATGTTTATAACTGCGTTATTTTTTCCGTGTATATAAATATGTACGTAAGTAAATACTGGTTATTTTATCTCTCTTACCCACATCGATGAAGTTAGACCAAGATGATATTATATATGGATGTCTGCGTGGTAAGATGAAAATATTAATCACTCTGTAGTCTGTAGGTGCATTCATCGCGTAAATAATGTCTGTAGCTCAACCCAAATTTATTGAATATTTTCGTCATGATTGGATGATGTCATTTCAGCAAACAAGCCCACAGTTTTCCATTGTTCAAAATCAAAACGCACACATCCGTACAATATCTTGCGTTGATTTCTTTAACCACATTATTTAACGTGACGACGTGTGCGTATAAACTCGTCTCCTCTTTACTTTTTCCAAAAATCTTAAAATTATTTTTTTCAATTTTCAACAATTTTACTTATAATACATAATAATTTATAATAAACCATATGATTATATTAATAAATAAATAATATTACAAAATAAAAATAAAAAATAAAAAATAGTGTAAATCGATTATCAACGATTAAATTGCCAGATATAAGATTTAAAAAATTGAAAAGGATATAATTTAACATAATATATTTTCGAGAGATAATCTCATAACAATTGAGTAATTTGAATAGAATTTGTGTCTTGTGTAGTTGTGTGATACTAAAATATTCGTAGTAACTATAAAGAGAAACTAAAGGTTTATTATATTATTAATGTAATAATGTGTTTTATAATTGCAGTTTATGCATTTTAGGGGTAATATTATATTGCTCGTATAATAATCTCATACTTTATTACTGTTTTATCATCAAAATAATGATATTACTATAATCCATAAATATAAACGCCGAAAACTATAGTCATTATGATCTTTAACATTTAATATTTTATTAATATATAATATATAATTGTTCGAAATTCGATATTTCGTATATATTATTATGTACAACGTGTAAGTTTTGTCCTTCTCCGAACGATTGTTTGACGGGTCGTTCTTATAATGAAAATCGCCCATTCTGTAGGATATTTATCGATGTAGAAAATATGCGTGATGAAAAACTTAAAAGAAAGAAAAAGGGAAATTGCGTTTTTTAAACGAGACGCGCGTACAACTGTCATCCTGGTTTTAACCTAACCATTTCAGCTCCTGCACACTAATAATCCATATCGAATAGAATCGCATTTTATTATTATATGTTTAGATACACCGTACACGTGCAAAATACGAAAACTTTCGCACTCGGCGTTTATTATAATATCGAGTAAGTTTATATATAGAATTACGTGCGAACGACGGATACGTCTACAACGTGTCAATATGGTTCGATATTGTGTTATATACGAGTATATTTTACGTCGCACGCGCATCTATAATCGAATTACGTTTTACATATACCTACCTAATATAATATAAACTATAATAGTTTTCGTCCACAAAGTTATGTCTCGTGTATGAGGATGAATTGTCAATTTTTTGTTTCGTTTCTTATGTATATATCCATATTATATAGCTTCGAAATAAGCGGTATAAATGTATTTTAGTTTAAGCGACACCGATTATTATTTCATCGCATTTTCGTTTTTGTTTTAAATTTGTAGACAAATTTAACATTCTACGGTCCTTTTTTGACGGTTTTATGGGGCATTTTTTACAAAATTTTAATTTTCCTCCACATAATGCGTGTGTATATATATATATATATAATATAAACGAAAGAAAACCGAACTGACAATTTATTATTGAAACTTGAAATTTATCGTTGTAATAAAAACCATCCTACGGGGTGATCAGAATTTCCCGTTACAAAAAATCGTGGGAATAATGTATTTTTTTATATCACTTTTTTTTATTTTTTTATTTGTCCGTACCTTTTAACCTATAAATCTATATAATAAATATATTTTAAACGTATTTTTTGCAATTTGTTAGGACATTAAAATCCCAGTCCCTATGGTTATATTACGTATATATACCTAAATATATATTTTTTTATTACGTATTTCGTAATTTAATTAATTTTGCGATTATTCTTTTATAGCCTGTATACACGCATTATATATATAAAAAAATTGTACCTTATGTTTTCGCTTTGTCCCTCAATCAGAGAGGACCGTCAAGGCTTTCGTCGCCATGGTTACCGCAATATATACGCTATTATATTTCTTCATCTATAAACCTATATTATAACGTTCACATGATAACTAAATCGCACAGGCTTTTAATATTTATCGCCATTAAGTTGATTAAATAACTTCAA
The DNA here is from genome assembly GCA_013282895.1 of Eriosoma lanigerum. Classification (NCBI taxonomy): domain Eukaryota; kingdom Metazoa; phylum Arthropoda; class Insecta; order Hemiptera; family Aphididae; genus Eriosoma; species Eriosoma lanigerum. Next base: position 5,283,228 of record CM023360.1, read on the forward strand.
CTATTAGCTCGCGGGTGTAATATATTTCATATTGAGCGCAATGTGTGTGTGTGTATATATATATATATATATGTAGGCATATCGTGTCGGTCCTAACATTATATATTATTGAATTCGATATTGGTCGAATAGATCGTTAATTTTAATTATCGGTCGTATTTCATTTCAGAATCGTAAATTATATACGTAGGTACGCAATCTATATAGGTACGTTATACATGCCTATACAGGAACTCGGCAAATTCGCACGTATATGCGAGTGTTTAATTTAATAACACATCATATTAGTATTTTAACACATCGTGTCGACAAAACGTCCGAAATCGGTAGTTGTACACGGTAAAGTAGTGATAAACACAAGTGGATTTACTATAACCAACCATATTCTAATATACAGGGTGTTCCAGATCTATTTACTAATTGGAATATCTCTTAAAATGAAAATTTTTGAATGCAATTTTTTTTCAAATTATTATTTAGCCAACGGATTATAATATGATATAATCGGTAATACTTATTTTACAAAAGACATTTCATAAAAAACAAATTCTTTATTTTTTAAGTTAAGTAAAATTTGAAGATAGCTATTTTAAAGGGTGTAATTATATGATAATTTTGACGTGTCGATCCCTTAATTTAATCAAGATTTCAATTTTTAGGAATTTTTTACATTTATTGGAGAAATAATATTTCTGAGTTCTGACGTCATTATTTTTAATAATTTAATATTTTAATATCATAGCACGTAAAATTTGTTTTATCAATATTATCATGAACGCTCTCAGTCCCTACCTCGGTTTGAAATACAAACAGTTGTAGTCTTGTAGAGTTTCTTAGTCATCAACACGAATTAAAATAGTATCGTAATTTAGTGGATATGAATTTTTATTGAAAAGTTATTATCAATCTACAAATTGTATCACTTATTATAAAATTGATAATATGAATTTTGCATTCTATTCTATACATTATTATATAAAGTATATTCGTTATAATAATGAAGTCAGAAATATGATTTTTCCAATAATTAAAAAAAATTCCTAAAAATCGAAATCTTGATTACTATATACTATTTAAAATGGCTATCTTCAAATTGTACATAACTTAAAAAATTATGAGTTGTCTTTTTTTTTAAACAAGCAATAAAAGTAATATTATAATCCGTAGCCTAAATAATAATTTGAAAAAAAACGACATTCAAAAATTTTAATTTTTCGTATTGGGATTAGGAAATAGATCATCTGGGACACTCAGTATAAAATATCGTCATTTCTTTTTAATTTCTTTTCGTGGAATTAACGATGCATTTGTATATTACGTGTACTTTATCATATCAATTTATAAGATTATGACATTTTTAATCATACTGAAATAGCAGTTTTGTTGGTTTTTTTTTAACCATATCGACTTTAAAGATATATCATGCACATAGCACACGCATTTATATGGATCAATGGATCATAATATAGATCGACAGATTTGAACGTCGACACGCGATTGAATTTAAAGAATTTACACATTCAGTAATTGTCACTACAATACGCGTGTTAGGGTTTGGACATAAGAAAAGATGTCCGTCAAGTTGACACCGGCACATTATACTAGAACAACCAAACACATTTCAAAAATTTGCTAGGAATTTGCTAGATTTTGCTATGCGATTTTCAGATTTTGCTAGGTGGCTATTTTTTTTTTTACAATGTAAAAGTTTTTTATAAAATAAAATTAAAATAAACTTGACGGACAATAAGAAATGACAAGACCTGCTATTGTCTCGTTCATATAACGCCACATTAAAATGTTATTATCTACACGAATTCTGCATTCCTGTTTTTATAATTAATCGAATACGAACAGATATCGTTAAAAGTCTCAACACCATTATATTATAATTAGTGTTTAAACGTTTTATGAAAAATTAAATAAAGTTTGCATTTTATTTAAATGTTATATATCTTTTTGATTTAAATTAATTATAGGTATCTATAATATTTAATATTTATGAAGAAAAAAAAAAAAAAATTTTTGAACATTGTTTTTCTTATATTGTTTATTTTATATTATGTATATTTAATTTAATAAAATCAATAATGTTTTAATGTAAAATAATTTCTTTATCTTCAAAATGAATTATATTATATTTAAATTATAAATTATATATTTCACGATTTAGTGAAATTTTTCAGACATCAAGATATCAAGCATTAATAATAATAATGAAATATTACATGAAAACAACGATTTTTTGTAGAAATAATAAATAACATTAATTATTATTAGTGTAGAATTTTTATTGGTTGTAAAGGTTAAATTTGCATTGAAAATATTATAGAAACACTGAACTAATTACCTATAACGTTTTAGTTTTAATCGGTGCCTTACGTATAATTATAATATTTGTAGATTTCAATTGGAAAATTACAATTCCCCGGTGACCCACAGACCACATTATTGTTATAGGACAACATAATATTTTATATTCCTATAATATTATATCGATATTATAATCGTAATATACTAATGTGTATAACAATTATAATAATATGTTAAATTATAAATTTCATGATTTGTATTCCAAGATTTTGTCACGTGAATATTGGAGTCTTTAAATATGTTTTAATTATATATTTTGATGTATATAAACGATTAACGATTTATTTGAAGTTAATTGTATCGTTAGTTATTGTTAATATTTTTAATAATATGTTTAGGTAATAATTTTTCGACGTACCCAAGTATAATAGTTGTGATTTTATAAATCATAGAATAATATTATTAAAAATTAATTCAATATATTATTTTATACACACACATATTTATATATTATAATTATATAATACTTATTATTACTTCACACTGTTATTCACCTTTGGACTTCCAACTGTATATTATAATATTTATTAAACATAATATTATTACTTTACACTTATGAATAATATTCATGTTAGGTACAACTTTTAAGGATTCAATTTTATAATATTATAAGTTTACTACATTTGGTTAGATAATATTGAAAGAATTTTGTGCCTCTTTAGTTTCGAATAACTTTTTAGGAAAATCCTATCTTTTTATTTCTCGTTATTCACAAATAGGATAATAATAAATGTAATTTTTTCTTCTGTATTATATAAAAGTTGAAATATTTTTTGTAGATTTTCCAAGAATAAAGTATATACTTATATTTGTATGACATGTTGCACGTATATGTATTTTTACCTGACATATAAAGTAAAAAGGAGTTTTTCTACATTATTGTATTATTGAAATATATATATATGTGACCATTCAAATACATTAATGGTTCTATAGAGTTATTTTCTACGAAGTCTTAAAAAAGTAGAAAAAATACATTAAATTTTACGAGAAGTTTTTTTTGAATTATTATTATTTGTATAATTTTAAATTCAATTTTTCGATAAAAAGTGCAAACAAATAATAAAAATTGCCATTTGATTACAAACATTTACTATTTACTGTGTACAAGTTTTGTATTTCTTCGTAATTTCTAAAGTATTGATTTTGTACCAAATCACGTGATATTTATATGTTTCTAATTACATAACCGAGGAGTTTGTAGTTTTTCAAAAGAAAAAAAAATATATCCAGTTTATGTTATACCCTTATAGTTATAGGTCATAAATGCCATTTTATGTACTCGGTTTTACAATTTTGTAAATCAACTTATTGCGGATTCTATGCCTTGAGTTATTCATCATACTATATCTCGAAATTATTTAAAATATCGCTCAAAGGTCTTTTTCGGTCACGCGCCGAGTGAATAATCTGTTTCGTTCGAAAATGTGGAAATATATGCGCCAGAATTAGTAGTAAAATTATAATAATATATCATAAAACTATTGAATTATAATTATACAATTATTGGTCAATAATTTTGGCACCACTTGAATTTTATCTTTAGTAGCGTAGCCGACGGTACTGATTTATATAAATTAGAACGAGAGCATACATGACATATGATACAGAGTGATTATTTTTATCACAATAATATTCTTTACCGGTCAATAACAATATAATAATCATACCTACATTTTTATTTTTCCATTCATTTTCAATATCTCTTATTATTATTATACTTTTCAATAATCGCATATGTAGTAGGTAATTGTTATAATCAGAGATGTTTCCATTAATTTCTATACGAGTATAATAAGTCTTTTTTATAATAAAAAATTTAATATTTTGTTTCTAGAATATTTCTTGTCTCCTATTACCCACCTACATCAAATGTCATTTCTGTGAATGACAACTATAATAAGAAATCGTAATATATAGGTACTAGTCACCAAACACTATAAATTACTACGTATATAAGAATTTAACGGTGTAGAATTTCATGTGCAATTACAAAAAAAGAAATCTAACAAATATATAAATATTTATCTTCGCTATTCGATATGCTTGAGACTTTGAGTGTATACCTAGTATACCCATGTTTTTTTTTTTTTTTAATAAAAGCTTGAGAGTTTTATTAGTATACGAGTATACGCCGTATATGGAGTATATATGGAATAATATAATATTCTATGGGAACACTACTGGTTATAATAATAAAAATTATAGATAAAAAAATAAGAGTTTTAAATAATAAAAATAGTTCAAACGCGAATATTAGTGCCTATAGTAAGATAAAATAATCACTCTGTTTAATGTACCTGTATATGAGAAAACATGTGTATAGTAATGTCATAACAGTATCTAATACCGTTTATATTATATTGTTATATTTTTATAACGAATTTCGTAAAATCATTACGCAATGGAAATTATTGCGAATCAGCATTTTCACAAATTCACAATATTATTGTATATTTTAAGGTAGATTTGCGAATATCGCGTATATATCACGTTAAATTCTATAATAAACGGATGACAACGATTTACTTAAGTGTGAACGACAAAAAAAAAAAAAAACGTATTTAACAGATATAATTGATTTTAAAAATTAAAACTAAACGACCCATTGTAATATTATTTTAATAATACGTGATCGTTATTATTATGAAAATTATTACCGAATAATAATGAAACCGGATTATTTTTTTAACGTTGTATAACATTATTATATTTATATAGGATTTGCATTTTTTTATTATATAGTCTCAAAAACAATATAACGCACAACAGTGCGAAATCCTTATAATTATTTGAAAGACTATAAATAAAAAGCGAGCACGAATATAATATAAATTTTAATTATTATAATTATCGACAGACTTATATTATACAACATAAAAGTAAAGAAAATATTGTTTATTATAATATAATAGAACTAAAAACAATAATCATTTGGATTCGTAATTAATCTCATGGAATAAATTCATAAAAATCATAAACCATAATAATATAGAACAAATAAATTATGTGCAGATATAACTAATTGGCGAAGTATATATTTTTTCCTTTTTACGCTCCGTTGGTGTTTATATTTTTAATTAAAAATTTAAAAGGCATATTACATAATAATTAAAAGTTAAATTTTAGTCAAATAAATCATAATAATATAATAATACCTTTCTAAAAAATGTATAAATGAAAAGAAAACGATTTAATAATATTCCAAGTTTACAGAGAAATCTTATAAAAGAGTAATATTATTATAATACTGTGTTAATTTTTTTTTTTTCGATAGAAATAGTTATAATTAACCTATATTTCAATTTTAATATATTCTATGATGAAATAATATATTACACATACATAATAATATTATTTATTAAAAATATCTATATTTAATATTATATTGGTTGGGTTTCAGCAGTAGATCGATAGGATTTATAATAAATACAAAATGTGTTGTATAATAATAATAATAATAATAATAATAATAATAATAATAGATAGGATGGAAATTAGAACGTTATAATTACAATATAATATTATAGCATAATATTATAATATAGCACTAATTTATATCTGACGGTATTATTATCTCGGTAGATGATAATAAACATTTTAATTATTATTATCAGTTAATGATTACTAAGCTGTTGTGTTAATAATAAAAATGATCGATTAACAATAATATTGGATAGTAACAATATAGGTACGAAGAGGTACTCTATGAGTTATGAACTATATGTGAATTTAAAACATATCGTATGTTGTCAAGAAAAAATAATATCAATGTCATCGTTATAAATATTATATTCAGGACATGAACATATTATTATTATTATATTACATTGTATGAATGGAAATGGTCGTCGGTCGAGCAATTGATACACGAAATTGAACGAAACGCGAATTCTTCGAATAATTCTCCTCTGACAATGGGTCTCGCAGCACTCCGGCAAAGGGCCGGAAAAATAATTGAATATCATCAGTTTCCCGAAGTATCCCTTTGGATTTCGCATTTTTTTGTCGGTCGACCTGTGCGAAATGCGAAGATCCCAAAACTCGGTTGCTATTTTAGTTCGCGGAATTTTCTATTTTCCCAATTTTTTACTCTTATAATGTACCTATATACATTCCAGCGTATAATTTCAGGGTGAACAACAATCGTATAGTGGAGCGCAAAATAATAAAAAGAATGGATCAAAAGGAATTAAGAGTATGCTGAACATCCAGAAAGACACATAAATACGTTGAAATTATCAACGACCTATATAATAATATGTACGATTGAGTATTGGAAAAAAGAAGGGATACCCAATTCCCTTACGTGGATTATCCTCCCGCCATCAGTTCGAGCACTGCGTTTGATCCGGATATGATTAAAACTTTAAGGGACCGGGGTGAAGAAGTAGATTTTGGGGTCATTACTGCAGGGTAATCAACTCTAAAGATTGCAAAATTAAACTTGTGTAAAAATTATTTCTAATTTCAATCAAACATACATAATTATTTATGTATCAAACTATCAAGACAAGTCCCGACATTTTTTATCTGTATGACACCATGAGATAATAATTATTATAATACCTATGCATATGGTTGAAATATATAGAAGGATATTGCAGTAATACATTCCGCTCTGTCATTTTTTAAATTACTAATAATAAAATGGCATCGCAAGGGGCGTTGTACTCATATGGTTCTAAATTTAAAAAGATATATTTTACATTTTGGATAAGGGTAAGATTTTTGGATAATTTTGGATTCGTGTATAAAACTGTAAACTTAGTCGTAATGCATTGATAACACTTTTGATTATATTCTGTGCAGATAGCGCTGAGCACTCTTATGCTGCCATTTTATTTTGAATTAATATAGTGATTGATTTATTTGCAATCATCTCGTATATTTCAATCATAACTATACAATTACGACTAGTAAATTCACAGTTTTTTATTTTTTAAAATAACATTTTTATTTTAGAAAACTAATCTATTTTTAATTTAGCTCGAGAATCTACATTAAAAATTCTAATAATTTGTACCGAGGATATGTGCTCCTTAATGCCTTCAGTAAAATCTAACTCGATGATTAACAGAAATATTCCGATGGACACTATTTTTGTTTGTACTACACATTTGTATTTGTATTGTACCTAAAAAAAATAAAAACGTTGATGTATACCCTTATTCCATATTATTATAATTGGAATTAATTATCTAGAATTAGTTGTAAAATATGATCAAGTGATAATATTACTTCTATTATCACAGATAATATAGATATATTTCTTGTTAAAAATTAAAATTTTTCAAATAATTGTGCTTTGTTGAACAATATTAATAACCGAATCTTTATTTTTGTTTATAGGTTATCTTCGTTTAGAAGTTCTTATGGAGGACAGTTTGTAGTTTTGTTCTATTATGGATAGTAACAAAATGATCGATAATTAACTTGGACACTATTATAATATATCGACTTAAATAATATTAAAAATAAAAACCGACATGTATCGGTATACTAATATACTCGTAATAAAACTCCAAAGATTTATAACCAAATAATGTCAACAAAAAAAATTGTTTTTCTATTCCTACACGAAACAACAAATATGATTAATAATTATTGTTAAATAACACTAATAATGATTACCTACTTATCGATTATGTCTAATTATTATTATCTTTCATTATAGAAAAATAAATAAATACATTTTTTCAATTAATTGTCGATTTTATTTTCATTTTAAATATAGAGATTTTTGCCGTTGATATTTGTTTCAGATATGTAAAATATTCATCTAATTGTAAACATTGCAAAACCGACCAAAGCCTTGGATTGGTTGATCCGACCAATTTATATTAAATGAGCTATTCTATCCCTAACTGAATTTGTTTGTTCTATGTGAATTATTTAATGTTTACAGGTATCTACCATTCGAAATTTGAAGTGGGAATTAGGGCGGCTTTACAATTATTTTCATTACCTAATATAGGTCGTATCAAAATTTTCAACCAATGAAAGAAGCTTTTGGTGAAATGTTATTAATGTTATTTCATCAAATATATCATCAACTGATGGTAAGAACTCTATATAAAGATGTTAATATTTTACATTATTTGGCGATATCTTCATTATTTTTTATACATATTTGATAAATCATACTGTTGGATTTGAAAAATAAAAAATATCGATTAGGTAGTTTTAAAAAACGTGAAGGTAAATCTACTCTAAAATGATGTAAAGACGGTAAAAATCTAATTTTTATTTTCACTAACCGGACAGTGTGGTCACTAACATCTAATTCAATGTGTTTCGTTGTTATCATTAAACTCATCTCTTTTCAACGGACCGGTGAAAACGCATAGTGTGGTCGGGTACTAACACTGACGAAAATACGCATGGCTTAGAAACGATCTATTTATGAAATATATTTCGATAAAATGCGTATAAAAATTAAAACGGAAACCCGGAAATAATCAAAAACGTTTTTAAATCCCAAAACCGAACCCAGAAATAATCAAAAACCTGAAAACCAAAAACCAAAATTTTAAAATCCGTTTTAACTCTCTGATTTTTACCGTACACCAAGTGTTCGTTTAACACTTATATGCTACACCCTTACTAATAACTAAAACAACACGATTTATGTAAGGGTTCACTTAAAAAAAATAGGGGTTGTAATGGATGAAAATGCGAATCGGTAATAATTTTTTATACAAATGTCATCTTTTTAACCGTATTTTTTTTTTTAAACGCTCTCAAAAAACGTCGTCGGCGCTGCAGTCAACAGTCCGGTAAGCAAACCGTAATGAGTAAAATACAATAATTTCGGATCCCGTTAGTCGTTCGATAAATTTGAACGGTAAATTAATAATCGCAAAGTGATTACAATATTATTATTACATCCATATAGGGGCGGCCCTGATACTTATTTTAGAGGGGATGGCTTTTTTTTAATAAAAAATTGATTATCAGTATAAAATATAAATGATTTGATAAAAAAAAAGTCACGTTTATTTGTATTAATAAGTTATAATAATACATTTTACGTACTGTTGAATAATAATAATGAAAAAAAAAAAATTGCATCCAAAATTCACAACAGATTAATTATTTTAAAAAATCCAGGGGAGGGCGATCGCCACGTCATCCCCCTCTATTGTACGCCACTGCATCCACACATATTATAATATAGGTATAATTGTTCACCGGTTCACCCGTTCTGTTCGTTACCTACAACATCACATTATCATAACACGGTATAATAAATGCGGTATACCCGTCGGCGTATATATTATGTAATAAATATTTTCGTTTTCGTGTATAAAGGCCAAGTCGTATGTGCCACTCGTGATCGGCGCGTGATACCGTTAAGTGGTATCAAATTCCAATAATAATTACAATCATAATAATATTATAATATCGACAACAGGTAGGTGTATATATATATATATACACACACAGATACCTCGTACGTGCACGTTGCATTAGCGTTCGCAATGTAGATAACAACTTCATCACGTGAATGTCAGTTATGTAGTATAATAGGTACTATTCATATTTTAGGTAAAATAAACGTATCGGACTGTTGTACCGAGAGGTTGTATCATACGCTCAGGTTAAATAGTTTAAAATAATTGAATTGTTATTTTTCAGAGAATTTTTTCAGTCAATATCTATTATCATAATTAATTTTAACTCGAATGAACTCGATTTGTGGTTAATTAGTACCGTGTTTGGTGTTTTCGTGTTTTATTAATATTTTATTGATATTCGTTTTTTTTTTTTTTTTTATCGTACGATGGTTGCCTATACTATTAGCGTTAATTTTTATTGATTCATTATTATTTTACCGGTAATGTGCAAAGTCGAAAGTATGAAAATATGAGATCTATCAGACTTCGGACGCCTAGAGAACTTCGGCCGTGTGTGGGCGGTCACGTATAGATCAATAATATTGTATTTATTTATTATACTATTATTACCTATATAATATGCATTTAAATTTACAACCGGCGGTACTTAGTTTATGAAATTAACTGATCATTGTGCAATCGCAATAGTATAATTTACAATTATATTATTGATTATAAATTATAATTCGTAGTATTTCCTGAAAAATTCAAATGAATCGTATAAAATAATGATTTACGTCTTGGCTGAATTACACTTAAAAAGTAATCAAATTATTTTTGAAAAGTAATCAAATTACTTTTATAGTTACTTAAATCAATAATATGTACTTAACTGGGTTACATTACTTTTGAATAAAAAAGTAACTTATTGCTTTCTCGTTATAAAAAAAGAATTAATACAAAATGACATTTTCGATAATTAAAATGCGTCAAAGAAGCTCACTCAATAATATTTTAAAGCTTAGAGAGACGTCTTCATCCATGTATTTTTACAATGACATTGCGTTGCCTTGAAACTTAGTTTATCAGATATTATTTTCAAAAGTAGGTTATTAACTACCCGAAAATATGTTTAACGATAAAACATGTACTTTTAAATTACCAATTTATTTATATATATTTTTGTTGTTACAGTTATTACTTTTATAAAAAAATATTACATTATTTATGTAAAAAAACTTTTAAAAAGCAACTAAAATTAGGTGCTGATTTGTTATAAAAAGAAAAAAAAACGTCCTTACAGTAACGAGCTACTTTCGTAACTTTACTATTCAAAATTGATTCATGTGTTATGATTATGACTTACGATGACAAGGATAAAATATGTCATTATAGTCAAAAGCGACTTCTTTGAGTTATGACTTTAGAAATTCATCTACATGTACATTTCATATGTTCAATTAAAAAAAAGTGGAATTGTAGACGTTCCTCCTTCGTCCCTTCGGTCCTTGGAAAAATTAATGGTTTATTATAATTAATATTAAATGCAATGATATTGTATTCAAAAATATGATTCTCAGTGAAACTCAGTCAGATATGCAATATATAATACTGATAATCTGTTCCAAAATTTACCATGAGTGTAAATTACATATGTAAATATGAAAAATAAATTTCAAATCCCTACGATCAATATTCAAGGAGTTATCATTTCATGATAAAAATTGTCAGTCATAATTTTCAAAATATTTTTTAAAAAGATTAAGTAGTATATGATTAGATTTTGATAAAATAATTTAACCGATAAACTAAAAATTGCAGGAAATATTAAACATTTTTGGAAAAAAGTTCAAAGTTCTATATTTAGCCAAAAAATCAATCAATCCGTTCCAATATTTTACTAACCGTAAATATTACCTATGTTAGTACTCAAAAAAATGTTTAAGTCCCTACGATCAAAACTCAATTAGTTATTACTAATTGAAAAATAAAAAAAGTAAAGTTAAGTGGGAATGTCGATTGTGGACGTTCCTCCTTGGTCCTTTCGGTCCCCGGAGAAATTAGTGGTTTATTATACTTAAGATTTAAATGCAATGATATTGCATTAGAAAATATGATTCTGAGCAAAACTCAATATATTACAATATGCTATACTGATAATCCATTCCAAAATTTTACCACGTGTGTAAATTACAAATGTAAATATTTAAAATAAATTTCAATTTTATATAATCTAAACATATTTAGTTATCAAGAAAAAAAATAATGAAACCGTAATTTTGCCGATTTTCAAGAACTCTTTAAAAGCTTACGAAAAAAAATTGTCAGTCACGATTTTCAAAATATTTTGTAAAAAGATTAAGTAGTATATGATTAGACTTCGATAAAATTTTCAAAGCGATAAACCAAAAATAGCCGGAAATATTAAACGTTTTTGGAAAAAAGTTTAAAATTCTATACTTGGCTAAATAATCAATCAATCCTTTCTAAAATTGTACCACACTTGTATATTACCTATGTTAATACTTAAAAAAATTTTCAAGTCCCTATGATCAAAATTTAATTAGTTATCACGAAATTAAAAAATTTAAAATAACAGAAACCGTAATTTTGCCGATTTTTCATCATTTTTTTGTAGTTTTTTCCCTTCCATAGAAAAACTTTTGAGAAATTCGAAAAATAAGCTAAATAAAGTACCAACTAGACACGATTTGCTACCGATAGCATACCCTAATTGTGGCAATCAAACCATTATTTCTACCCGAAAGTGTTTTCATAGATCAAAAAAAAAAAATAAAAAGGCCTATAAAAAAACATTGTCAGTCACGATTTTCAAAATATTTTGTAAAAAGATTAAGTAGTATATTATAAGGCTTCTATAAAATTTTCAAATCGTTAAACCTAAAATTGTAAATAATATTAATTTTTTTTTGTAAAAAAGTTCATAGATCTATTATTAGTTCAAATAATCATATAATCTTTTCCAAAATTTTACCATACTTGTAAATTACCTATGTTAATACTCAAAAAAATGTTTAATTCCCTACGGTCAAAACTCAATAAAGGTATCACGAAATAATAAATAAAAAATTACGGAAATCGTAATTTTACCGTTTTTTTTTCCCCATTTTTTGATAGTTTTTCTTCTCCTAGGAAAAGACTGGAGAAAATCGAAAAATGAGCTGAATAAAATACCAAGATGATACGATTTTCTACCGAAAGAATATCTTACTTGTGATAATTGAACAATTATTTCTACCCGAAAAAATGTTTTCATAAATAAAAAAACACCTCTGTAGAAACAATACATTCCTCGCTTCGCTCAGAATCTAAAATATAATATTATAAAATAATATTATGTTAAAAATTCTGAATTTGTATATTATTATTCATATATTATATTTATTATATTATTTTATTTAAATAAATTTAAATGCCAATTGTAAAATACATGTTGAAATCGTATAGAAAGATTGGAAAATATTTAAGTTCGATAGATAATTTTAGGTATTTATAATTAAACTCTGTCACTAAATGATTTCAAGAATTCCAAGTAAAAATATATTTTATTAGAATTTAGTTTACTTTTTCAACTGGACCGTTATTTATAAAATGAGATTCATTTATAAGTTCTTAATATAATTATATTTTGTATGTAATAATAGTAAAAATTAAATTTGGGTGACAAAACATTTTCTAGAAAAAAAATATTACAAAAACCGAAATATTTTATGGTAAGTTGTAGCGACTATTGTTAAAGAAATAAAAATACTATTACGTTTAATAAAAGTTATATACTCAATAATATTGGTGTAAAGAGTTTTCAGGATTTATTACGGACAATAAAACATAATATTTGAATAACCTCTGGGTAAAAATATAGCGTTATACGTGTTTTGATTTTTAGGCAAATTCTTTTAGTGTGTTATACTTAAAAATCAATGATTTAATATTATAATATGTTTTGAAATTTAAAATTACAATTATAAATAATAAATTCAGTCGTTTTAAATCGTGTTAAGAACATTGGTGTCCCCTGTGGGGGAGGGGGGGTGCTCAGAGTCATTATGTTAAAATAAGATAAAAATAAAAATTATTTGTCATATTATACAGGTTACAGTATCTGTTATAATGAATGTGTTGAATGTGCTATTGTGTTGATTTAATTTAGTAGTATTCAATTGAGTAATTATGAAGAAAAAAATGTATAAATATACGTAAGATATTTAGAAACCATCAAACTGTTAAATTGTAGTGTTGTTTTATGTTCGTACACTTATAGAAAAATCAATTTTGTTTAAGAAAGGGAGGTAGAAATACAGAATTTGTAAAAAAAAAATCTGAAGCTTACAAAAAAAAATAATAATAATAACGTTTAAATGATATAATACAATTACGTAACTGCAGTTGACAAACGCGTATGTGTTTTGAATTAATGCTATTTTATGAATTATTAATTTAAAATTTATCGTTCGATAAATACAAAATGTTTCAGATAAATTGTTTTTTTCTTTTCACATTGAATAATATTAATAATTGTGAAATACACCGCACGTAACATAACTAATATATTAAATTATAATATTCACTATCTGCAAAGAAATATAGTTCGATTAATGATAAAAATAAACATTGTTATTGTAATAATCTATAATATAATATAATATAATATTCATTACTTATATTTATTATTATAAAAGAAAACCAAGTAACATAACATGGGATTTGTACAATTAAATATTAATATTATGTAAATGTTCTAACCTAACCTTCAATTACAATAATTTAATAAAACATTTTAATGTTTTTCAATATATTCAAATGTTAAGACGCAAAAAAAAATGTTTAAATACTTTTAAATCGTATTATAATATGTACTTATGTAAATCGTTCGGTTTTATGACTAAACGGATAGACAACGACTACGATATGATAAATTCATGTTATTAAGTTTGGCCAATCTTATAAAATAATTATTTTTTAATATTAATTGCATTATTTACCCACAGAGGTCTGTAAATAATAAATTATTTCAAAATCTGACTAAAATTGAAAACAATTTGAAATCGATAAAAATTATTTAAAAGGCAGCGGTTTCCTCTGTTAACCCGACGCACTATACACGGTTAGCACAGTCTTATAAATAATAAACGGCACGTGGCCGTATACGTATTATCGATACGCGATAATATTCACTATGTTTCAAATTTCACATAGATTATATCACTTGTAAAGCCATTTGACTTCTTAGTTTTTACATAGACACACTCAAAATTTCAACTCTGTACCATGTTTGGTTATCATTTATTTAAATTTATATTTTAATTGAACTAGTTCAAAATCGATTCTTGATTTATGCAGGTTTCTAGCTAAAAATCGAGCATATTCAGCATTCTTATCACCCAGTAATGGATGCACTAAATATTAGTTCTCTTGAAACTACAGACAGTTAAAGGCAAATCAGAACTTTTTAGTAAAATTACTACAGGGGAAAATAGATTGACCTAGGCACTTAGAGCGTATAGATAGTTCCAACGATTTATACAAGATCCACTGAGGCCTTCTATATTCTTACTTCACATGACCCTCTTCCCTCTTGTCAGAACAATGAGATCTTTAAATGAAATTAGTGATATTAATTAATAATGATATTAATTGGCTTTAAATACTACCATTGTAATTTTATCAACTATTGTTATCCTTATTACTTATTTTATTACTGTTATATATTAAATATGTTATACGTTTCTTTAAAAAAGCTATTTGGCGTTTATATTTATAAATAAATAAAAAAAAAATCTTAAAAAAATCATGGTCCTCGTTGCATTTTACAACCATCGTATTATTCATTATGGGCAGCTAAGTCGTTATAACGATAATCGTCTTAATCGATCTATTAACGTGTTGGTTTAGTAGATTTATTATATTTTATCCGTTCTAACGTACAGGGTCCCCTTCCGACAAGAGGAAGGAGAATTAAAACGGATAATCGACGTTATGCACTGTCGTTATTGTCGACTATCGTCGTCGTTTAAATCGTTCTCGAACGGTTGCGATTCCGGATGGGGGAAACAAAGGGATATCGCGATGACTTGCGCAACGTTTCCGACCGCGACCACTCCTCAGGGTCGAGACTCTTACACACGCGATTACCGTCGACGAAGATGATATTACGTAGTCCCTGCGTCTGAGGTCTGGACAATATAATACACGCAACAATGGGCAGGGGTTTCGATCCCTGCGAGACGCGTCACCGACAAACGGCAAAGGAAATGCTCGAGGGTTCGACGTGAACATTATAATATATACGCGTCGTCCCTTTGCCGCCGCCCGAGGTGAAATCCCTCGGCCGCTTTGGCACGCGCGCGCGGGCGGATCGACCGACTTACGGCAAGTTTGATTTCGGCACAAAGACTTGTGGCGCGGTAAATCGATATTATTTAACCGCCGCCGGTCCGCCCGCCGCGGCCGCGATGTTATATATATATATATACTATCGAAATTTCCACGTCGTCGGCCATTATGTTATTAGTTCTTGTTCGTTATAATTCAATCGATCAATAATGCTACGATATTATTGTCTTTTTGAATCAACAAATAACAGTATCGTATTATATTGTATTTCGTCACGATTCAATCGTATGAAATATTATAAACGATGATTTATAATAATAATTATAATAACTTGTATAATAATAATAAGGGGCACAGACAGTGCAGTTTACGCGT
This sequence comes from Eriosoma lanigerum, assembly GCA_013282895.1. Taxonomy (NCBI): domain Eukaryota; kingdom Metazoa; phylum Arthropoda; class Insecta; order Hemiptera; family Aphididae; genus Eriosoma; species Eriosoma lanigerum. The sequence goes on from CM023360.1 coordinate 5,299,670, forward strand.
AATCACTAAGATAAATAGCCGAAAAAAAAAACAGGCGTTAAATATAATTAAACTATATATTATTATTAAAATTTATTCTCGTTATGAATTATTTGGTAATTGGATAAATAATTATAATAATAATTTCTAAACGATTTTAACTAAGAGAATTGACAAGTCTGTCGAACATAATTAATCTAACCTAACCTGGAATTAATCGACAATAATTAATAATCAATCATTTGTAATAATCAAACTTAATTTTTTTATTTCTTGGGGAGGAGGGGGTAATTTTATATCGAATTCCGTCTAATATTTGCTTGATAATCGAAAAATCTATAATATGCAAAACAAAAATATTGATACTTTGAATTATATAAACTTTGTGAAATTGATTTTTATTTAAGCACGTTTGAGATAGGAAAAGCCTATAGAAAAAATACAAATACATAAACATCCTAACCTTGATAATAATATTATATGTTTGCAGTTTATGTGCGATTGTTACATCTCGTCAATGTGATAAATTATTATTTTATTCCGATTGAACGCTATAAAATGTAGAATAAGAGTTAATAATATGTTATATAATATATACTATAATAAAATAAGACGTATCGAAATCGGTCGGTAAAATATTCGGTGATAAAAATAATTTCTAGTTATAAACATTGATCATTTTATAATCATTTAATTAACTTGAATCAAATTATGAAAAATACCGATAGGAGATGTTAAATATTTAAATAACTAATAATTATCGACGGGTATAATAATATCGTTTATCGAGCTGTCAATCGACGGTATAAATATTTTCATTCATTCATGGCGAATGACTTGAAAAAAAACGAATAATATCGTAGAGAGATACAAGTTTTTCTCCCGCATACTGATGAAAATTGTTGAATTCGGATATTTGCATATTTATGTGCGGGGACGGACATTTTTATGCAGACCAAAATCTAATTGATAAAATTTCAAAAACGAATAATGGTTAGAACCAGTTACCTAATTTTTTCTTTTCTTATAAGTACAAAAAACAAATTAAAATTATTGATATGTTGAGATGATTTGGTGAGCTCTAATGACGAGGAGAGTTTGCTTCGGCGCGAGTTTAAATGTAAATGAATGTCTGATGGAAATAGAAAGAGAGAAAGGCTGAAGAAAAGGTGGATAAAGTGAATAAATGATATAGCGGATGTGTATGTGGCTGACCTCATGTAGTCGGAAACTCGGGAGTTTAGTCGAAGTAAAAGGAGATGGTAATAAAACTGATAATCAAGATCAATGTTATACAAACAAATTATGTAACTATATATTATAAAATAATATACTTAAAGCCTGACATGGCGGCGACGGCGGTCATCTAATAATAAATAAAATAATTTATTGAGATTATGTCTGAAACGTTATTATTTTGTAATAATTAATTTCGTTTTTGAGTGTAAAACAATATTCGCTCGTTGAAACACTTTAAACTGTACTAACTTTACTTCACTATAAAAACACTGTTTGGGTGTTCTGGGTGCGTTTTCCCAGAAATTCTCATTTAAACTTTTGAAAATTAATTGGTTCGTTTAAAGTGAACAAAACCGCAGTGTATAACATACACATTAAGTATATACCAAAGTATTTAGTGATAATTATTGTATAACGAATATTATTATTTTCACGGAGGAGCGAGCCTTTTATAATAAAGTTTAAAATAAAATTGTGTAATATTCTATGGAGATACCGAAAATATAATATATACTTCACGCGAATTTAATGTTCGAATTAGACAATAAAAACAATGTCCTGGAAATCGTGACTGTTATATTATAATATGGATATATAGTATAGGCACGTTACATTAAATAACATTTTTTTTTTTTTTATAATTTCTGTGCACGTTTCCCAGACTCGGAAGAAATAATATATACTATTATATGAAATACCCAAAAACAAGAGACTAGGCCAAGTTATTGTCTTTTCTGAGTCTTATCTTAAATTTGATAAAATCTCAATAGTATTCATATTTTAATCTCCTACATTAAAATTTGTTTTTATTTCTCATTTATATTTTCGAGAGATCCGGAATCATTATAGTCTCAATCAGTAACGAAATTGTTCACTCCAGGAGCCAAAATTAAATTTACCTACCCACCTCAGGCCTAAAAAATGAATAAGTATCAAAATGTGTCCTGAGGTACAATGATTTATTTAAAAGTATATATTATAATATAAAAAATTGTGTTACAAATTCTAGAAGTTATTTTGTATAATTCACTACTTTAAGGGTAATTTATATGGTTTTGGTATATCAAAAATAAAAAACCACATCTTTATTAATATTAAATAAAACATACATTTATTAATATTTTTTTTAACATTAAAATAGCTATATGATTAAACCACATAATGGATGTTATTAAGTCTATTTTCTAAAAATTTTCTTATAAATCATTTGTACATGACTGGTGACCTGAATTAAAAAATTAAAATACGATTACACCCCATAAGAAATATTTTTTTGTATTTTAACTAATACTACTTGCCTTAAAACGATTTTTTTACTATAACCATGACGTAATTTAAAATATATTATAATAAACTTGGTTGTATTTAAAAAGCAATAACCGCGTCTTCCGAAAAGTGTCTATATCTTAGACGATTATATCGTTCAAACGGCTTACATTGAAAAATAATTTTAAATGATTAATTTTTATTGATTTGTGAAATAAAAAAAAAGAGGCGTAACCGTTTACAATAAAAAAAATTTAAAAAATCGATGTTAGTTTGAACCAAAAAGGGATAAAATTAAATTAATTTCGATGTGGTAGAATAATAAATAACGTATAAAAAAACAAATAAGAGGTGGTTCTTCTTGTCCGTACGCCATAGTGCGCAAAACACCCGTGACCGTAACCCGAGAATCTAACTCGCAGACCTTGTGTACCGAGATGTTTATTTTTCGCACTAATCGCACTAGTTGGACATTGGATTTTATTGGATTTTGTTTTCTTTTTAACCGAACCAGTTGACTGATTTTTACTGTTTTAATCTAACCTTACCGAATTCGGTTAGATCGATTAACATTCACGGTCGACCAAAAACGGTTTGTTTTTCAGCAATAAACAATAGATCCCATAAATCTTCGTAAATGACAAATGGATTAGAAATTTTATTAACCTAATCTAATCTTTTGAAATTTGCCAAAAATACATTGTCTTCCGATAACGCGTTTAGTGATTCGATGTGTAAAAACCAGTACCAAATTGAAACGATAAAATATTAATATAATATTATCTACTATTATCTCATCTAATCATTTGTGACATTCGTAATTAAATTTCTATACTTCCCAATTAAAGTTTATTACGTTTATTGTTTATTATTTTCGTTGATTGAAATTACTGAATCCAGCAAAAATCGGTATTTTAACCTTAATAATAACCGAATTCGATTAAATTCGGTCGAAACCGGACGGAATCGAAATCGGTCAACCGCGGTCTTGAAAATAAGTTTAATTGAACATAAAGTACGTATTATATCTCGTACGGACCGTTCGGCCGCGTTAGAAATAGGACAAATCGTAAACAAATTTCCAACGAATGAATAAGTTATTTTTCGTGATACCGAGCAATTTTTCAGGCGTTATGATGTTCGCATATAATTATGACGTAATATTTTATTTTTTTAAAACACAGCCGCCGCGGCGAACACAATGCGCGCAATCAAGTATAAGCGCGTTAGAAATCCATTTTGGAAATGATATAACGAAGGAAACGATTTTCGCGTGCAAAAGTACAATAATATTATAAATTGTCATTACGGGCGGAAACAATGTGCGCCGGGTAAACAATTCCGCTGATTAAGCGGATTGTGATGTAGGAATAAAAATATTATATTAATGAAAAGTAAAAAACTGTAAAAAAAAAACTGTGGGAAGTCTGAAATAAATTCTAGAAAAATATTTGAAATCGTTTTCGTTTTGTCTTCTATAATATTATGATCGTTAGATGCTCCTTTTTATTTGTTCGTTAAACGTTGAAATGAAAACAAATCAAACAAAATATCGGAAACATCACGATTTTGTCTGGATTTTGAGTATTTTAAACAATATTTTTTTTATCGCGAACGTTTCATTATATAACAACTCTCGTTTACCATTAATAGTGGAAATGCAACCATATACGCACCGACGTAACAATACGATATTTCGCGTATACAGAGTGATTGAAAAACCGACGGTAACCGAGAAAATATAATATTATGTTATCCGCTTACAACGAATGGTAACAGATGTCCGTAATATTCGATATTTTCAAATAAACACTAGGGAATTACATTAAAAGAAAAAAATTATAATAAATAATATTTTATAGTGACATCATACTATCGTTGTAGATACTCGGTAACTGGTATGTCCAGATTTGTAATGAATATTTGTATAAATGTATTTTGTATTCAGAAAAGGTATTTCAATGCTTTTCGAGAAATGAATTCAAAATCATTTCATAAGCCTTTGAATACATTTCGAAGAATTCATTTTATTTAACATTTTCATGGCTTACAATAATATTATAAACAGTGATGAAATGTATATATATATATATATTTATATATTGGTATAAAGGGTTATATACATAGATCTATTAACTAATTGCAATGTTTCCGCGAAAAATTAAAATTTTGAACGAGATTTTTCTCAATACGATTAGTTGGGAAACAGCCTTCGTTATTAATATTATAATGCAATCATTGTTTATTTTTGTAAAAAAAAAAAGTCTGAATACTTTAGTCCCCTATAGAAATTAATGGTTTATTATAATTTATTATGATGCAATGATATTTTAAAAATACGATTTTAAACGAAACACTGTCAGATATACAATATATTATACTGATAATCAGTTTCAAAATTTTATCACATATGTATATTATCTATGAAAATACTCAAAAAAACGTCAAATCTCTACGTTCAAAACTGTACTGGTTGTCTTAAGGGGAACGGATGCGGCTATTTATTAAGGGGTTACATTTTGCAATTTATATACACGGTTTAAATTGAATAGTACAGACTATACACCACAAGGTGGCTTTAGCTGCAGCTTGATTTGAGTATAAATTCTATTTAAAAATTACATATCAGATGACAAACAAAAACAGGTTTACGAAATGTGCATTATACGTTAGAACAATAGTCAATAATTTGATGACCGGTCGCAATCTGTCACATAATAAAATATATATATATATAATTATGTATAATATAATCTTATACAATAAATCTATATCGCAGACCTGTTTATAATCAAAACACTATTCCCAAGTTTTGTGTATTTTTTGTTCATTTGATTTATAATTTATAAACATTATTATATAAGGTAAATATAGATTATGATTTTATTCATTTTATTCCATTTTTGTCCTCTTCTTCATTTAATATTGCAGAAATTTTTGCAACTGCCTAATAGCCTTTATTATTTGATAAAACATTTTGTATTTTGTTTTTTATTTTATTCCCGTTTCTCGTGACTAAATTGTATTTTACTTGAGCTTTGGCGGTTTTCAACGCGTTTGGCTGCTCGCTTATATCATTGATTATAGAATAGTCTATTCTATAATCAATGCTTATTTATTCCATATTGACCCAAAGATAGGAGATATACAAAAAAAAACTACGATTCGTAAAAATATGAATGTTTTTATAAAAAAAACTTATTATATGCATAAATATACAAAAATAAATTGGTATTATTTGTAATTTCGTTACAACCTAAAACATATTTTAATCGTACATTGCAATTTTTAGGACAATTATTTAAAAATATGTAAATGCAATAAGTTCCGAGCCCATTTATTAGCAAACATATTTAATTTTGTAATTTTATATAGATAATCGAGATAAAAATAAAATCATATTTACATTTATAATATTATACAGAATATAAGGAACGTTCAATCGTTCAAATCTTTACGTAAACAATAATTTATTGTTACTTATTATTTTATTTTTATGACATTGTATTGTTCATATTCTATATTTACGTGGATACCCAGCAAGTGACAAAATATATTATAACCGGTTTGACCATGACGTGTGCGTTACCGCCGTCGGAATTAGTGCAGTAAAACTCCCTACGCTAACGTAATCTCGTGGTATATCTTGTCAATCTATCAAAAATCGTTAAAATATCATTTATGCAAAGTGATTTCGTAGATTTCTCTTTCCAAAATAGTCGCTGGACCGATTTAAATAATTATTTTTCTATTGAAAAGAGAAGAAAATTATCTTGGGTGGCTAGTAGCCCGATTTTCGATTTTTTTTTCCTTTTATATGAAAACTTTTGATTTTCAAGTGTTACAAATTTTATAAATTTTAACATTAATTTATTTACATGCATTCATTAAATTTAAAAATTGAGCTACTAGCCACCCTGGAGAATGTTTTCCTCTTTTTAATAAAAAAACAATATTTAAAATCCGTTCGGTCTGAAAGTCGGAAATAGTATTCGCGTTTTAGTGTATTTTCATATAGGAATATAGTTGCATCCGTTCCCCTTAAAATATTATTAAAATCAAATGAACGGAAACCGTAATTTTGCCGATTTTTCGTCATTCTTTGATTGTTTTTCTGTTCCCAAGGAAATTATAGAAACGAGCTTTATAAAGTACCAAGTAGATGCAATTTGCTACCGAAAGTATACCCTACTTATGGTAATACGACCATTATTTTTTATCAGAAAAAATGTTTTAAGACATCAAAATGAAAAAATAAAAAGCCTCTTTGTACGTACAATCAATACGTAATTTGTTTCGTTCAGAATCTAAAAGCACCATCTCGATACTTTCAAACCGTTCGGGAAATCAAGTATTTAAAAACAATATTCGCAATACGTCACAATGTATAATGGACATTTTTTTGAATTTCTATTTTCGCTCATTTTCTGATTTGGAAGTTTATCAAAAATATATATATTAATGACGTTTATTCCGACGGTCGAAAAATTACCTATTGTGTTATTATGATAAAATATTCTGGCTGGGAATTCGAAACGAACGAATATTATTAGTGCGAGACGACATACTAAAATCGTCAAACGATTTATAACCACTCACGATACAACAATATTATAATAATAATTAACAATATGGGCAATTTAGGGTAATGGAAATAATACAATTATTACCGTACGGGTATAATGCGTGCCCGCCCCTATCGCGCGTTCCTCCCCTCACCGCCCGTAACCGCGACTGGCATATTGTTTTAGCGCGTTTAATAATAATAATAATAATAATATATTATTTTAATCAAATATAAATGAACGCCACGCGCTGTTAAACAAATAAATCCACAACCGTACACAAGCGCGTGTGGGTACATAATAATATTGTATTATATGCGTATATTCGGAAGGCGCATAATACGCGAGAACAAAATAAACAGTACGGTAGAGTGCTGTTATAATAATATCGTAATAACGTTGATAATAATATAATATACCTATAGCGCACAGTACGGAAAACTCGGTAGTCGTATTTCGAAGCTTTTCGGATTTGCGTTCGAAAAACGATAAGAACAATATTGTTTCGTTTTCTATAAATAAAACGCGTGTACCGCGTAGATACTCGCATATTATATGTACATATATATGAAATAGAAAATAAATATATTCATAATAAACTAAACGTTAACTGATATCCCCTTTTAAATATATCATACGGAACGCGTGACGAGGTTATGTGCGTAAGTTTCATCGATTCGATAATATCAATAAACCGTGAAGGCCGATTTCGAAAGGTCATCGTTCCTTCGTTCCATCGGTCCTCGGAGAAATTGATGGTTTATTATAATTGAGATTTGAATGCAATAGAAAATACGATTCTGATCGAAACTCGGTCAGATATACAATATATTATACTGATAATCCATTCCGACATTTTACCACGTGTGTAAACTACCTATGAGAATACTCAAAAAAAATTTACATATCTCTATGTCAAAAACTGCATTAGTTATCCCAAAATATTTAAAATCGAGTTGACGGAACCGTTATTTTGCCGATTTTCCATCATTTTTTGATACTTTTTCATATCTCAAGGAGACACTTTTGAGAAATTCGAAAAATGAGCTAAATAAAGTACCAAGTAGATGCAATGTAATCGGACCATTATTTTTCTCGAAAAAGTGTCTTTAAGTATACAGGAAAAAAAACATCATTGTAAAACCAATAAATTCTTCGCTTCGCTCAGAATCTGAAATATAAAAATATTCGTCACTCATCCTTTTGGAGTTGTTTCTACAAAACTTTACAGTTTTTCATATAATACGGCCAAATTAAGTTTTTTCTGGGTAGATTTGTAATGAGCGGAATGAATATTCGACAAGTTTCTCCACAATATCAAAAACTGATTGACAAAAGTATGTATCAGACATAAGTTCTATACGTTTTATGAAATAGTTACCTACACTAATTTTTTTTTTTTTGTATAGAACAAAATTAATTTATTTATAAACATTCTGCGAGAAATATTTTCATGTTTTATAAACGCCCTTTCACTGGAGTGGTTCGGGACTGGATGTTTGATTATCAAAAGGAGATGTGTTTATATGTGATATTTTTTTGTGCTTGTAACGAAACTTAACCAACCCCGTGTCAATGTATATTTGAAAATATGTGTGTTGAAAATAGCGAAGGGACGTTTCAGTCGTTGCGTTCGGGTGGAATTAAACAAAAAAACAAAAACAAAAACGCAGTTTTCCATAAAAAAAAGTGATGGGACGGAATAACTCTTCACTCGGACCACTGGACCGGTATTTACCGGACAGTGGGTAACTTAGGTTTTAACGATATAATAAAACCACTCGAATCGCAAGGTCGTTGATATATCACAAATAGGACGAAAACCGTGCCACTTTACACGTGCGCCCGGCCGACCGGCATCCAATCCGCCGCTAATGGGTCCGCATTTTGCATTCATAATTCAACACGCGGCGCACGCGGACTAAATTATTATCCGCAACACGCTTTTGTTCCGTACGACCCGATATTATTGACATCGTAAACGGTATCGTTGTACTCGCGCAAAAACAAAATATAAAATCGTTCACCTCGACGCGGAAATGCGCACACGTCACGTCCGCGGTGAGATGCGAGACATAAAATTTAAAACAAATCCGAACCGGTGAATTCTCAACGCCGAATGCTGCACTGTACCCAGGGCTTAAAGTGGGAAAAAATTCCATAGGGGACTAATGTCTCTATATAGTTTTAAGCGTTCCACATATCATTTTATGTCTCCAGAGCGTTTTATAACGTGTAATTCGTTAAAGGGGACGCTTTTTAACCATCATTAGAGGTAAGGGGACTGAGTCCCCTTGCGTCCCCCCACACTTTAACCCCTGACTGTACCGTCCGTACGGGTAACGTGTGGTTGGACCGGACCGGGTATACGCCGACCTACAGTCCGAAAATCGTCGATGAACGTCTACGACCGCAGAATCCAACGGCAATATAATATAATATGTGATCGGAATATTTTCAGTTGCGTCGTGGTAATTCAATCTCGAAAACTTGTCGAAGTTTCCGTTTGATTTGCGACGGTCATGCACGTGCGAGTGTAAACAGATCGTTTATAGTGATCAGTACGTATCTACGATAAAATTCCATAATGGTAAACTGGACTGTGTCTAATGAGCAAAAATAGAGACCAAGGGTCGGCGATTTCAATGCGCCGGAGACGAATAATCGGCGAGTTAATTTTTATTCCAAGAGAGTGTTTACGCTATAGAATATGGGTTATCTACGACACTAGACGATAACATTTTCAACGACGACTCTAGGAAAATCGTCTAAAAAGGACGTTTATTGATATTTAACCTACGAAATAAGTAGTGAAAAGTTTTAGATTACATAATATATTTTTTTCCGATTCGCGACGTTTCGTTCATCATGCGTAGAAAAAAACTGCTGGAAAAACTCGCTTCGCTCAGAATCTAAAATATTAAAACAATTTTTACTTTAAAAATATAGAGAGAATATTATTATTTTACATTTCAATATATTTTCATACTTATAGGCAATATAAATTTACACAATTTAGATTCTAAGTAAAGCGAAGAATGTAATAACTTTACAATGATTTGTGCTTTTTTTATGTTTGAAAACACTATTTTAAGAACAAATAACATTCCGATTATCAGAAATAGGATATGCTTTCAGTAGAATATGATATCTAGTTGGTACTTTATTTAGCTTATATTTAGAATTACTCAAAAGTTTTTCTTTGGGAGAAGTAAAATTACCGTAAAACTGCAAAATTAATGGTAACTTTAATATTCACGAACTTGATTTTAAATATTTAATGAAAATTTAAACGTTGGGACTAAAAAATCCTTTTGAATATTAACATAGGTGTCCTGAGCGTGAAAAAATATTTTGGAACTGTTAGAATGATTATATATCTAAATATAGAACTTTTAAATATTTCCAAAAAATTAATTATTTTCCCAATAATGTTCAAAATAATTTGCAATTTATTGTTTGAAAATAAAATAAAATAAAAGTAAAATTTTATATTACTTAACCTCATTTTAAAAATGTCGTAAATTGAATCTGCCAATTTTTTTTAATAATCAATTGAAATTGGAATTTTGAGTGAAATCGAAAAAAAAATGATATTTTTAAATCGATTTTCATATGTTTTATAGCATAAGTATATAAGTATTTTGATTTAAATACACAAAACTAAAAGTTTTTATTTGTGTTTTATGATATACTTCTGAATATGCATATAAAACAATTTTAATATTTTACGTCAAGATTTCTTTTTACGCGCCTTCAAATTTTATGATTTTACATTGATGTTTGATATTTGTGTTAAAATAGTCTAAAAAATTTTTTTAAGGTAAAAGATGTTGTCCGATTTCCACAAGTAGTTAATGTTTTCGGTCTAGGCAGTATTTTATAACGAAACAGGAAAACCCACTAGTAACGATAAAAAGCAAAAAAATTCGCGGAATCTACAGTTTTGACGAAATTGAATTTCATTATTTTATGATAAACAATTTTACTGTGGCGCATTTTTTAATAAATAAATACAATTTTATAAAAAATAAATACTATCAGTTTATATTATTTATATCTGATTGTGTTTTGCTCAGAATCGTTTTTTCGAATGAATTATTAGAGCATTTATATTTTAATTATAATATAGCAATATAAAATAACAACATTCCATCATTAGAATCTGCGAGAATTGGAGCGTACTAGGAGGAAGCAAACGCCCGGAATTGACTTCCCAGTTTTTATTATTATTATTATTATTTTTTTTTTTTCATAATATTAACGTTTATTATAAAATGTTAAATTTGTATTACTATTTAGTATTTATTATTAATTGGAACATGTGTTTACTTTTTTATTATTATTAATTGTTCATTAAATAATGTGATAATAATGTTTTTTCAAGTATTTTTCCAACATTTCTTGGAAATTTTCTGTCATTTTGAACTCTAGTTGACACTTAAAATCAACACGATTATATAATATTGATTACGTCATCACTCGTCATCGATATATCCAAGTTTAAAATATTTACACCAACGAAGTACTGTATATACTAGTACTATATTAACAACAATTTTATAGTATACAAACGCGAACTTTGATGAACGTTCGCAAATCATTTGAGATCAAAATGTATTTATTTCTGATAAATAGATTCTGAACTCGCAAAACGCTAAATAATTATCCATTTATTATGAAGTCAACGGGGTGACTTTATATTTGTTCAAATATAAATGTTTAAAAATTTTACATAAATTACAATTTATTTAATAATTATTATTTTTATAACGAAAAATGACTGTGAGTCCAAATTGGCGATAGACATCATATTAAACAATTTATCGGTTCGTTTAACTATTAATAATAACTCATTAACGTATTAAAAAATTATATGATATAAAACCAATACATTTTTGGGTCGTGAAATAATGTAAAAGCATTTTTTGTCATCATGTGAAAATGGTCGAGTAACACTGACGTATAATATATTTTTTATGAAGGTAAAAAATAATTTGCACGTCACGCATTATAGATGCATGCTGGAACACTAAGACGATTGTTAAATTTGATTTTTTCAAAAAAGGTTTAAGATAAGAATGTTTAATAAATATTAAATATCATTGTTGTCGAATATAACACGCAATCGAGTGTAAAACACGGAACACTGGAATACTGGAGTACCTGGAATAGTAAACAATGTGGTTTTGCGAAAATTATGACAGTTGTGTGACTGCACAGCTGCTCGTTCGTGTTAGTTTTAACGTTATCATCTAGTACACCGTCTAAGGTTAGGCTGTTAAAATGTAAATAATTAATTTTTAGAAAACAGGGTCTGCTTTCAAAATAAAAGCTGGATAAAAACAAATATTCGTACACCTGAAAACTTCGTTGATGTCACGACCCCAATCCAAGTCAGGGAATCAAAACGGATTTTAAAATTTCGGTTAGTGGTTATCAGATTAGAAAACGTTATTTTTTAAAAAAAAAAAATACATTTCATAAATAGATCGTTTCAGAGCCATGCGTATTTTCGTCGGTGTTAAAATACGTGTGGATATACTTTTAGTTGTTATTGCCACTTACTAGTTATTTATATTTATAGATTACAGTACACACTATAGTGATCAACAAAATTAAATATCTAATTATAATTATATTGTGCTCCGTTCATACCTAATTAACTAAATGTTCATTGAAAATTTTAAATACAAGACTAGCAAGCTGAATTTAATATTAATCAATCTTTAATTTAAAATTGTTTTGGGTTTTAAATTTTCGGGTTACGGATTTTAGGTATTAAGAATTTAAATTGGATTTAATTTTTTCCGGGTTTGGATTTTCGGTTTAAAAAACGGTTTTATTTTTATCGGATTTTAGTTATTGGGTTAAAAAAAAGTTTTAAATTTTTCCGTATTATCCGGTTTTTAAAACCGTTTTTATTCCCTGATCCAAGCAGCACGAAAACATTCGCTATCGTTTAACTACAGTAAGTTATAGTAAAATAATATAATTCTAGGAAAAAATTAAAAATATATATTTTGGAGTGTTCAGCACTGGATAAGTTAATTGAAATATAAACGAGTGGAACGGAGATGAACATATTAAGAGTTGCAATGATGTGAAATGATTTGGATAACAGTGAATTTGGAGACAGTGAATGAATTATTATCAATTGAAATGAATTATGAATGTATAATGAAAGAATGAAGAAGACCGAATAATAGATGGATTCGTAAAATAAAAAGTGATATGATAATAGCGGATTTGAATAGTTAAAAAGAGTGAATCTCTACGTTTTAGGAACTTTCGGGAATTTAAAGTCGTATTGAAACTTTACAGTTTGACGGTTTTTCTGAATAATCAACATAGTTACATTTTTCAATATATCATATCGATATATTGCAGGTTTGAAAGTAGATGGGTCAGTGCTTGAATTTGGGGCGGGGGAACACCTCTTCTTTTTAAAATTTTTTTTAGCTTAACCCTTTTCGAAGACCTCACGGGTTAGCTCGAAATTAATCATCGTATGGAATGCTATTTTTTTTTTGTACGTCTCATTGTACCCCTTCTTTTATTTTTCCAATTCAAGTACTGGGTGCAGTGTTGTGCGTTATCTAGATAAAATATAATTATCTTTTTATCTTATCTAGATAAATAAATAGGCTGTCTGAAAACAATCATCTAGATAATTATCCAATCAATGATTTAAAAAATTTTGACACAAAATTATTTTAAACCGCGATCTGTAAACACTATTTATAGTTTTTATTGGAGCATCAGATAGTTTATAATTAATAATAATAATAATAATAATATTTACAAACTAATCACGATAATAACAACCATGGTTTATGCCGAGTACGAACGTTAGATCTACAATATTAAATATTAATTATCTGTTTTTTTTATCTATATAAATTATGGGTTATTTTTGTACAACACTGACTGAGTATGTGTGTGTGTGTGAACGATCTACTCTTATGGATATATGCGATTATGATGGTGGCCGATGGATCTGAAGTTAGAACTCATATGTCTCGCAACTTGTGTTTTTTATAGTGCGTAGTATTTATTTACTATATTCTTCGGTAAATTTCTCCGGGGATTAATGTTATATCACCATGAATATTCAAAAGCACCAATCCGACCGCGGGGTATTCTCCTATATCGTATGCGTTAATTTCGAATACATGTTTACACGTCAAAGAGCGTTTTATTATACGCGAACAATTTTAAGTGATTATACGTGTATATTTTCTTCTTTTTATCCCTTTGACGACCACGGAGAGTCTCGGGTTTATTTAATTACGAGTTCCAGAAACGTTTCTCACAAAGTATACGACTTTGCTATTCGAACTTCTTCGATCGACCGAAGATGTCGAGCCCGGTTCGTATGAACGCAAATGAAAAATACGAAGTCAGACTTGAGAGATGAGGGATGATTTATATATATATTTCCCCTCACCCCCTGTAAATTTATACGGTGGCCCTCGCGCATAAAGTTTGTCGAGTGAAACGGCTATATATATATATATATTATATCGAGTTTGCGAATAGAACGATATCTAATATAATATAATATGCGCATACGACGCGACGACGACGTTTTAAGGTGTTTCGCGTAAAGGGCAAATACTAAAATATTATAATATTCCATTCGGACGGAGCACAATATTTCTGTGTGCAGTAATGCGCGCGCGTGCGTATAATACACTGCAAAAAAACGTGCGCGGGTGGGTAAAAAAAAAAAAAAAAGAACCTAATAGGATTTCGTAAAAGCGTTTCGGGGTAAAAGACAAATATTCAGCGAAAATCCGTATCGGTTTTTCAAATGTTATTTGCATTGAACACGCATTCACCTATATTATTAGCAGTATAGATAGCTAATATTTCCCGTATCGACCATGAGGGTAAAACGAAGGAATCGTTCCTCCCCTCTTCTTTGCAGATGGCATTAAATTTTATTTATTTTTTTTGTTGTTGTTCAATAATGTGATTTCGACAAACGTTAAATCACAAAATAGTAAAAAAAAAAAAAAAACAACACACATTTGTGACTATTATTTGAAAAAAAATTAAGATTTCCCAGCGACCGCCGATTTAAAAAGTTTAATTTTTCTGAAAATGTTGTCGTCATTTGTACAATATGTTAATAAAAGTATAAATTTAGCGACAATAATTAAACAATTTTTAAATAAAAATATTATTGCTGTACACAGTCGAGAACGAATAATATTTTTTAAACAATTACAAGTTTATTAACAATTATTTACGTTCTATTGGGCAAAATCGTCGATCAAATATTTTGATTTTATCAATCGAGAACCATTAGGTTGATCATACTTATTTGGTGGTCTCGTAGAGTCAAGAAAAGTGCAATTATGAGATTATGTTTATTTATTTTATTATTTTTTATTTATTTATTAATGTACAAATCTAAAGAAGTATAATACGGACGGAAATTTAGATCATTGTCAGGGTCGCTATTATATCCCTTGTTATGGCCCTGCTATATGGTTTAATCGAACCTAACCTGCTGATAAGTAGATTTAAGTAGGTTTGGTGAGGTTATATCTTAAAACAACATTCATCCAGTGTTATGCTCTCAATGTGCCCTCGTTATTTAATTTAATAATTATTTTATTACCACCTAAACATTAAAAAAAAAAAAAAAACATTAATTTTATTTCTTTTAAACTTATATACATAATTAGAAATTTTAAAATAAACAATTTTAAATAACGAGTAATTATATTTTAGATAAAAAAATATGGTTCTTTTTATATTCTTGACTCGTAGATTTAAACTTGTCAACTATCTCGTATTTATCGATTTAATACATTTAATCATTATCCACATACATTACCACAGACGAGAAGTTGTACAAGATATAGTGATTAATTATTGAGAATCTAAGCTTATAATTTAAAATGTTCAGATTACAAAATTTACGTTAACGTGAAACTTGTGAGTAACCGTGCAAGTTAGTATTAAAACATGTTAAATTTTTAGATAAAGATAATTAAATAAGCATGATTATGAAGTTAATTCATACCATAGGTATACTTTAGTTTAAGCAAACATTCATAACAACATTTTTTTTTTTTTAACATTTGGTTCAGTTTTCTCATATTTTATTTCTAAATATGATTACTTATTTTTTATTATTATCGTCAATTAGTAGAAAAGCTTCGGTACTGCTTCGTAAAACAGCTTATGCAAAGCGTTAAAATAATGTTATGGTCTAAACCAAGTAATATCAAAATAAAATTTCACGGTTTCTCTAAATTTTCAACATATGAGTTTAGAAATTCTTGTGTTTTTCGTAATTTTGTTATCACTGTAAACAGATTTTAATTTGCTATTGATTTTTATTGTTACAAAATCGTTGGAAACATCGGCGATACCGACAAACAGGTTTGTGTTGAAATTTAAAGTGTGTTAAATATCATAGGTACCAACAATATTGAAGAACGAAGCACATGAAAAAAAAAGATATTTTGCCGATTACACGTTTTACGAAATAATATTTTGTAGATCGCAACGGGTTGTTTTCATTATTTCGACGGACGGCGATTATAATTTTCAATATACAAAAGTATAATCGTATCCCATTAAAAATACAAACTATCGAATCCCCGATGACTGTGATGTTATTCGAAATCCGCGAAAACAAATTGTCGTCTTGATTCGATTTAAAAACATCGCAGTTAAAATTTTTATCAGTCTATTATTATCTTTATCATACTTATTGATGAAAACGTTATCTTACAAGTATATGTCATGTTATCTTATATTTTCGTTATTCTTGGCGATATATACCATAATAATTACGCAATTTCCGAGTGCAAGAGTACTCGGTAATGAACTTTGATGGTTAAAATGATTTTGGAACACGACTCGTTGTTGTTGGCGATTCCCTCCGCAGAGGTACTTATATTTATTCGGTCGACCGAACTTAAACCTTCCCATAACGCAAAAAAAAAAAAATATGTTAATTCTTTTATATTATAAAAAAAACGGTGAGTGGGGAGAAACTTCATAAAAGCTTCCAAAAACAATCTGAACCATCCTTTATAAATTCCTAAATACGTCTCTGTCACCCCCACAAGACAATATAATATATTTTATTCTAAATTATATAATGAGTAATATTATAATGAGGACAACGTTATGATGGTTATAGGTCTGATGCATAAAAATAAAAACGATATTATTACACAATTCGTATTTTATTTTTATTAGATATATAATTTTTTTTTGCTTTCCTTTATTTTTTGGGATGCATTTTGTTTTTTATTTTAAAAACCGTACAGCCTTGTGTATAATAATATATTTGACTTATTATGATTATTATTTATTCAAAACGAGAAAGTCGGTTTCTAAACCTGTAAAATGTGTCTAAAACGTTACACACTAATCAATGACAAACAATAGTATTAGGCCTAAGAAAAAAAAAAATAATAATAATAATAATTATGAAATAACATTTAATATAATATTATTATATTTACGCGTGAGACACTAAACGTATATATTTTAAAATATTGTTTTGGATATTGTCTACAGCTGCTAATATTATTAGTAATTATAGAATGAATAAAGACAAAAATATAAATACGTTTATATCTGTTATCTGTACATAGAATAATGATAATAATACTATTTATAATTATTACTACCGTCATAAAGTAAAAATTTGTGTATGTTTTATCATTGTAAATTTATAATATTATTATATATTATCTTTGGGGGTGTAACATTTGACAAAGGGGATGGAAGAGAAAATAAAATATTAACATATAGGAGTTTTCCATCTATTATAATTTATAATATATAATTTATAAATAATGATTTTTTTTAAAAATTTTTAAAACAATTTTATTTAAAGTTGACACAAAAGTACAATATTTTATAGTGTGCCATAATATTATGTTACCGTTATATAGTCTTAAAATAATCACACTATATTATAATTATTATTATTATTATTATTATTTTCATCGTCATTATGCAATGATACGTTAAAATAAATATCAATGCGTTTTGTACATTTCACGCAATAGTAAAATTTTATAAGTTATTATAAATAATTATTAAACCAAGGGACAATAATAATAACAATAATAATAATTATAATTGAATTATTTTTTCCCTTGTCTGTATAGGTAACACGCGGATATATCGATAAAGTTGAACATGGTTTATATTTTATACAATATTATAATATAATATAATATATAGATAGTTTTTTCTTTTTAAATAATAATAAAAAATATATAAATGAGGTTTGTAAACGGTGTACATATTTTGTCGATATCAATATTTTTTGGTTTACATAAAACTACATTCTATTTCGCCTGTATCGTTGTTGGAACCGTACACGAGCGTTTTTAAATATTTTTCTGCTGCCTTTGGCATGTTCGGATTTCTCTGTTATTCGTGATTTTGCTGCCCGCGCGATTGTTGTTTACACGGTGGCCGAAATTTGGAGGGATACGCGAGTGCAGGGAACGCCATCATTCTATACATTTTTTTATTTTTTTAGTTAACCACTAGCTACCGATCCCTTTGCCATTATTATGTGCGTAATAATGCATCCCTCGTGTATTTCATAATATTAAAATCATCGTTTTATCGGAAGTGTGCGTAAATTGTATCGCATAAACTATACGGAGAAACGATTAATATTTTTCGCCCGTATTTTCTACGAATAACTTGCAGTGCGCGTACACAAAGCTCAAACAATGCGAATGGAAATTACGACGGCACGTACTCATATTATTATGCGGAGGAAGGGCTTAATGGCCGTGTAATGTATAAAAAAACATTAAGCTCCATTAAATATCTCCGCTCGTTTTGACCCGTTCCGACCACCGTGTTTACACGATACGCGAATAACACAAATCTACGGAGAGAATATGTTTTTTAAATTTTTTTTTTTTTTCTATTTATTTTAATATAATATTAATTTTCAAAAAAAAAAAAAAAACGCGAAGCCGGGAGAGAAGACGAGCAAAAACAAATTCAATAAAAATCTAACCCGATAACGAATTACGCGTAACGTTAACGAAATATATACGCACATATAATAATAATAATAATAATAATGATAATATTACTCGGGGGTTACGGCTCATTGTTATTCCGACGTGAAATTATAATAATATAATATTATTATATTATTATCTTTGCGAATCTTTCCGGACTTCCGGAGATAAAACAAAACGCACGAGCGTATATTGTGTGTTGTATAGGTACACGACGAGGCGGTTCAGATGAAAAAAAAAAAATAAACAAAATTCGTCGCAAAAAACAAAAAAATATTCAAATTCGTATCGTGTACCGATGTTGTTTTAACGGATACATTTTATTACGATAAACAAAAAAAAAAAAATGACATCATGTGTTTATTAGCTTTTTTTTTTTTTTATAAGAATATTCCGCACAACGTACAGCTGCTGTACCACATCACAATGACCGCGATATTATATTATTTATCCGATTCGACAGGTACGCGCGAAACGGATGAAGTACCTGATGAACACCCATATAAATTTCTATAAGTTCCTATAAATAGTAATACGTACATGCGATATTATTATTTCAACCGAATGTAACCCCGGAGGTAACGCGACACTGACCGATAAGGTTACCGAAAAAAAAGTATAAATAGGGGAGGTACCTAATATTATTTAATCGAATTTCGGCTCGTAACGCGATTACGTTTTGGGTTTTGAAAACTAATATCTATATAGATAATAATAATTAATATTATAATAACGATCAAACGTTTTAATAACAACATGATATTATAAATTATAATAAATTATCGACTGGACGATTAAAAACGATCGTGAGAAAATAACAAAAATAATAATAATCGTATTCCTACGCGCGTTTAAATATTTCTGTTTTGGATAATCAACTTTCTTATTTATTGTCTCGAAAATGTAACGATTACCATTCTTAAATTCGATTTTTTAAAAACCAAAACATTTTCGCTCAGTTTTTTTACTTTACACACACACACACACACACACACATATATATATATTCATTTATATTACATTTTTATTATAATTATTTACGTGCTTCACTTTCGCGCATATATACGTTATGCGCATTTTAGGTAAGTGAAATACAAAGCCCTCTCATTACACACTTTGAGCGACGAGAAAATTAAATTACGCGTTATACGCGTGTCGCGCGAGATCCGACACCGTTTCTCCAGTTTTCCGACGAAACTCTCGCGATCTCTCATCTCCGTTTCGCGTTAATATTACACGTTCGCAACCACAACACGAATAACAAACAAACAAAAACGAAATATAATACGAAATAACAAATTAATTTACAATGAAAAACCGTTTTTTTTTTTATTTTCTACGATAATAATATTATGTCGTGTACGATACATATTATTGTAGTTTCGGTCGCGTATAATCGCTAAATTCAATTTAAAATAATTGAAAACCGTCGAGTAACCTACACGTCGGGGAACATTGTAAACACACGTTGACGCAGACGAAGAGGAATAGGTTCTGTGCAGTATTTTACGGAAATGTCGGAGCCCTCGTCCAAAAATCATATAGTATTAATTAGTTTTTCAACCGCTGGAATTGAACGCGATGGACAAACGCACGAATTCCAATCACGACAATCTAACGTGAAAATCAGAGTACTAGTATCCGATTAATGATGATGGATTCACAAAAATATTGCGATATCGATCGGAGAACTCGTTAAAATACGTCATTCGTTATATTATATACCACGACCGCGGTTAACCCGGATTCGGTGTATTTTGTTACGATGATTTTCTAATGCACGAGAATGGGCGATTACTTTTTACTCGATTCGTCTCGTTTCTGTACGACATGTGTTGCCTACGTTTTTATCTATATGCGTTTGCGAAAAACGTACGTAAATGTTATGGGAAAAACGAAGGTATAAATAATGCAAACAAAACGTTCAGACCCTGCATTTTTGTTTGCTATAACCGTGCGTATAATATTCTCTTTCCATTTCGGTTTGTAAGCGTCACATCGCCGATCACGCGCGCCGCCCGTGCACGATAGTAATATATTTCACGCGCGAATTGCCCCGCTCGGTGTGCACGGCCGTAAAATATAACAGTTATTAATAGAACAATAAAAACATATTATACAATAATATAAAAAATATGATGATACAAACGTCATGCCGAATAATTGATACAGAAACACACTGGTTGCGTGTAAATAATTCGCTGGTATTATATAATAATATGGCCGACGTGCTCTATTGCTAAGGTCGACGTTTATGAATATAGAAAAAATAATAATAACAGTTTCGTACACGCGACATTTTCGTTATTTTATTGACAAGAGCGTCCGCATTTTTGAGTTGGGGTAAGGGGAAGAACAGATGTTCTACCTCTCCTCCACAATCCCACCACCAAGCGTTTTCTGATTGGTCTCTAGTTGCGTAGTATGATAATACAGCGATATCACAACAATCATGATAATGGTATGTCCAATAAACAAACTATTCGACATTATGTAATATATTATGTTCAGTTATTTTTTTGGTAAATTAAACCGTTTATCGTGTTTCAAAATTTAAATACAAAAACAATATCGACAACCAATTGTTTTATAGACAAATAATAAGTAATATTACAAATGCAATTTTAGATTTTTGGGCGGTAAATCTTTTAATTATTTACAAGGTTAAATATATACCATAGATATTCACAACAGTCGTATATGACACTTTAAGTAAATATCAGTATGGTTTTAGTTTTAAATAATATATATTTGTATTACGTCATTTTGTTTGTTTATTTGTTTAAAATTCGAAACGATCGAATAAATAATACGTCCGTTGACATTTACCTATGGTACGTATATTAATCTTTGGACTACCGTAATATATGTACACTGTACACTCTTTTTTAATATCGCGTGTGCATATGCATATTAGAGATTATATGTTTGGCTTACGTTCGTTCCTTTTTCTTCGTGTTTTTAGCTTGTTTACAATGTTCAAAGAAAAACGATAATAAATAATTACACGTACAAATATTTGCTCAGAGAGAGATCCTTATCGCCGGCAATATTAGAAAATCTCTGCAGGAGTAAAATGATTGACGACTACGACCGTTCGGACGCGCAATAATTATAGACTGGGAACATCGAAGAAAAGTCGATTTGATAAAAATTAAATGATTTAAAAATGTAAGTTTCTTATATGAATCCTCATCAGCGTATCTGCGACCACGATATCCGATCACCGTAGTGGCTTGCATATTAGAATACATGTGTGTATAAAGAATATAATATCTACTCAGAATGGTATGAATTCGTAGAATACCATTGGTCGGAATTCTTGACACGAATTCTGGTGGTAAGAGTATGGTAGGGTATAGGATAGGGGTGGTTGTTCTTTCGGTTTATTTTGATTTATTTTCTTTTAGGAAGAAAACGAATGACGGTCCTATTAATAATAATAGCTATAAAAGACGTTATACTGAGATCAAAACACCGGTCGCAATGATAAAAAAAAAAAAAAATGTTACCCCCATCGTCCGCATGACGGTTCGGAGTGTAATAATAATAATATATATATAGTATAGAGATCAATCCTTATAGTATTACACAAGGCGATCGGAATATTGTGGTTTATTTATTTTATACATATAATTCTGATCACTCTGTATAAGCATATCAAATTATAGAGATCAATCGGTTTAGTAGTATACAGGGCGATCAGAATATTGTGGTTTTTTCGTTTTTATCATGAAATTCTGATCATTCATACCTATCGCATTAATTACGTTACCGTCTATATAATATTGTATTATGCAGCTAGACATATAAAAACGATCGATTTCTATATTGCAAAAAATCGTGCGACTCTCGCGAACATGAATATAATACATGTACTTTTATTGTAAATTATTATTTTTTCACCGTGTAAATCAAATGAAAGCATATTTTTGACCCGCAAAATTGAGATATTTTTTCGTTTTCACTAACGCTCGACCGGATGTCAGGCATGAGAAACAAAGTATATAACATCTATAAGTATATTATATACGTTTATATGCTTGATGAGATAATAATTATTATTATCGATTTACAGACAATATATATATATATATTCTATACTTAGATATTAAAATAATTGAATAATTATTTAATATAATATAATATAACATTAATCTTATTAAATCGTAAATTACTATTGTAATAACAGAACAAAAAAAAAAAATAAATAAATAAATAAAAGAAAAAAATATTGTACTCCTATACATAAATAGATTACTATACTAATAGTAAGAAAGAAATAATACAAATTATGAATAATGAGATACTGATCAAATTGCGTAAGGGTTAAAGTTTGTATGTGTGTTAATATAATTATATAATAATATACATACATACATATACATATATAGGTATTACTGTATTCATATAATGTAACATAATATTAAATTATTAAACATTTTCTTTTTGTTTAGTTAAAATCTTATTCCTCCATGAATCAGAATTAGTAGTAGTCATGAGTCTATCACCAACGTATGCGTATTTTATACAATAGGCAGTACAGATAATAATAATAATAATGATAATAATAATAATAATGATAATAATAATAATAATAATAATAATAATAATAATAATAATAATAATAATGATAATAATAATAATAATAATAATAATAATAATAAAAAGGAGAAGAAACTTAAATTTATAATAATATAATAATGAACTTTTTTAAAAAAAAAATTTTTTATATAATTTTTCAAATTATTTGGTGACTAGAGCTGAGTATTTTAGCGGACATCGTCGTTGGCTCTCTCTTCATTCGCAACAAATATAATATTAATAATATTATACACTATAACGGATATCGTTTGAAAATAAGGAAAACTTGTACTTTCGTTGCCGTTGCCGTTGTTCCGCCGCTGCTCTGCGTGTGGGTTTGTTTTGTGAGGGTATATTATATTATAGTAATCGTAAATATTATTATTATAATCTATGTAAACATAAAATATATATTATTACGTTTCTGTTACGGATCTGTACGACAAATCTGCAGCGCACGCGTGGCTCTCTCTCTCTTATCATCCGCTAGATGATAACGGTTATATTGTGTTGTCCACACGCACGCGCACGCGCACACACACAAATTATAAATTTTATCATAATTATTATGTTTTAACGTGTAGGTACATTGTTTTTTTGTTTTTGTTTTTTTTTTATTTGTATTTTTTTTTTTGTTTTTTTTTCTTAATAATATAACTTAAAATAATAATATTTTTCTTGTGTTTTCATCATATATATTTTTGGGATTTTAATTTTCGGTTCGTGTGATAAATTATAGATTTGTGTTTTAAATAATATATTTTTTTCATCTTCGCATCGTCGTTGCAGTGTCGTGTCTTGGTCGCCGTAAACGTTTCTGGATGAAAAAACAAAAACACAATAAGTAACACGATACATAGCCACGAATTATTATAATACATAATGTATAGTGATGGGCACTGGGTAAAAATTGTATTATTTTGGGTAAATACTCAGTTATTATCCAAAGTCGGGTATTTATTTTATGTTTTTTGTCCCGTTAAAAACAGTTTGAAATCGGTGCAAGCTGTTATTATCATAATAGTATGTTGTATTATCAAATTATTATTATTTTCTATATAATGAATAATATACATCATAATATATAGGATAAATTAACCTTACCAGGTGTATCAGACGTAACCACGCGCTAAAAAAACGTGGATACCTGGGAATCGAATGCAGTTACTCGTGGGCTGAAACATGTTTTTATCTCGGCTAAGCCTGACCCCATTAATGATATTTGTCTTTTATTTTTAAAAAAAGGTTGAATTAAAAAATGATAATATTATTATTTTATATTTTATATTACTTATATTTTTATTAAAAATGAATCACCGAAAAAAATTAATATTTTTTTTTAAGTTTTCGTTTATTAACAAATACTTTTTTCTACTAAAACAATAAAATAAAATTATAAAAACGGGAAATTTTTAAAAAAAAATACTATTAATAATATAAAAAATGTATGTTAAATATCTGGTAATAAATAAATACCGGGTATTTTACCCATTACTATACATGTTGATACATAATATTATACATAGACAGGTCGTAATACTCACGTGTCTAAAACACCATTTCGGACAGCGTGATGCGGCATGTCGAGAGCGCAACGCCACTGTCGCTGGATCCGGATTGTACGCTGCCCGTGTCGCTCACCCATCCGGTCACGTCTACTTCGTCTGCCAAGAGAAAAATAAAAATAGGTAAATTAATAATAATTATTTGTTTATATTTGATTACACACACGTTATATTAAAAAAACGTTATGTTAAAGATAAATGCATATTATGTTTATAGTCGCGATGCAACTTGTTATGATACACACGGGGTATTCACCGTGTCTTCTGTCCGAAAGAAAAAGTCGTTACTCATACTGTCGTCAGTAGCGTGATTGCGAACGAAGGAAGACAGAAACATCAGCGTTATTGTTATTTTTATAAATCTAATCAATTTAGTTCGCCCCGACGAAGTTTAGATAATATCGAGTCGAATTCAACATCAATTTCGGCGCTCGATAACTGTCTTATAACTGTGCATATAATAGTATCGACAGGAAATCCATTAATCTCTGACGACCACCACGACCTCCTTGAGGGAAATAAAGACGACCATAACAACAACAATAACAATAATATACGAGATGCGGTGAGGGAAAAATATAATAGCGGGTTATAGATATTATATAAATAGGTATACTACATGTATATGTTACGTGTTAACATTAGCCATGCATTTTGGTTAGGTTAGGTGAGGTTAGGCGAAGAAATGTGAAAATACAGAAAAAAACGCGATTTTAGGTTACGGCTAGAGGTATTCAAATTGAGATATCAGTATTCTCCATTGGGTAATGGTTCATAAACCAAGTGGTGTAAGTAGGAGGGGATGCTGTATACCCCAATTTTCGATTTAGCACTCTCAAAAAGAGACTAGCTTTTTGTTTTTAGTATTTTCAATTATAATAGTTTTTTTTATATATATATATACAGAGTGCTCGACGAGAAAACGTTTTGCCAAACTGGCTTATATACGGCTTATATAAGGAATTTTTAATTAGCAGTGAATTTATCACACCCCGTACAAGTCTGTCTAATCACGGTGTGCATAGTTCGTGTTCTTGTACAGTCGATTTATCGGTGGTAACGCAGCGGCGTGGACGGGTAAACGAGCAGCCTTCCCCACCCATCGATTTATTGCCGATGCAATGGGTGTCTTCGTCGTCGAGAGAATATAAATCTTTTTTCGCCGGTTAATTGCATTCGTTCGCGTCGCGGTCGTTCTACCATCTCCGTCAAACCCCTTTCCACCCGCCGCCGACGTATTTCACTTTTACAGAATATATCGTATTTATCTTTCCCCGGACGTTATCTTCCGTGTCTCTGGATTTTGTCACACACACACACAAACACACACACGTATTCGGGGTGAATTAATAACGCACAACTGCAGTACCATTGCCACAGTCGGTTATATAATACGATATATTTTATATCGGCCATTCTGTCGTATAAATCATAATAATATATAACAACACACATGTACGATATTACACATAAAGTGTGTATTATATTATTATAACGATTTGTACGCACACGCTATTGTGCAGTTAAGGGTAGCATTTTTCGGTAGAATGAAAAAAATAAAATAAAAATAATAATAATAATAATAAAAATAATAATAATGACGATGACGACTGTATAATAAAAATGGCAACGTAACATACTGCGTGTATACAGAGAGATCGGCGTATCGTTATATATATATATATATATAATGGAAATCACTATAATGATATGACAAACTGTTTTGAAATTCAAGCTCGATTCGGCTATTCATGTAGAAATGTGAAATAATTTTTTGAGGTTTATCCACGTCACAATACTATTGTACTTCGTCACCTTGATATTTGGATCACCCTGTATGTAATTTTGTATCGTGTGCGGTGAAATTCATTTCGTCTGCGGGTTTCGTAAATAATGCGCATAGTTTTTAAACGCTATAAATTACATGGGGACCAAACTGCCGTTGTTGTTGTTGTTGTTGTTGTCGTTGTCGTTGTCGTTGTCGTTGTCGTTGTCGGTTGGTCGGTAGTTGTTTTTAAGGCCCGTTTTGATTTCCGGCTTGCACCCCGCAACCACCATCCACCAAGCCACAACTTCGTACGACTATGGTTTTGATTTATCCCAGTTTTGGCTCGATGTTTTATTTTCTCCCCGTCACGTCACCGCGGTTACCGGCACCTCGGGTCCGCGTATATAAACACACTATTTACCATTAGTTTTGCTGTGGTGCGACGGGGGCGAAAAAAAAACGTATTTCTTTAGAGTTTACGATTCATAGCCTCCTTTTACGAATCTTTTTTTAAATATTTATACTGTTATATTTACATTATATTATTTTTGAAATGTTTTTAAATAATCTAGTGACGACGACGGATACTATTCCATTTAGCCCCCAATATGAAATTTTGTAAGTGTGGTTAGGTTAAAGCATTAAATTCGGTAAAATTATAGATCCCCTCCATAAAAATATAAGAATTAAATTGTGCCTATATGAAGTTGTATTATTTATACCGTTTTTGTCAGCTGGACAATAATATGAATAATGAAGCTTGTAAAAATAATAAAGTATATAATACTACAATAGTAATGTGTCGAACCATAATATTTGCGTTCGAATATATGAAAATCCATAGTTTGAAATACATTTTAAGGACAAAAGTTCGGTTCGAAAATGTATAATTAGAATTTTTCGAGTTCAGTTTGGTTCCATTTGAACATCATAGGAAACTACTATTAATGTACACTACAAAGAAATGTCTATGGGAAAAGAAATTATGCTTTTAGCGTTATTGGTATATTACGTATACTGCAGTGCTTTAAAGCACGTCTCTTAAACCGGAGCCTGATAAATTCATATCAATTCGAAAGAACGTATAAAAAAATATAAATATTACAACAAGATTTATAATGAGAAATGTTTAAAGTTAAGCTTAGGTAAGTGTAAACTTACTAATAACGTACCGTTATGCGTAAGAAAAAAATATATCCTACAAGTTTAATGAAAAATAAATATTAAAAATAATAATTACCAACGGACTGATATTTTCACTTTTGTTATAAAAATATATTTGCTATTTGTCAAGTATCACATGTATCACAAAATAAACATTTGTGTTAAAAAAATAATACCACTCAATGTGTCTTTCTAAAAATATAATAAAGTTATCTTGTTTGGTATGTCATCAAAAAATAAAGCTGAGATTGGTGTGTTAATGTATTATTTTTGTTTCGATTAATATAACATTATTTTGATAAAGTGGCTTTTGGTACAGTAGAGTAACGTGCAGTTACACCACATAAACTACTACATATTTTGTGATGAATGTTAGTAAACTTTTCGACAACCACGTCCACGACATACACAATATGGAAATTGATAAAATAATAAATAATAATATTATATATATATATATTTTGCAGTACATAATATATTCAACGAAATTTCGGAGGGAAGAACACCATTTCCCTTTTGGAAAAAATTATAAAAGCCGCTTGTGTAGCAAATTATAGTAAGTATTAAACATTCAGGTTTTGGTCATCGGGGGAACTAAGGTTTTTTTTCTCAACTCCTTTTAATCGGCTCTGCAGACGGATATTTTACGTGAGCGGTGACGTATACGAGGCGGTTTAAATTACTTGGGAACGGTTTAAACCGACGAAGATCGTTATAGGACGTATTTCCGTCCGTAAAATCATTCGACCGGTTAATGGAACAGAAAATTGAGCACGTGAATATATACACATGAACAGTATATGAAATTCGCGTTGTAAACGAGATGCCGCTATTCCGCCACCGTTTATATCGTTCACCTGCCGAGCTTTCTCGTCGTTATTCCCGTCTTCTTCTCGTATTTATTTATTATTTTTTCCTTCCTTCGTCGAATTTTCTTTATCCATCTTCGGGACTTAAAACTTATAATGCCTAACCCTCCTCGCCCAGCGCTAGTACGCAACTCACTATATCCATCGGTATCCCTTTCACTTTATTTCGCGGCGTATATTTAATACGTCATTATCCGTCTAAACTGCTCCCACCTGGACTACCGTCTCACAGTCGTAAAATGTCAAAAACGTTTTGCTGAAAATTACCTCAACGGGTCGATGGAAATGAAACGACGCGACGGCGGTGTTTAATCGCACGATCAACACGACGACCGTGCGTATAATTTCATTCGAGCTTTCCTTTTCTTCGAGATTTCTAACCTTGCCGTCAACGAAAGTAATTCGCGTGGTCCGTCGATAATAGTCTACTCGAGTTAAATTTATTTAAAAAAAATAAAAATATGAGATAACAAACGTACTACATAATGTATAATAAATATTTTATGGTTGTTTATTACAGTTGGACGTCCGAGTAGCGATAATACTTGGCAATATTCTCTTCAAATATTACGACATTTCTCATTTTATTTCCTGACTTTCTGTCGCTCCGCATAGTTCACATACAATGAAATCCGGCAGAATAATACCTAACCAGTAGGTAGGAATTTATAATTATATAATATTATGATTTTTAATATTATAATTTATAATATTGAAACATTGAATGAAATTAATCGTATTTTATTATTGCGGTTCAAAGCAGAACGACATCGTTTGAAATTACATTCGTATTGAAATACATAGTGGCTGTGGCGTATTGGTTAGGTTAGAAATATTGTATCTGCATCCTTGTGTTTATGTACCGGCTGGCATAACTATCAGGCAGTGAAATTAATTTTCGTCTCTATCTACTTCAAGTCTCAAATGAATGGCTAATTATGCGGAATTGTCGTTTTTTTTTTCCGTCTGCGGGGAAACCATTAAGCCGATTTTAATGACGTACTCTTTCTGTTCCGCAATGCCGAGTGGGCGGAATATGAGGAGAAAAAATTGGCCATCTCATCAATCCTCTGGCCTTTTAATTTCGTTTCTGTCAGTTGGGGATGGGGAAGATAAAAAAACCTTTCGAGCATTATTTGCCGAGTTTATTAATGAAATTAACGAGAGCAAGAGGCGAACAGACGTGACCCCGTGGCCTTTGAATGCCCCCTCACGCAGGTTTAAGATATTCACTCGAAAAACAATTGCTGAGAAATTAGTTAATTTAAACGAGTTGAATGCATCTGCCGCCCGAACCGTTCGCAACAACAATATTGTGGGAGGACGGATAAAAAGCCGACTCTAACTAATGAGGAATTCCAACTAACGAGCTACGAAGTGTTTTTTTTAATTATTTTTTACATTTTATCTGGTGTTTTTTTATTTATTCTTAATTAATGTTTCTTTTTAATACTAGTTTTGATGAGAAAATGTAACATTTTCTCACGTTAAAAAGCTGCTCGATAATTTCAAAAGTTCGTATACTCATAGTTTGAAAATTATTCTCAGTAAACAACTAAACAACTATAAATTAAATATAATGATAATAATAATATATTTTCGATAATTCCGTTGACGGATTTATTCAAATTAAATATTATGCTAGCGAGTAATTAATGAAATTGTTATTATAATTATAGTATATAAATAATTGAATAAACAATATAAATAGATAGATAGATAGATACAAGCAAAATTGTTGGAATTTATTTAGAAGACAACATTGTATAAATGAGTTTATTCTTATGCGGATATATTTTTGTACGAAATATAAATTTGTAATATATTGTTTTTGTTTTAATAGAAAACCTATTGCACCGTGTAATGATTACGGTAAATGGATATAATTTAATTAAGATGTTTACCATCATATAATACTACGTTGGAGGGTTTCACTGGATTTACGGTCTAATATATATATATATATATATATATATTAATGTGGTTACAAAAGTTTTCGCACTACCACCATCGTGGTCTTGTCGATCTTGAAATTCTATTACAATCGAGGTATACACTCCTCAACACGATCATTTTTAACAAAGGCAGTGCGAAATTATGGAACGTTATAATTTCAATATAATATAAACAAGGAACTTTTGTTTATAGAATCGTGTAAACTCGAAGTAGATTTTAAAATGGTATATACAGGTGTGGGTGATTTTTGACAAATATCCAAAGGTGTATCGGTTGGAAAGAAAGAAAAGAAAGAAGGCTGAGAATCACTGACAAAGTCGTTGCGTTGTATTGTTCACTATATAATGTGCAGTCTAGTTCACATTAGGAAAATTTATAATTTTTAAATTCGAATTTGTAGCATTGGTACTGATATGTAGTATGTGTAACCACTCCAAGTCGACAGTCGAGCATCACACACTCGCTGTAGGTGAGAAAACATAACTATTACATACCCCGCTAAAATATTTTACTGCGTTTTATATAGTTGACCTCTGACGCTCAGTTTTAATTGAAAATCGTTATAGCAAACCGCATAATATGTAATATAATATTATATTGTACAATATGTGCTGCCCGCAGGCCGAGTTTAAGAGCGAACCGTATAATATTATAACAATATGTACGGAGATATTTTTGTTTATACACTGTAAACAAATCTAAACACTGACTATAACTATAAAGTACCTAGTACTAGTATTAGTTATAGTATTTTCAATTATCTGCAACTATTGAAGGAATTGCGAAACACCACGTAAATGAAAAAAAAAAAAAAAAAAAATGCTGCGCTCTTCACAATGTCGTTTTGACGCCTTTTTGGTCCGACGTATATACTATATATAGTAGGTATGTATTTTTATCATAAGTTAAAGTAAGGTTTTCCATGTGACTATAGGATAAGTGTGCATGAAATGTGTCCCACATTAAGGTATGAATAAAAGTTCGAATTTTTTATAAAATATTTTACAATTATTTTAACGTCATATTTGGTCTTTGTATGATACATTTTATAATTTTTTTATTTAACGTTCCCCTTTATTAATACCTAATTTAAAGTAAAATGTCCAGAAAATAAAGATTACTGTTCTACGGACAGTTATTTTCCGAGTCGTATGCATGAAACAATATCAATTATACCTATAACAGTAAGATGAGCAAACAAAATATTATAAAATCATTATTTTTATACTAAATATGTAACATAAAAAATATAATTCATAGTCTATTTATACAATTTCGTTTTTTATATTTAATACATTTTTTACACAATTTGTTTGGTTTTTTTAATTATAACATTGTTGTTAGCTATTTGATATTATAATTAAACGAAAATAATTTTTTTTTTTTTTTAATACGGTTTAAATGTAAAACATATTTTATTACGTATAAGTGTATAATAAAGACATTTTTGGTGCATTAACGTATATTTTTAGGAGCATATTTCGTGATTTTTTAGTGCATATATAAATCCGAGCCCTAATTATAACTTCATTGTAATGTCGTTGGCAAGACTAATTTCGGAATCCACAGTTTGCGAATTATAAATGACTTTGAAACAATACACAAAGAGAGGGTGCGTTACTATTAATATACAGTGGTTGCTAAAACGAAAATCAATTCGTACCCTCCCCATCATTTGCAATATGACCGTTTACAAAGTCATCGACTATATGGGTATAATATGTAATGTTGGTACAGAAGCTAATATTAATTACGAAACAACGACTGTATTATTCAATAATTATTATACACACGTGTTACATTTACAGGACATACTAAATGTTGCGTCACATAGGTTTTCAATGTTATTTTCAAGATATTTGCATTAAAAAATATCTGTGTAAACACCCGATATATTATAGCTCGAAAGATAGACTATGTTTTATAGTTGTACATAGGTACTCGTTATTATGATAAATGGATTTTACCTGATTCAGAAATGGATGGCGACGAAGACGTGCTGCATGCGGACGAGGTGGTGGACGCACCGGACGCGGTCGTGTAGCTGCTGGATTCGGACACGGACCGGCGTTTGTTTACGTTCACCGTAGTGGTTAACTGTTCGAGTCTCCTCCTGAGGTATCTGTGCTCTCGGCTCAGGGTATCCTTGTGAATCATGTGTTTTTTCTCCTGGGACTCCAAATTCTGTAACACAAATGAACATCATTAAGTATATTATGACGACACGATGTTTATGTTGCGTTTGATGAATTCCACGTAGAATAATACGCATTATATATTTTATTTAAATATACTATATTGTACCTAACAAAATCTATGTGCATCATATTATTTTAATTTATCATAAAGATACTGCACGCGTTTTAATGGACACGCAAAAGTTTTATACCGTTGAATTAGTAAGTAAAATATAGTCAAATGAATATATGTGTGTGTATTCAGTTTGGTGTATGGTATTAAGGAGTTACGATTTTTGACGACAGACGAATAGTCATTTCCCTTACATCCGACTCGTTTATAATTCATCAGTGTCTCGGTGCAAAACAATTGTGGGTAGTGCATACAAAGTAGTCCTTTAAAACTCGGGTAAAAGTCTAATAGTCGACGCTTTCCTCTCCAACCCGTTTGCCACGCGTATACTCTTTATTATGCGTACGATGTTTTTGGCGTATATGTTTGTATTCTATTTGGTTGTCGTCCACGCGCTTTGTCGTATATATAACACACACACACACACACATTTATATTATATTTATGTATACGTGTAGAAAAAATAAAGTCGGAAACGAATTTCAATCGAAATGCGGTTTTTCGAGTCGAAAAAAAGCACTTTAACTGACTTCTTGCGGAGGTCCAAGCCTAGAGAAAAGTTGGGTATGGGGGTGTCTCATAATTTATTACGGGCCAAATGTTACGAAACCACGTGAGTTATCGTGCTCGGTGCCCTTTATTTCGTCGCATAAAGTCTCTCGTGTGAAATTAAACGATTAATAACGAATGACTTCCGAAAACGCATCTGTCTGTACAGACATGCGCAGCGACAGCGGAATTAATAATCTGACAACGGTGACGACACGACAACTATAATAGCTGCTTTGTAACAGACATCCAAAAACATTTTGGTCCGCGCACAGCACTCGCATTGCGCACGACGCGCACTGCGGGTCCGTCATCGCCGGAAAATAATATATACAGTGTATATTATTATTATTATATACCGCGAGAGAGAATGAAATTAAAGTCTATTGTCTTCTTCAAAGGGGGTGTTGAAACGTTCTCTCACTCGGAGCCGACGGGCGAACATTTCCGCAGATATATATTATTATTATTATTATACAGTCGTGGCAGATATAGAAGTACAGACACACGACGAGTAGTGTATGTATATATATATATATGTATAGTTAAAATAACGAATTATTATCCCCTCCACTGCGTAGGAGTTGACTGGCGGATAACCGACAGCGACGAACGCCATTCCGCCACTGCTCGCTCTATGTCACCGTCGCGTCTCTCGGAAACGGTAAAATTAATGAACTTAAGTGATACTTTCTACGTTTAAGAGTGTGACGACGGAATATTCGGTGTCGGTCTACGATGATTTAATATTAATTAAAAAGAAATACGCCACGAGACTGAAATGAACGTTGAAATATGTTTAATTAAAATTCGATGTTTACTAATTATTTAGGGTTTATAATTAAAATCGGACTCGTCTCGTATAATATTTATTTTACTCGAAATATTGAACCCAGTCCGCAACTTTGAGAAATATTTTTGAATATTGTTTTTCTTATATATTCCGGTGCTGAAGGATTTATTTGAATATTTTTTTGTTCGCGCAATAATGTGAAAGGCGAGCGCGAAATAAACGTGAAATATACGGTTCTCGCAAATGATAATGTTCCTAGAAATTGTCAAATTACTGTACATGATTATTTACCGTCGTTTTTATGGAGCGTTAAAACGTCAGTATTAAAATTGAAAGAAATAAACACTAAAAATTGTAATATAATATTATTATTAACGATATTTATTATCGTATTAGGTAGGTAGGTAGGTATAATATTTTTTTACCTCAATCGTCGGCGAGTGAACATTAATTGAAAAAAAATTGTTAAATCGTTTATAAACGCAACATACAAACGAGAAAAGAATTTTTTTTATCCTTCGCGTCTTCGTTCGACGCAGTTATATTATATTATAAGGTTAGGTTTCCATCGCGTGAATATATTATTATTATATTATTTTTTTGACGCCCCGAGCGCAATCATTTATAACGCGGCGGTCTGAATAGGCAATATAGCATCATATCTGCAGTGGTGGAACAGTACACAATACATCTCACTATTTTATATTATAATAATATATTATTATAATATTACTCACCGACGGCGAATACACTCGAACTCGACTCGTATTATTATTATTGTTGTTCATTATAAATTATATTAAAAAAATAAGTACCGCACGATGAAGACGGCGGATATTATTATTTTTATTTCTTTGGTACAACAATATAATACAGATATCAGACGAACAATACGAGATAATGTAATATAGAAATATGACTCGATAGACACGTGTAAGTGACATTTTTAAAATTATTTTTCTAAAGACGTGCCAAAATTTTAAGTATAATATAACTGGATAATATTATAACACATAGCACTCGCACATATCAAAGGATATATATATACACTTTACTGTTTTAAAGACCATTATTTGTTATTGATCAATTATAATCTGAAGTTTTAAAGTTAACCAAACGATTATTTGGGGCCTAGTTTACAGTAGATAATGATATTAATTAATTCATACGTATTCTATGATTGGTCATGTGAAATCTTATTTATTGTAGAGTAATTAATTTTGTACAAAAGAAATAAATGTTATTTTAAACGACGGTATTTCGATGGATAAATACAAATGTGCGTCGACCTTGTTCTTGCATCAGACCATTCAGACCACTAAACGTATATTATAATAAAACCAAGTATAATATAATACCGTGCAAATAAGAGACAACAAATAGAATTTCCTGTTAATACTGTAAAGGCGCCGCGGGGTAAAAAAAAAAAAAAAAAAAATACAAGAAAAACGTCTATAACCGAATACAATGTGATGGCGGGTACGATATAACGTGTGCGCGTGAGATGAAAATAACGATCTCGGTGGTGA
This sequence comes from Eriosoma lanigerum, assembly GCA_013282895.1. NCBI lineage: Eukaryota > Metazoa > Arthropoda > Insecta > Hemiptera > Aphididae > Eriosoma > Eriosoma lanigerum. The sequence goes on from CM023360.1 coordinate 5,335,841, forward strand.
ATATGTCGCTTATGCCGACTTCAAAGGCTTCGGCGTCGCGCGTCGGTTCTAATGGTTTCCATGCCGGGGTATTGATTGCAAGCAAGAATTTAGGACGGAAAACGTATGAGTGACAAGAGGAGAGAAGAAAAAAAAATTATCGCCTTAAGGGTATATAAAGGCGAACAAGGGGAAAGAGAGAGAGAGGATTTTTGATAAACCGCGTGTATGTATAGAGACTTCCAAGACCCTTCGACGGGGTGGATTGAATGACGAGCGACGTTGAAGGAACTCTCTTGTTAGAGTCGGCGGCGGTTTATTAGAGCAAAATTGATAGCTCAAAATCGTCGTGTGGCTTTATATATGTATAATATTCCTTTTGTAAGCGAATAGGATTTTCGTCCATGAGCGCTCGTGCGAATAAAAACGGTTCCCTCTCTGTCGCTACTCTCACTGGCTCTATGTCACCCTCCCCTCACGCTATAACGCTGCGGTGCTACACGCGTTATAGCTATACACATAATTATATTCTACTCTTCGCATATCTTTTGTTTGACGCTTGAGCGTGTTGCCGTCGTTTCACGTCGACAACGTAACGATGACATTTGAAATAAATTAACCTTACCGTTGTGCTCGCGCTGTGACGTCATTATAAATCTATTTATTTATTTTTTTTTTTTAATGGTATTTTTCTCGCGATCTAACCCTATACTTTAACGTATACGTACGATATATACATAATAATCATCGTGAAAACTAAATTCAAAAGTTTCAATTAATTAAAAAAATAAATAAAAAAATAATGATCGCAAATTGACGCTTATTCTACAGCTGCTGCTCCATCGGTTGGCGTCAGATTTTTCATTAAAAAACTCTTAAAAACTCGATAATGAACGTCTTCCATTTTCCAGCCGACTTCCATTCTCTGCCGATTTCTCCCCTTTGATGATTTATTTTTACGAGCTTCAGTTGTTTGTCAGTCACCCTGCCGCCATTGGTAGTAATTAATCGGCCAAGGCGATTTGTTGTTTACGGTATGAATACAAATGTCTCTCGACCACCGCAGCACCGCGTTTTGTTTTTTCCTTTGAGGAAAACGGTTGAAACGGGGAACGTTCCCGGTCACGGGAAATGACAAAACTAAGTTTCTCTATTTCGCATTAAAAACCCATAATGATAATAAAACCATTACACGGCATGTACCTTCCTTCGGTATATAAATTCAAACTTACGCGTGGTCGTAATTTATTTTCAGTAATCGAGTTTGGAAATAAATGGAATAAAATTTTTACCCAACGTTAAGCACGAGTCTGGTTTACCTAATTTTAACGACTTGTATTGAAAAAATACATGTATAATAATAAAAAAAATCATTTTGTTTTATTATTTCTACAATTTTTTTTTACGATAGGTTGAAAAATTGTTTTTTCTCATCAGTATTATTGTCTGAACTCAATTTAATTTGTGTAGCTATATATATATATATATATATATATATATGTACGTTAAAAAACCAATTTAAATAATTTTTAGTTATGACTTGAGTAGTTAGTAGAAAAAAAAATTTACATTTTGAGATACATAACACAATTATATTGATTTTGTAATAGCGAACTTTCGACGTGAATGTGAGTCGTTATATTGTACTTACAAGTATAAATATCTATAAATAAAGTAGTATGTAGTTAGTTATATTATGTATGGTAATAATATTTTAGGTGCATATAGATAGTGTTAATAAATGCATATTTGTTGATTGTATTATTCTTTTAGACTTAACAAACCTTTCATTAAACTTTTAACCTTCATAGATTTTGATTTTGATTTTCTACTTTTCGTTCATTTCCAGCTATCTTCATATCAGTCTCTATTTTACCTATTCTATCCACCTATTCTTCGGTCTTTCTTGCTCCCTCTTTCCTTTTTCAGCCTATTTCCTCATTAATTTCATAAACTTTATATAGTAACTAGTTCAGTAAGGTAGTTTGTCTACTTGTATTCCCATTATAATTTTTATCTATTGAACGATTATCATATTTATGATCATGGAAAATTACTATTTCCCACTAACATTTCGACCCAGAAACAAACAACATTATAATTTAGCACACTATGAACATATAATTACGTACACGGTATAACACAATACCCGTTGAATGGTTGTTCTCCAATAGATAATATAATGGTCGTAGTTTTGGCATTGTTAACTATACATCGGACTATTTTGTATACTAAAATAAACACCGGAATATAGAGTAGCACTGAATCACGGTATCGTACAATATTAAGGGAGTTTATCAGAGAGTATGACCGCGGAAATATATTGCCAAGGGACTAGAAACTGGTCTATAAGTTGTATACGTGCCCAGGTTACGTACAAGTTCGTGGAGCCCGTGCAACCGCGGGCGATGACGTTCTATTTTCGCAGATGGATGCTGGTGGTTGTGTGAGGAGAAAGAGGAGTGGTGGAACTAGCTATATACCCTCATAATTAACTCCCCGAGGTACGTGGTCGCCGTCGGGTTAATTGAACAAAAAGTCGGTAGCCGTTGTCGTCACACCCGGTGGGCTTAAGTCGTATATAAAAAATAAAAAAAACGATTTTTTACTTTACTACTTAGTTGGTTTTATTATTATTATTATAAAGAAGTATATTTAAAACAGGTAAATAAAATGCCGTAAAACAGAGGCTCTTTTATTTTTTTTAACGTGACCGACGTTAAGAGTATGCCTGTTTTACATATTTCTCTCTTTTAAGATGAAGATACATTTTTCTTTCTAGAACAATGTGAAGGAAAAACTTACATAACACATAATTTTATATTAATAGAATTTTTGATCAAATTAATGATATAATGTTTAATCTATTGCAGTTATGATAAAATATGAATAAAACACTTTTTTTAATAAAACGTATAAGTTTATTTTTAGCGGATATGGGTTTATATAGATATTAAACTATATATATCATTAGCATGATGGCTGTACAACGATATTATTATATGTTTCTTTCCAATTCAAACAAACTTTTCTATTAATGATAAAGAGTAAAAAAAGAAAAAATACTGAAATCATTTGTTTTCACTGAAACTTACGAAAAACTACCAAAACAGGGATTTTCATGAGTTAATCCGATTAATGTTGGGTCTAAGTAGGTTATTTCAGTCTGTTAAACAAGATATTCTCTCAGGTGAAAATTTTTCGTGTGGTGGTCCAAAGCGATTAGGAAATAACGTAAAGAAAAAACGTAATTCGTTATTTATTTATATTGTCATTGTTTTGTTAAATACATTTTTGTTTAAGATAATGAAATATATATTTCAAACAAGAAATATTAGTTAAAAGTAGAAAAGAAGTATTAAACTTGAATTTTTGCGAATATCGATGTACAGCATCAAATACATTTCTCTCCTTCAAATGTTTATAATAATATTACAAAATTTTTGTTTTATCTTCTGTATACCGTTAAAAATCATATTATACACTTTTTTATCATACGATTTCATTTTATTTTTTTCTGAATCAATATATTTGTTTTTATTACAAAATTTAAATACGAAAAATATCAATATTTAAAAATTATATAACTCGAATATGAATTATAACCAACACACAATGTATTTTCCACCAGATTTGGGTAATGTATTTCTAAACTAGTAACGTTGTACGAGTCATGAAAATCTTTACTTTTAAAGTATGAAATAAACTATGAATTATAAATTTTTAGATAATAGTCATTATAGGCAGTGGTGTATCTATTATAATATAAGAATATTAATGTTGATTTATAAATATCGCTAAAACGTCATTTTTCTATTTTTAAATAAATTTGTCTAAAAAATCTTACATTTTATAACATTTTTAATAACTTGTGTAATTGCAGTAAAATGTAATTATTATGAAATCGTCACGACTGAGGGAAACTGTGTTTTGGTATTGCAATTATTTACTATTACAAATTGTCTGCCATACTTTAGTTATTGCGTACATTACCCGGGTAGAGTATATAATTGACAAAAACAATATGACACACATCCTATTGTTTTGTTTAAAATAAGGTAAAATCTGGACGAAGTAAAACTTTATTGTGCGAGTTCAAAGCTAAGTCATTTTACTATTTTTTAGTTTATTTTCTATATTTATACATATATGTATTCAAACAATATTATTATTCCGTTCGGGTTATTTCATATTCGTAATTTATATAGGCTTATATTAAGCCATATATTATATTAATACTTTGCACCAATCACATATCAAGGGATTGAAGATAGTTCTTGATATTAAATGATTGGGCTTTTTCGGGTACTCGTATTTATAGCCTAATACAGAGTCTAAACACCAAAATTCCCGTGATAAGGTTAGGGTTAGGTTAGGTTAGACTAGGTTAACCTAACCTTACTTAACCTGGATCTCGTGCACCGAAATACATGTTTTGTCACCATTCAGGTCCGACAGGCATATGGCGATATAAATAATAAAACAATATAATTAAAAATAGATAACATATCTGTTACTCGTGTACTAAAACACGTTATAAGAAGGTGGTGTACGCCATCAGAGCGTGTTTTGGCAAATTCATTTTTAGTAAATTGTTTACACAACCAGCAAATATATTGTGGTTTATCGAAATTATTTAGTACAATAAATTGTATGTATTCAGTAATCATTACTTTTTGTAACCTATTTGTCCGTTTTAATAAATGCAATGTTATATTGGTGTATACACTGCTACTGGATACTCGTTATCAAAGTCGTGAAATGAAAAAGACGTTTCGACGAATTAAATGACAAATAGAAAACGGTTTTATAAAAATCAACTCGCTAAAACACACTCAGTGCCGGACAACTAATTTTCTTCAATATTTTCTTTGAAGGGGGGTGGGTCTTAAAAAATAATATTTAATTCAAAAATTTAAAGGCATTATTTATACTAAAAAAACTTGTCTATATTTTTGTAAAGTTCGGTGAACATTGCATCAACTGTATTATATAACTGTAACATTAAATTTCAGTATAGATATGTTAAATACATAACACAATATCAGTGTAAAGACCCCACGCCTCCCCCCTCCCCCGTAAATAATCCGCAATGACTATACTCATATATTATATTATGATCCCGGTTGGGGTTCTTTTTTACTACCACGGTCGAATTCTTAAATCCGATAACGCTTTCGTGTATGAATAACCGAAACACATTTCGTTACGGGCTAGCACATTACACGGGACAACAGTGTCTTGAGGGTCTAATCGTCGACGCGCGCACGCAGAACGGACAACTATTTCCGTTATCTATATATAAATATATATCGTGTGTACAATATACGTCCCCCGTCGTTCCATTTTCCGACGGTTCAGTACTGTCGACGTTGATAAGTTATTCTCCGATGCCGCCGCCGCCGCGGGTAAGGAAATAAAGACACATTTGTATAACGGCACAGCAAGATCGGCAGCGTGCGATATCGCAAGAGGGTCGGGTTAGGAGGATATACGTGTCCAGCGGGCCCGAACGACAATATAATAATATAATTTATATACGTATATACCGCGGACAAATAATAATAATAATAATAATAGTTCGAATTTGAAAAATGAAAAAAAAAAAAACAGAAAAATAAAATCGTTTTTTACGTTAGTTTTTCTCTCGTTCTGGGATATTTTTTTTTTTATACAATAAGAAATATATAAAACTATCCGCACGCGAAATTACGTACAATATAAGACGAAGTTCACCATTTGTTGTTATATATATATTCGGATATTCCACTCTCCCACCAAAAGTATCCCACGTCTCCTCCGTCACTAAGCTGTCCCTGCCGCCATCCCGTCCGACACGCACACACACAAACGCGCTCTCGCCACTTTTTCGCGCTTATTACTTAGGGCCGCGGGGTATTAAGTGATACCATTTTTCTTTTCCTGTAGCCCAACACACACACACACACACACATTATACGTATAAAAACTGACTTTTTCCTTAAGGTCTTTCTTTCGTTTTTGCATTTTATCGAGGGACATTTTTTATTCAACGCCACCGCACGGAGCGTACCGAACGCATTTCGACTGTTCCAAGCCGTACACACGAATACGAATTTATTTTTTTTTTCTCCCCGTTTGACGGCGACGACTATACAATATATACACACGTATATTATATAATATATAACGATAAGGATGAGAATATTCGTTTCATCAGGATGTCAGAATTAAGGTAAACAAAAGTTTTCCGTCTTATTACAATATATATTCGCGAACGTTTTATACACACCACATGGTATACATAATAAATCGTGTGCATGCATTAAATTCTGCAAATTTAGCGACACACGCTCATAGAACTCATTCTCGCAGCGATTTATAAAATCTATACACGTCATATCATTGGTGAAACGATTTTGGAAAAAACAAACAGTCGTTTGAGCTTCCTACGATCAACCTCGTCATTAACGAACGCGTCGAAAATCGATTGTTTGTGGTGTATATTTCTTAATAAAAATACTACGAATAATTATAAATAGACAAGGTTAAAGGTTGGATTACAATAAAACATTTAGTCAATAGTTGGCTATACGTATTTAGTTAAACATACAAAAATATGATTATGTAGAATTATATACTATGTTTGTGTGAAGACAATTTTATAGAGATAAACAATTACAATAAAATGAGTTGGAATTATAGTATTATATTATATTTATTAGTAGAAATAATTTAGAATAAACAAAATTTTAATAATACATGACATTTTTTTTAATATAAGAAATATAATTTACACTATGATAATATGAAAACCCGTATTTCTCAAAACTATTAACTTTCTAGCAGGGAAATTATGTTAAATGGAGAAAAATTCAAATATTATACATTCACGTTTTATCTCATTATTGAAGAATAATGACGCCTTACTATAATACTAATGACAATAAATACCATCAGAGACATTTCGTTAAAAAAAAAAGAAATACCAAAATGGACGAGGGAAAAAAGAAACGACTGAATTCTGTTAAATACATTTTTAGTACCCGTAAATGGAATGCATTCATCAACTTAAAACGCCTTTGGAACTAACCCAAAGGCTTAATACCTCGATAAATTATACTTTAGTTAAGTCATAAGCGTATTTTAGTAAATTTATAGCCAAGTACTCTTGTATTTTATTTTACCGATGCATTTTTTACCATTCGATGAGTCATAATCATCACATGATATCATTACATATCTATTCGATTTATATTGAACAATAAAATTCATTTTCTTCATTAATATTTAATATAGTTCATTGATATTGCTTACAGATCTAGAAACATTTACTAATTTAATAATTTAAATAAATAAAATATAACACGCTAATGGTTATTTTTAGCTTACAGACTATATTGAATATAAATATATAATAAAAATCCTTTATAAACATCGGATACATTAATTTAGTTTAAAATTTTCAATTGTCGTATACATATTTTTAAATTTACATGTGTAGTAGGATGTATAAAGATTATACATTGATGCTGTCAAATGACATATTGAACATTGATATATCGTTAACAGATCGGAATAAAATTAATGTTAAGTAGTACGTGGTAATTTTTTTTTTTTAAAAAAAAACGTCATAATTTTTAACACAATATAATATTTGAGCTACATTCTATATATATATATATATATATATATTACATTATATTATGCATAGAACCTTATAAATTACATTTCATATGGCGAGAACGAGGGTGTAGGATTTATTTATAATCTTTATGTAGATAAATATAAATTAAGTTTTAGTTTTTTAAATCGGGAACCCATTAAAAAGTTAATAGCAGTTTAAGAAACTAACATCGTTATTTAGAAAACAAATGCCATATAAACTTTTTGTTGTGTTTTTTGAACCTTGTTGATTTTTTCACGAAAATTCGGATTTAATATTGTCTTTTAACTCTTTTTTAATGTATGCGTTTGTAGAGTGTAAAATCAAAATTCAGAAGTATACAGAATTAATTAATAATCCAAGTAACACGTATATAGTATGAAATGGTCCAATGTCAGCTGTTCTTTAATCATTTGATTATATGGGGAGAGAAGAGGGAGAATTTCTGCGAGTTGAATTAAATTAAAAGGCTAGAAAACGGGGAAAAAACAACGAGAAAAAGAAATAAAGGAACCAAATTTCAATATAAATGCAAATTATTTTAAATGTCGCCATTTTAACCTACAACACTTACTGTCATTTCGGTTGACTTGAAACCGCATGAGAGTCGCTCCAAAAAACTTAGAGTGAGTTTCTGTAGTTTTAGAATTGATCAAACGAGAAATTAGCAATGATGACGGAGAAGAAAAATAACCAACCCTCTTTGTTTCATATGCGACACAATATATAATTTAATAATCATTGGACTACTTCTGTAAAGTTTTCGTCGAAAAGTAATTATAACTTTGTCTTGAAAAATAAAGTGGCTCCCTCCTCTGCATGACTCCTTCAACACTTTTTGCGCGAGTACTAAATAGTTTAGGTAAGCTGAAAATTATGTATAATAAGGCCAAATAAAAATTAACAAAATCTTTTTTTCGATTTTTCTCAAATAGAACCCTAACATAAACATAAAGTGTTGATTTTATGAATACCAATAATGATAATATTAACGAAAACATATTAATAATAAATATCAACAGAATATATAATGCATATTTAAATATCAATAACTTAATATTCTAAGCAGAGGTAATAGAAATAATATACAATGTAACTTGATGTATATAGTACGTATTTCCTATTAATAACTCGTTTTAAAAGTTAAATGTTTTTATAAACTCAAATTAAATGATTAAATGATAGAATATAATGTATAAAGAATATTATTATTGATGTATTTAATAATCATAATTATCCTTTAAAGTAATAATGAAAAAACTAAACAATTTTTTGTCTTTAATAAGATGTTCAAATATTATAATATGCATATTAATTACACTAAAAAATATAATAAACACTATCAAAAATTAACTAACCAAGCTCAAAATTAAATAGATGCACCGTATTACCGTAATATCGTTTATATATAACTTTTGTTGAAATAATTAACTAATTTAATGTAATTTCTTATAATAAACAGTCATATTTAAATTTAAACAGAAGTGAAAAATTAAATAACGTATAATGACGTGTAAAAACAAACGACAAAACTTTTAAAATGTTTATTAAAAGATCGAAAGCAAAAAACTTTTTTAACGCTAATTCATCTCTGTGCCTGTAGAATAATAAAAACAATAATAAAAAAAATAGTATTGTTTTATCCAGACGTTTAACGTCTATTAACAGGATATAACACCTTCGATTTTGGAACGTGAGCGTAAAAATGGCAATAATATTATTTTTGTTTGCGTTTCCAAAATGATGGCACAATACCGAATTACATTTGAAACTTTTAACGAACGAAAATTATTCCATTTTTATAATAAACGTATAATAGCGTTTCGGCATTATGAGTTGTAGAATAAAAAAAAAAAAATATATGGTTGGGCAAGCACTGGTTTGGTTCGGGGGTAAAAAACCAATTCACCCTTTTTCACACAATACATACATAATATATTATTTATACGCAATGCGATTTATAATAATAATAATAATAATAATAATAATCATACATCAACTAATGCATTTCCAAGTGGCAAACGTCGAATTGTTTTTGGTTTTACGGTGGTATTGCGGGCGTTTCCCGTTCGAACGTTGCGCGGTATTCGTATCACGCTCACGGTCGTGCGGCGTGAATTGGCACAGTTGTCGGGAAATCGAACTGTTGTATTATACGCGGGGGGTAGGTAGACACACACATACATACATATATATATATATATATATTTGCACAATAAGAAATCGAGAGGGGGGGGGGAAGTCACGACGAAAATGATTGCCGAGCGAGTTTATTATAAGAATAAAAACAAATGTGGTGGCGGCGGCAGCAGAAAGTAAAATCGAATAAAATTAATAACAAACAGCACGAGTATAAAAAAAAAAAAATAAATAAACCGACGGCTCGGCTAAGTTGGAAACCCGTCGGATAACGTTACGTCCCTGACAGGAGGGGTTATCTAAAAAGCAGCAGCCCGTGATAATACGTGACGCGAGCGCCCAGGAAACCCCTTGATTGGTTTTGACATCGTTGAAGTACTTCTTTAAAAAATTTAACGCACACCTCCGAGTGCGTGCGTATGTTTTTTTATATAATATGTGCGCTGTACATATAACGTACATATATAGGTACGTAATACGTGTTGCTCCGTTTCGGGCGGATATAGATGATCGGCGGGAGGAGTGTGCAGATTGCTTCGCAGGGTAAATGTTATAAAAGCGGGAGAAAAGCTCTTTTTCTAAAAACCTCCGAACAAAAACATCGTTGGTTTAAAAGGAAAAGGGGAAAAAATAGCGAAACATTGTGCACTCACTCCTAATATTCCTGCTGTATTTCGTCTTTTATTACGTCTATGTCTTCTAGTTGGTATGTCATTAGACATTACGATAATAACGAGTTTGCCTGGAGCTTATTTATATATAAAAATAAAATAATAATAACTTACATAATTCGTACAATGTGTATCCGGTGTATTTATAAAAAAAAAACTTTATATTAAACGTAACATACGAACGATGTATACCTATTATTTTTTAAACAACAAATTTAACAAATGACCGAAACATAATTATGTTCAATATTGTTTTTCTTGCGGGTTAAAACAATAGTAGACTGCGTATAATAAAAACGTTTTGACGTTAATGTAAAACATAGTGCATGTATGGACAAAAGTTATAAAATTACGTTACGGAAAATTATGCAGAACAATCGGATCAAAATTTAACCATTCTAAATTATAATAAATATAATTTAAGGATATTATGGTGACAGAATTATTTAAAAACAATTTTGAATTAGCCATAAACAAACAATTATTTACCCGGTAAAGAAATTTAGAGTAATAGTTTATATTATTTTTTTATCGTAGCCATCAACGTTTGTATGACCTTTTCGTTTTAATGTTTGAGATTTCGAACGAAATTATAATATAATATGTTCCATAATATTTTAGTTGGGACAGTTAAATTGCCTACGTAATCGAGTCTAATAAATTTGATATAAAACTATAATATAATTGTTATATTGTTAATTGTACAGGGTAAATTAAATGAATAATATCTCAAGTAGAATAGTATGCAAATTTATAGAAAATAAATTAACTTTAATGCTAAAAATTCAAATTTAAAATTTTTAATTTTAATTTTACGTGATATTTGTATTTTTAGTGAATATCTACTAAATTATTTATGTATAATGTATACCAAACAACAATTAGTTGAAATCGACTTATTAATATTTTAAATAATCACATCGGTAAGATAACACTTTTGCTATTTTATGAACAAATCTTTAGAAATACAAATCATATTTTAATAATTTATGAACAAGGATTTATGTATTTGTAAATATTTTCTCTTTTAAAATATTGTCCATTAGCCTACTATAGTTTTTTATGGATACAATTTCATGTAAACTTAACTGACGATAGAATGTATAATAATGTATGAGCATGTAATTAGTTATAATTTAACGCCGTCTTCAATCTTTCTAACTACCCACCGCTGGATATTATGATATATTATTACTATTTTGTAATAAAATTACTTTATATGAACAAAAACCTATTTTAACGGAAATGTTATTACTTGTTTCAGCTCATATAATAGTATAATGACACAATTCCAAATAGTTTTACTTGTCATTGTAATTAAATACAGTTTACATGACACTTAGAGGTGACATTTTGCCGTGTAGAAATTATATGAAGTCATGGGACTAGGATAAAAACAAAGTATACAATATAATCTGACCTCAGTTTGTAAACCTAGTTTTTTTTTTTTTTTTTAATGCTTATTCGACTGTAATTGGGTTCATTCAAGGCACAAACCTCGCGGGAAATCGTGTTAAAAAAAATAAAAAGAGACAGAAAGAATTGGGAGAACGGGATAAGGTATAAGGAGTTAAAGGTACAGTGAGATAGACAGAGAGAGGAGGAACGAGAAATAACGAGTCGACCGTTTGTTCCAGTCACATTTGTCTTGTCATCCACAAATTGTAAATGTACGAAGAACTTTGAACGCGTTCACCATGCTTCGGGGACTGCCTCGAACCACCTAGAGATAAAGAGCTGAGACATTCAAGTTGCCCGATCAGAAAAGAATGAATATTGGGATTCATTGTCATAAAATGTCAGTATTTTTTTCATTACTGACGGAAGTAATAAAAAAAGTCATATTGAATTAATATTTTTAATTATTTCAAACATTATATAGTAGGTATAATACATTATCTTTTATTTGTTTCTGCAGCGTGTAAGTATATATATAAAAAAAGGTTTAACTAAAAAGCATGAATTACTCTATCTCTGATGAGTGAGTATTTACGCATCACTTATCATTGTATAAAAAGTAAACGGCAACAAATCCAAAGAAGAGGAATACCGAAAAAATAAAGCAAAAAAGCTTAGCCAAGGGGAAAATTATAACTTTTTAAAAGTTCATTTGTCATTTTTAGCATTGAAGCAGAAAAGAAATATTGAATAACGTAGACGGTCGCGCGGACAGAGGGGACTTTTTTCTAAACATTCTTCGAGAATTTATTTTGCATTAAAAAAACTCACCCACTTGGCTCAAGCAAAAAGGCTTTTCGGATTATATTTTGTTGTTATTGTTGTTTCATGCTATATCTATGTTTATTAAAAAAATCTCTTTTCGATGTAAGTTCCGTGTTTTTTTTCTCTTTTTTTTATTCAAAATTTATTAATGAACTTTATACGTCAGAAGTGGAAGGGTCGAACTTTATACTTTTTTCTTGAGAAGTAATATTAACGACCAAAGACGAAGAGAGATTGGGTATCCAAAAGAAGAAAGGGAAAAGAAAAAAAAGAAAAATCTCTACCAGCAACGGTTGGACGAACTTTCTGATTTGCAAAACAACAGCCGTCGGGTGCCATTTATTACTTGTCTATTCTCGAGACCAAAAACCCACAGTTAAAACCATAAATCATCCGGCAATATGGCTGAACGGATGGAGGCGAGTAAGTCAATCGTTTTGTCAAGTTTTACTTTACAAATGACTAAAAATAATTTAACTTTGTCAGAATGTAATATAAACATACAAAAGAAAGACGTAACAAGGTCATTAAAAATATGATAAAAAACTTTTAAAATGAGACGACTAGTAATGAAAAAGATTGGCTATGCGATTACGTATTGACTTTAGAGATTTAAAAGAAAACTTTTAGATTTACACGACCGATTTAAACATTTAGTAATAGTGGTGATAAAATTGGACCGACTACGTTGATGTTTAATTATTTATTTATTTCCTCGGTTTTACAGTCGATAGTTACTATTTTATTTTATTTTATTTACATTTAACTAAAAAGACAAAAGTTTTTAGAGAACAATTTATTAAGTTAAAATACCAATAATTAAAATGAAAAATTAATTAATTATTCCCCTTCAGTCGATGAATATTTCCTATTCATCAAGAACATTCGACATTAAGGGCTTGTGAATCCGGCTGCCAGTCACGTAACAAAAAGGAAGTTTCATATATAAACCCAATAATAATTCTTAGTTGAAAGTTTGTACAATGCAAGAATTGAGGAAGTACAGACAACCTTAACTTTTAAATTATTATTTATATGTATCCCTATTTTGACCGTAACTCGTAAGCCAATTCCCGAACAAATGGATAACTTTCTTGTTATTGTATATCAAAAACAAAACAATGCACAAGATGTTTAGTTTTGTTAAGTTATTTACAAGTAAATACAAATATTTTTTGAGTGAATAACTTCCTGTAAAATGTATTCATGGCAAAAGTTTAATACTAATTATTATTAATATTAGAAAATAATAAATAAATTATAGTACTAGTATTATTTATACTCGTATGTAATTGCATTTTACGTAGAGATAAAAAATAATAGTTTATTACAGAATTGAAGTAAATTAAGTTAATTTGTTGTAATTTAAAATTGGCTTATAATCATCGTATAAATATATTATGATTTATATTATCACGCCCACCTGAAGTTTATGTTTTTTTTTCAAATCACACTATCTTGGCACATTTGAATAATAATATATTTATTATATTTCATAGTAAACATTATTATGTCAATATATATATTATTACTAATGAGCTTGATAAGAATTATATTGGACAATGATAAATGTAAAATATAATATTGTTGTGAGATCTTATATGTCACGTAGGTATACTCTCCCAATTCACCTTAGGTTATACGAACGATAGATATATCTTATTAAGGACCGATGTGAATGATGCACGGTGATTTTTGCTTCGCGTGTTCGTTCATGTGTAAGTACAGTAACCGACGTTATTACGTTACGTTATAAACCTTTACCAAATAGCTTCCCAATATATTATATTATATACGGCATGTATAGTCGAAGGATGACTAGAAATCAAATATGCGTGTAAACCGTTGGAATTGGAAGGACTTTTTTGGTGGGTGTCTGGTCTACCAGTATATTATAATATATATAATATTTTTTTGTCAATTTTTTCTATAGACCACAGCCTACGATTCTCCCGCAATACACGCATCCGTGAATCCATTACGCATTTCTTTTTTGAACGGCACTTTGAGGTAAAAATGTCTTTTTCGTTGACTTTTCGACCGAACTTTTCCTTTAGTTCCAAAATAGTTCATCCATCAAATAATAATAACAGGAATAATAAATTTACCAATCTCTCTATATTTATTTTTATATCGAAAATTCTATACAATAAAATACAGAAGACATTACCAATACACTCGAATACAATAATGCGTTTATATTGTCGATCAGAGTATGAAGTTGTAAATATAGTTATAAGTTAAACGAGGAACGCCGCCGGTCGTACACTGTTAGAGTGTTAGTCTTTTTAAAAGTGATTTATTTTCAACATTAAAAATAATTTCGACTTTGACTTCTGTAACTTCGACTGAATTTAACAACAAGTTAAAGTAATGGAAGTGTCAAAATTGCGAACAATGTATTAGTAAATATTATAGACACAGTAGTATTATTATGAAAAATAATATTTTAAAACTTCATAACAGACATTGTTGATGACGTGTAGGTATATGTTGTTTTAAATTTAATTTGTATGTTCCTAACTGTGTATTTCTAATGCCATTTAAATAAATAAAATGCAATATATCTATTTTATACATTATTTCCAAACAACATAGGTGGGAAATCGAATGTTACGACTACGACTATGACGTTAAAATCAATATAATATGTACCGTGTGTACTAGCACACATATTTAAACAAATTATTTTTATAGATTTTTAATACATATACTCCACTAGTACGAGAATACTATAGCTATACAGTAGTTAGTCTTCCGTTTTAAATGGCTATTGCGTATAGTCATAAGTTATATTTTTTACTGGTTATTAAAATTGTCACCGGTTCGTATGAAAAACCTAAATAGTAATTATGATATATGCGCCTACATAGAATTTAATGAAAAAACGCAACGTGGATAATAATTATTCTCCGAGATGTACGTATAAATGACTATTTACCCGTACCGGAAATGGATGAGAACTTTACCGCTGAATAGCGCCGGAGCACGATAACGGATGGAACTTATATTATGCATGAAACCATCTAGCTATATATAGTGCATCTGAAAGGATAATTGATCACTTAGAAATATTACAGAACACGCTAATTGGACTCGCGAATAGAGGCGAAGTGGAAACACGAGCGCATTCACGATGCACACATACATATACGCACATATTATATTATTATATAATACGAGAATAACGTGAATATAATTGTGAACTATATCTGAATAAGCTAATCCGACGACGGCTGGAATTCAGCTGAATGAATCATTTTATTTACAAGGAAAATTAAAACGCATTCGAATAGAAATAATCAATGTTTTTTTTTTTTTTTAAGTATTAACGATACAATATAAATTATATTCAAGAAATCATCTACTAAGATCGCACGATATTATAATATGATGTATACTACCCTCAGAAATTGTTTAATCATTATATACTACATTATTCTGTTTGTAGATTTCGTTTGAATACTAGTACCATGATTATACGACGACCTGTACATACATAATACATATATGTGCGTTAAATATTAATTATAGACAGTATCAAAAGTTGAACAATCATAATTAAGTAAAACATGAATTATGCTATATACTACTATGAACACGACGTTGCTTTTTATCCTACCATATTTAAAACATATAGATTGTATTTTTTCGGATTCAGTTTCAGAACACATTTATTAATACAATTACATTTTTAGTTAAAGTTGAAAACAAAAGCCCTTACGTTTTGACTAATGCAAATAAAATTAGTTCTGACAGAAGTTTCTCTTTGTGCGGCGTCCTTTTGGAAGGAATACAAATCCACGAGAAAACTAATAAAACTAAATAATAATAAAATAGAAAAAAAGAAACTCTTCCAATAAACAACTATCAATTTGTTAATAAAAAAGGGAACAAGTCCGAAAAAAAACCACTTTTCCCTTACACGATCTGTTTGATATTTAAATAAGGCCATCCTCTTCAACCCTCGGTTTCTGGTGATTTCATCACGTCTCATAAAGCTATGGTTTTATTACGTCTTTGGGTAGTCGTTACGTGTGTCTACAGCAGTACAAAAGGAGCGGTACCCATTCGAAGAACCCCTCGTCTCATCCGTACCAAAATAATGGAATAGTTTTTTATTTTATTTAATATTATTGTTATATTCTTTAGTCGACCAATTTTCGAGTTCAAACTGCTACCGGAACGATGGTATTAGGATCGGCAACGACAAAAGAAGAATTCTGAATTTATTTATTTTTTCTTCTCTCTTTCATTCCCTTCTATTCCATTATTTTTATTCAACCACCACAGTCCGAATTAATAATAGAAAATCCTGGAGAAACAGCGGCGCCCACAATCCCGGACAATCGGAGTATGATATAAATTTATAGCTGCAATTTACTCCTCCTCCGCATACACTTTGTCATGATCACCCGTTTCCTTTGGTTTGACTGGGGCAATAACGAAAGCAATTCGAACGAGTAGACAAAAACGACGGGCTTTAGTTCAAACTAATTGTACGCTAAATCCCAATGGATGCGTACAAGTTTCTGGACACAAGTTTCAACCGCTCGAACTTTGTATTTTGACGATAATTGAATGATTAAAACATTGTATTACACTATATACATAAATAATAATAATAATAATAATAATGTTAGTTTCAAAGCCCATAAATATATTATATTACGTTTTAATCGAGATATAGAGAGGTACTGAGAGATTAGTGATTAGGAAAAAAGCAATATTTTAATACGAAATTCTACATATTAATCGAATACTCTAATAATGTACCTTCTATTACCTTTTACATATTTTATATTATATAATTATGTATCGATGTCCTGCAATGAACAAAATTTGCTCCCACACAAAATCAAATTGTAAATTATTATATTTTATTTCCATAAATAATTTCATTTTTTTTTCCAGTTGTATTTTGTCACGGATCTGTAATGACGCCAATTAAATTAATATGAATATATAGCCCTAATGGTCAACATATAAACGTATATTGAAAGAAAGAGATAGAGAGAGAGAGAGAGAGTATTAACTCTATAATTATATTAGTATGCAAATGCTTACACAGGGTATAGCCATAATAAAGGCACGTGGAATTTTCTATTGCTTTAAGTGGGTTTACAGCGTAGGCGTAATAATAACGGCACTATATATATGTTCGTTTTAAATAAATTCAAGCACAGAGTTTTGCGTCCACGTGTATATATTGTGTTTCGACTGTTGTTATAAATTGTAACCCCCTACCTTCCCTGGAGTAGTATTTCGTGTACGGTTATTATTATATAATATATACAGAACGATCAGAATTTCTCGTTACAAAAATAATGTACATATGACATTTAAAACGTAATATAGGTATACGTAATCCTCACCACTTTTGTAACACGAAATTGCATTTACCCTGTACGCATCTATGATGGTATTCCTTATTCGCAAGACGTATAACGAAAACCGTCCTGAACACAATGTCGCGTTCGTCGGAGTAATTAATCCTTCGGGGGTACAAACACACAACGTGGCGTAGTGTGTATAGGAATATAAATATTATTTCGGCGAAGGCGGTATCGTACTCGTTTTTAACAGGCTTAGGATATTTCTCGATTTCCTGCCGGCGACATAATTAAAATTATCGTCATCGCCCCTCGATTCTTGCGACCATATCCCGCGTACTTTTCACGATAAACGTATAAAATGGATTTATAATCATAATATATATATATATAATAAAAATGTATATGTTTATGTGTATTATAACACGTGCTTGAAATTATATATCATTATAATATTCCGATGAATAATTCACGAGAAATTTACGTATTTGTCGAGTTATCGTACAATTAACTCCAACAATAAGCGAAGAGAGAATAACCTATAAATAAATAGATTAAATAACGTTGCTCACGTATATAAATCGGTATGCGTGTTTGAAGTTTTCTGAATAGGAGGTATATAGTAAATGTTTAATCTATAAAGTTCTCGTACAGAAATGTTTATACGCATCGACTAATTTCAAACCGACGCAACGGCAACAATAAATAATTTACATAGAACAGAAGCTGCATAATGGACTAAATATAAATGAAATACTAAGAGTATTGGTCTAAAATTACATTTCATACCTATGAAATTTTACAGACAAAATTATATATATAAAAGTAATATAATAATATAATATACCTACGTTTCTCGTATTTAATTTAGCATAGTGTATTAAATGATAATAGATACAGAAATAATATACACACTGTGATGAAATCGAATATTTAAATATACCTAACGAATCACAACATGTAATATTAATCCTAATAACAGTTACCTAACCTATCATTTCTGTTAATCTTGACTGATTAATATTCTCCTAAATATAGTATGTTTATTATTTTTATAAAATATAAATTGTTAAAATAAGAAGAAGGTATAAAACAAAGTTGAATATATATATTTATAAAATGGGTAACAATGATATTATTTTCAAATGACATATTTTGTCAACTTTTTAGCAATTTATTGAATGGACGATGCTCTCAAAATCGACAGAAAAGAAAATAAAGAGTACAAGTGATGACGATGCTGATGCTGATAATGATGATAATGATAATAATAATAATAGTAAAATGTCAATTCATATAATACATATATTTGTTATAGAACAGACTTCGTAGAATTTTTTTAGTAATAATACGTTCATGGAAATAATAATAAAAAACAAATGACACTTTAGAATCGACACGTCAAGCTGTCACATTTAAAGTACATACGTAGTTGGGTAGTTAAAGGGCTGCACGGGGACAGTAAAACCTCTTATCTTATCACTTAAAAATACCATTCAATTTATATCCTCTAGCTTCGGGTCACCAATTATTCGATACGTTACATTTTGTTCGACATTTTATACAATAAGATAGCTTGGATGGAAAAAAAGCAAATACACACACTCTGTTAAAATGACGTCATGACGATATTTGAGAGGGGAGCAAGTGACATTTTATTCGGAGTAATAATTATTTGGGGTCATGTACTCATTTATAACTGCTATTATATATGTACACATAAACAAAAAACCATTAGTCGTAAAATATTCACAAATCCCTTTTCAATTTAAATGGTTAAATAAACTTGCGTAATAACGTGAAATTATATTTTTGTTAAGCAAATACAAATTCCGAATTAATCATTTCTATTTCGATTTCTGTAATACTTAGGTTTTTAATAATTATAATAAAATAAAATTATTCACTATCAAATTAATTTTCAAATTAATCAAACCTAACGCGTTTGATATTGACGTCATCCGAGACGTGTCGACAGACTTGTATTGGCATATGAAGTGAATATCGTCATCGAACTATAATATTCCTTATCGACCGATATGCATTATACCGATATTAATTATTACGCGCCAATAAGCAGACTGGACAAGTGGAACTTTTTACCTAGTCGTAAACTCGTAACACGCTAGTAAAATTATATACTGTCTATTGATACATTAATAATATAAATATCGATATTACGATAAACGTAGTCTACAAAAACGATAAAACGGTCTTATTATTAATATTATAATCATAATATCGGTATACGTTATATCTAAAGGGTGGATGTTAACAGACTTGCAAATTTTTTACCTTTAACAGTAAACATTGTAGGGTAGGATCGAGATTTATTTTTGACCTATATAATATATTTTATTGGCATAAATTATCATATAACTTTTAATAATAAAATCTATTATTCTCAGTATACTGTGTAAAACAATTTTGTATTTTTTTTAAAAAAAATGTTTTATTCAATTTTAATGGTGTTTTCGATATTACTTTAATTACTCGCTTTAATATACTTTTTATTTTTATTTTATTTTACATAATTTGCATACAATTTGTATTTTAGCGAAAATTTTGATATATTATTGGCATATATATTGATGTTTTATAGGACATATCATTAAGCATATTTTAACATTTTATAGAGCATATATTAAAGATTTTATATTATTTTATTTATTTATTTATTATATTAAAGTTCGCTTTTAAGTCATATTGTTATTGTACGTATATGGTATATGTGATAGTCAACCTTATAGGTGTGCAGGGTGTCCAACCACTTTTATCCGCTTCAATAAGTTTTTACCTATTTCAAACGTTTTAATACGTTATATTATGCATATTTTATGTAAAAATTTCCTGCCAATCTGTTTTAAATATTAACATATTCATTACCTAAAAAGAACACTAATTATCGAACGATTAAAATTGAAAAAAAAAAAAGAAAACAGTCGCCAGAGGTCAAGATCTAATGTGGTTGGGTTTATTTAAATTACAAATTGAAAACATTTTTTTATTATTGTTATTTAATTATTATATTTTCTTTAAAAAAAAATAAAAAATGTTAAATATTGATAGATACGTACCTAGACAGATGTACAGTTACGGTATCCGCTATCCAGTAACGCGTCTACGGATTTTTTTTTTTTTTTTTTGGGGGGGGGTGTCCTAAAAGTATTTTCTCCTCAACACAGAAATTATAGATATTATTATAGTTTGATTAAACACTTGTTATGGTCTTCAGCTCCCACTCGCACTATTATTCAATTAAACATTTGCTGAAGTTATAAATCGGTTAAAACATTTTAATAATGTTTTCACAGTGTTGTAATTAGTTATTCATTCTACTATAGTTAGGTACTGCTATAATTCCATCATTTAACTAACACACTACAATAATAAATAATATAATTACCCAATATCTTGTAAAAATCTTTGTTGATTTCCTTTTTGGAATATAATAATAATTAAATGTTATGTAACGATAGAAAAACTAACCTGATATTTTGAGACTATAGGAACTAATGAATATATAATATTTTGTTTAATTTTCAGAGCAATATTAAAATTATTATTTGTCAGCCATAAAATATGTGTCACTTTACTGATATTACGTCAACACGTTATATTTATTTATAAAAAGAACCAAAACATCTAAAATATATTTTATATAATTAATAATGAAAATACAAATTTAAATGTTTAAATTTATAAGAAAACCATCCAATAACTATACTGACAAGGACAAACATAGTGGTACAAAACCCCTCCCACACACACACATACATACTCATACATAGGTCAGAGACGCACATACAGACCGTGTTTTTATTACTATCACGCGTAGTATTTAATACTTTAGTAAATTACACCCATAATAGTCGACGACGGTTTATTTTTCCGACAAGAAACGTTATGTTTGCATAGCTACAATGCACACAGTGTATACATTAATGTATATTATGTCATATTTTTATATTATATTTAACAAAAATATTAAGTACACGTACTCGTATATCCGTCGGTAGTAAAAATTAAAACCTGCCAAAACTGACGTTCGGTTTTATTGTAATTGCCACGGG
>CM023360.1:5358003-5458814 GCA_013282895.1 Eriosoma lanigerum
GCATGTACGTATATAATAATAATCATATTATTCTGTATAATGTGCATTACACGCACAAACAAACCACCGTTGTACCTATCCCGACATCAACCGTGTAAAACCCAATATCCCAGATTAAATCCAATATATCCAAGTATACAGTCAGTGCGCTCGATCGCAGGGATCGAGGGTAGTCGTATTATGATGGTCATCAGACCCTGTCAACCACGCTACATCCCGCCGCTAACCCGTTACCCGTGGACCCTATTTATTATCGCGTCGCGGAATGACGATAATTATTGGCCGCCGTTGATTGCGACCTCGTTTGATGAAGTCACTCAACTACAATTTTCTCAAAGGTAGTCTATAAATGCTTTACGCCATTTACGATAACAGATATGAAGGTTTTATATTATGGGTACGATATATTTAATACACAACGCATTATAAAACTGTATTATATATAATTTCTGACATTGACTGTATAGAAACGTTATTGTCTGGCAATGACCACGAAACCGGTAATCACCGAGAAATAATAATTATTACGAGTATAATATTACCGCACGTGTATTATATTAATATTCCATCGGAAAATTCCGAATCCTTCTTTAATACATCAGAGGCGGAAAAGTAATCGCGAATTCTGGACACGACGAGTCTGTAAGGAGCACGGGAATTTTAATATAATTAAAAAATGTTAAAACCACCCCTGGAAGAAAAGATTTATAATTGACCAATATTATTTAATAAGATACATTACCTTTATGAAACGTTTGGCTTTAGTCAACAAACCCAGAGTCGTGTGTCGAGACGATTCGTGACCCAGTGGAACCATTTCTTTTAGCTTTTCCAGGCAGTTTCTTAGATGAGCTCGTCTGAAACAAAAGTAACAATAATTGCCATTGTTAGTTTGAGTAATTCAAATTATGATAATATATAATATTATACAAAATCATTAAATTTCTTATTAATTATATAGAACAATCACTTAAATGTAGTGTTCATTTGTTTTTTTTAAAAGAAAACAAAATTTAAATTTCTATAAAGATTATTATCATATAATTTAGTTACAAATGAGGAGTTAGGAGTCTAACTTTTCTTTTAATGTTCTTAACTTTTTTTATTTAAATAAATAAATAAAAAAAAATACATATACATTTTATTTATTATAAAATATTTTATACAAATGCATAAACCTTTTTACATAACAAATGTATTTTTGAAATTAATATTCCTACTCATTTTTATTTTATTGATGCTCGTTATAATAGTATTTGCACTTTTCCAAAAGTTATATTTTATATCAAAGTTTATTTCAAATTATAGTATAAAGCGATTTTTATTAAACTATATAGTTTAATATGTACAATATGTCTATCAAAAAAATATTATATCTAATTGTCTTTTAGTAATAATACTGATATAAAATGAACAAAAAGAAGGTTCTTAATTCGAAATATTAAAATATATTTCAAATGTGAAAAAAAACGCTTGTTGGAAAAATTTATTTTAATTATTTTTCTTTTGTCGTCGTATTTGAATAATATTACTAAGCTGCTGCATAATCAATGAATGGAGGCATTGTTATTTTTTTAATTTATTTATTCTGTTATCTACATATATACTACAGTTTAATAGAAATCATATGTTTAACGTATTTATAAACATAATAAGTTTTATTAAATAAACCTGTAAAACTATATGCACATAAAACAGCTCTTGATCCGATTGAGTTGAAATTTTTTTTAATTTAATTTGTTTATACGCTATATGAAAGTTTGCGTACAATGAAATTATCACCAGACACGAATGGGCGCCAGAAAAGTTACGATTGTTTTCAGGGTAATTTTGGTAGACAGTAATTCAGAAAAATGACTAAAATACTACTTATAACAATATAGACCTCTGGGGCTATAGCTTGAACCTTAAAATTTCATTTTAGTTTGCTGCCCAGTTATGTATTAAACAAACTTATTCTAGTAGAGTTTCTATATTTAAACTTGTATAAATTAAGAACCTATCCAAGATATATCGACCATTTAATTCGTGGAGTCTAACTTTTCTTTTAATGTTCTTAAATTTTTTTATTTAAATAAATAAATAAAAAAAAATAAATATACATTTTATTTATTATAAAATATTTTATACAAATGCATAAACTTTTTTTCATAACAAATGTATTTTTGAAATTAATATTCCTACCCATTTTTATTTTGTTGATGCTCGTTATAATAGTATTTGCACTTTTCCAAAAGTTATATTTTATATCAAAGTTTATTTCGAATTATAGTATAAAGCGATTTTTATTATTTGTCGTAACAATTGCAATAAGCAATTTATGGATAACTTCTTCTTACACTACAAAAGGTATCTTTGAAGTTGAAAAGATTAGTAAATGCGAAGAAGATAAAAAATATTAAAATCACAACAATGTTTAAATAATATTTATTTGAAGTTTGATAAGTATACCATAATATACTACATATTATATTATTCTTTAATATTAAAGTTGTTAATAAAATAAACAAAGTGTTAACCCTTTTTTCTGGCGAGTGGAGAAAATTGATTCACCCCCATCGCGTATTGTATTAATTCATTTTTAAACTTATAAAATATATTTAAATAAATCATATTTTTATAATCTAAATATAATAAAATAGTAATATTAATGATTTCTTAAATAATGAATGTGAACGATGGTTACAAAAAAATGCACATGATGATGACAAGATATTAAAGTGATATAAAATATGTTTGTAATTAAAATTAAAATTAGTTGTACTATATAATAACGTGTACATTTTTTATCATAAATTGATCCGAACCAAACTTTTATTGTCTCTCATTGTGTGGGGTAAAAAAAAAATTAACGATATTGATCAATTGTTGTCTACTTGCATAGCTGTAGGAATAGAACATTGCATTTTTTGGCACTCTCGTCCCGAATATCCGACGGATAAAAAGATTTTATTTTCTTTACGTTCACTCAACATCCGGTATTTAATTAAATATATAAAATCATATTGATTCTGCGAGATTACGCGATTTTACGAAGGAAAAAATATACGATGCTTGCCACCCACGAGAGACCGGAAATCGATATGTTTCGGAATTTCTGTCTTTTATGCCCGTTGTACATTATGCCACGTATAATTTATAGATACGGTGCCGCCGACCGCAACAGAACGGATGAACAGTAGGTAGCAAATATTATATACATCTCCGCGAAATGATTACAATACATATCATGTTAAGCACTACGTTTACCACTTTTGGTACCTACATAATCGATTTGTCATTAGGGCACAAAAAAAAAAAACAAAAACAAAAAAGTGATCATGCTCTTCTCGCTACTACTAAAAAAGTTTTAAAAATGTTTCAACTTCTTTTTCTTCGCCTTACCTCCCAACTCGCTACCCTAGACCTCCATATATTTCGATCACCTACATCTCGTCCATTCACACCAGTTATCTTCATATCACTTTCAATTCCATCTATCCACCTTTTCATTCATTGGTCAAGTTTTAAAAATGTAATTAAAATATAATCAAATAATCAAAATAAAATGGTAGTCCTAAGATTTTTAATAGCTGTTTTAAAATTTATTTCACCAGGCTACAAAATAATTTTCTGTATAAAAATCCTATCTGCGTCTACCAAATCCGGTATTACACTATACTTTTTGGTAAAAACTCATTTATAAATACCATAAATCATAAATGGTACGAAAAATTAATGGCAAAACAAGAATGTACCAAAAAAGAACATTAGACTTTTAGACAAGGTACAAAAAAATGTAGAAGTGTTTAACCCGATATACACGGACTATACAGAGTGATCGGAATATAGCACTACAAAATCTAATAACCATTTGTATTACGGCTATGTAATACCAGTGTGCAACTTAACCCGATAAACAATTTCCAGTTTTATTGGCTGTAGAACACATGCGTTGATAGATAACCAGCCCGCAGAATTCATTGAGACCTATGCGTTAGGAATTTAACGCTCAACGGCGTGCGTACAGGAAAGACGAGCGATTCCAAAATGGGATATGGTTCGCGCAGGAAATGATTATTCGTCTTGCGATGCTATTTGCGCGGGTAGCGTATTTCACCGTAAATCGCCGTGGCAGACACGCCCGACGAACATCACGCGAGTATTGTACAACAATAGATAGCAGCACACCAAGCTAGACCACAGAATGGGTTAGAATTATACTTTATACTGTATTATACATATAATTACAGGTATATTGTACATCTATATTGTTAGTATTGCTAAAATACATAAGACGCGTTGATTGAGACGAAAACATTTAATTGCCTCTTCGACGAAATATATAAAATCAAATTTAATTTATAGATTTTAATTTATATATTATATGTTTTTATATACGACAGATCCTGATTCTGGAATACGTTTCATCCATTCTACGAGAGATTAAATATTATAGTATTTGAATAATAATAATAAAATTGTTGAATTGGAAAAAAATCAATCTGAGCGAAAGTTATAAATTAATTATTTTATAAAATTAATTCACTCAAAACCTATAAATTCATATATTTTAATAATTTTATCTCTAATATCTTTTTCATCTACTTTAACTTATACTTCCAGATAGATATGGTTGGTGACCTCAGTTCTACACCTACATTGATCTTGACCTCCTACCTATCATTGATTTATACCAGTTATCTTTATATCATTCTGTATACCATTTATTCACCTATTTTTCAACCATCTTCTTACCCTTTTAGCCACAACATTCGTCTCTTTTTCAAATGTCTAACAAATTTTCACTTTATCGTGTTTAAAATTAATATATTTACGAATAATAATATAATAAAAAGCCGTAAAATTTTCTTATCTCGTCAATTTTACTAAAAATTTCAACTTTAAAGCTTAGGTTAGATTTAAATACTTAAATTTTCATTGTTGAGCTTGTTATTAATATTTCAAATCTTAAAATGTAAAATTGTTAAATTGTATAGAAAACCTTTCCCATCACTTGTTGTGATCACTATGGCGGTCAAACGGGGGGGATTAGAAGGATATATCCCCCCATGACCGTTTTATTATTATGTATTATTTTTAATAATATACCGTTTATTACCTATATATTTATAATAAAAAAAAGCGGGAAGATCAATTCTGGACGTTCATTCTTCGTCCCTTCGGTCCTCGAATAATTTAGTGGTTTATTTTAATTTAGATATAAATGCAATGATATTGAAAATATGAAAATATGTTTCTAAGCGAAACTCAATATATTTCCATATTTTATACTGATAATCCATTCCAAAATTGTACGTCGTATGTAAACTACCTATAAGAATACTCAAAAAAATGTTTAGTACCTACGTTAAAAATTGCATTCGTTATCATAAAATACAAATTATTAAAATACGAAAAGCGTAATTTTGCCGATTTTTTATCATTTTTTGGTAGTTTTTCTTCTCTTGAGGGAAAACTTTTGAGAAATTCGAAAAATGAGCTTTATAAAGTACTAAGATGATATGATTTGCTATAGAAAACATACCCTATTTGAGGTAATCGGACCATTTATTTCTACCCGAAAAAAATGTTTTCATACATAAATAAAAAACAATACATTCCTTGCTCCGCTCAGAATCCAAAATAGATTTCATAATTTAATAATTTTATTACAATGTTATTAATATATTATGGCTGATATTTACAATTGTCAAAATTTATGTTGAAAAATCAGGATTATCCCCCCATGACAAAATCATTTGAACGCCACAGTGTGATATCGTACCATATTATTCTATCGGGAAATATGTGTCTATACATGAATAGAAAGAAGAAAACATAAGTACATCATCATTGTAAAACCAATATACGTTCTTCGATTCGCTCTGAATCTAAAAAGCCGAAAATCGTAAAATATACAAATAATCAGTAATAATTAACGTTATCCCGGATAAAGTATAATATAATATAATGTAATAACAATTAGTCCGGCTGTATTCGCATTTCTATTATAATATAATATTGTTATTATGCGCGTACGATATTATTATAGGATTATATAGGTCTTGCGTGAAATTCAAGGAAAACGACAACACAAGTACTACACATATAATAATAATAATAATAATAGGTATGTACGTTTTTGTTCAAAATTTACATACGTATCAGTTGTACAATAATATAATACGACTTCATATTGGGCCCTACGACGATGTACGTATACCTAACCTATACACGTACATAATATAATATAAACAATATATGTATAGTGTAAACCTAATACATTATACGGTTGACCTTACTTTCGCTTTTAAATTAAAATAATTGCAACTTTCAGTGATTACACGAGCGCACAGACAATTTGCAATTCTATAAGGGACGGATAGTACGTATTATACATATTGTATTATGTTATATACGCGAATGAGGTAAATGTGTTATTCGCGTGACTATATGCGATATATTCTAGACACGAGTTGTTTAAATGCAAATAACATTTAAAAGTACATCTATTGATATTAATGTGTAAGTTAGGTTAAATAACAAAATTCATTGTATCACATTATTTGACGTTTAAATAATAATAATTATCAAAGGGTATAAATATAGATATACCAACATTATTATGCGTACACCAACGTAAAATGTATAAAAATGTGTTAATAATTTCCATTGTAACACAATTTACGTTATTTAGTTTTAATGAAGAACCTCCGCAACTGATTACAATAAAACATCAATAGATTTATTTCGGGCATCACTTCACAGGAATAATATTACCAGTATAATATCCAACATCCGAAACGTGTAGGAACTCATAGAAGAAGAAGAAGTTTTAATGCATTTACTTTAAGCATAATTCGTAAAACAGTATTAATTCGTTTTAATTATAATATTATACGCGACAGTCGTTTACTTACGTTTAAATCTGTAATTAAATGCGTTTTTTTTTTTACGAACTTTCTATTTTATACTTATGGTCGTTACTTCAATATTTAAAATTTAAATTTCTCAATTTTCTTATTTCTAAATGTAATTTTTTTATAACATAACAATAATATAAATTATATTATATTTTTGAAACTTATAATATTGAGAAAAATGTAGTACATTGTCTATTTTAAGTTAATTGCTGGTTATATTACCAGATCGATTTTACAAAATGAAACACTAAGGCAATTCATCAGAAAGTCTTTCGACAATCTTCCAGCTGATAATTTTTATAATAAGTTATAAGTAAATGTAAAGTATAATATGCTTAAAACTACCTGTGCTTTAAGATAATATAATATTATATAAAACAATTGATAATAAACTTAGGTATTATTTTGAGAAGCTGCAGGTGGTTTCCTGGTAGGTATAGGTTTCAAGTATATTATAGTTATTATGCTGAACTTACCTTTACATAATATTATTATTATTATTAACTAACTATAATACTTCAAACATTTATTACGTGACCGGTATTATATTGCTGAACCATGAAATTAGTTAAATTTACTCTCTTGGGCGTGACGATCAATGTGTCAAAAGGAAGTGGGTATACCACACATATATAGCATTTGCTGTCGACGGTGGTTTGTTTCCGTGAACGATCCTAATTATGAATAGGGTTGGCCTAGGCGTGAAGACAGCGCCAAAACTATATGCAAAATATAAGTGAGTAATTTATTCCGATAGGTTCCCTATTTATAATGAACGTTTTAAATATTTGCTTTAATCGCGGTTTTGATGCGGTTTGTAATAATAAACTATTCACATAAAATATCGAATTACATTGAAATGTTTGAATACTTATCGGAATTATAAATGATAGCTCAAATAAATTACATAAATAATGAATATACCTACAATAAAGTACAATGAAATTAATTATGACAAACGAAAGTTAGAATCGATCCTCTTACCACAATCAAAACGAAACGATACCAATCCACCGAACATTGCACTGAACGTGTGAACCTAACCTATGTATATATTTTTTCTCTATATACGTTCCGTAATTGTTTCATCAAATTCGTCAGTGCTTTCGTTCGTCCGTCGTTGCTTATATTCTGCTGCATACGCATACACATATACTATAAGTATAAAATATATATATTATATTCGAATATCTTGACGTGGTCTGACAACGGTTGACAGGTCATCTGACGACCGTGAACCCCTTTTCTCCCATGTTGTAATATTTTTTACCCTCATCGTTGTGAAA
Source organism: Eriosoma lanigerum (assembly GCA_013282895.1). NCBI lineage: Eukaryota > Metazoa > Arthropoda > Insecta > Hemiptera > Aphididae > Eriosoma > Eriosoma lanigerum. Next base: position 5,366,195 of record CM023360.1, read on the forward strand.
AAATAATGAAATTCTGAAGTTGAGAAAAGTAGAGGATAAAAAATAAAATAAAAATATACATGCACGACGACTATAATTTAATTTTAGTTTTAAAAGTATGCGTAAAGACTGCTGTTGATAGAAAAGGACATGCGTCTCATGGAAAACTCGGTCCGGCGATTTATGGTTACTGCTCTCAAAAATCAACTACTTGTCACATGACATTTCAACTGATAATTACGCAATTTGACATTTATACACATGTCTTCCGTAAACAATGATTATAATAATATACAACTTCTATGACCGACGGATTAGCCGAACCTTTTTTAAAATATATCGCGCATCGTACAGCTATAATATAATTACAATATTCCGTATATCAGTGAAGTGTGAACACTTTTAAACAATAGGTATATAACTATTAGAATTTCGGTTGCAAATTGAACAGCTGAATACAGTAAAACGTTTTCTAAATTTACTATCGTAGCAAGTCATTTATGACGAGATTTATTCATTAAACATCAAACACACTCGACAATACATGCTAAATCACATAATATATAGTTAGATAGATGTTTACTCTGTACACTTAAAACAAAATGAAACGAGCGAAAAGATACAAATCGTATTTCATTCTCTTGTCGTTTAATTATTTTCGAATTGTTATCAACTTGAAAGCGGACTCGGCAGTTGTACAATGTATAATAACGTGGAAGTTGGTCGCTCGAGCTGTCGTTATTGAATATTATAATATTGTGCTTTAATTGACTGTGACAAGAATACGCATGACGTAAAAGTGCGATTTTTGTGTTCATTTTACGATATCTTGTATTTGATATTAATATAGTTTCTGGTTACAGTCGTCTCGTCGTTATTGTCATCGCGATGTTTCAGACAGGTGTCAGCATAAATTATTGTCCGCGCAGTGATTATATTAAAGGTGTTAGTAATATTAGTATATACAGAGATGATTTTCTCACACAATATAAAATATACATGTATTATTATTATACGTTTATCCGTTTATATGATGTATTTGAAGACAAAATCATAAACATATTTGGAAAAGGAGCAGAGAGAAAACGGCCCTTTTAATTGCTAGTATATAATATGGTTCAGAACGATTCGTCATTCGGTTCTATTTTATTAATCTGGCGACGGTATAATTTTGCGCAATTTAATTATTTTGTATATAATAATATGGCATGACGTGATATGACGCGTATAGCATACGATAACTGTAATTATAATAATATAATATTGTACAGAATACACTACGTTACGATACGTCGCGTATAACATTGTGCTGTACATCGCGGGTGACAGGTCCGTTATAATATTATATTATTAATTGACCGTTTAGCGAATTGGTAATGTCGCGCGGAAATGTGTCCTCTCTCACTCTCACGCGATGAATCGTTTTGCAATGGGTATACTACGCACATGTATTAGAATATGCGTCTATAGTATATTTTTATTATTATAAAAATGTGACCTCGATGTGTTGATACAGTGTTTTGGAGTCGGCGAAACCAGTGACCTGGTCATTATTAATCGACCTCGAATTTTGTTATTACAGAAATAAAAACAGGAATATTGACTGCAGTTTTGCACTAAAAAGTATCAAAGTGTGTTCCTGAAAGAAAATATCAATAAAATTATAAGTACATAATATACTTGAAATATTGAAACAAAACAATTACTTATCAAATATACTTTTCATGTTATCTTTCAAACATTTTTACTTTAGACAGCTGTTTATAGTATTAATTAGTATTAACTATTAACTATTATAATTCGATTTAATTCAATTTTTTCAACCGATTAGTCATTCATATTTATTATAAATTTTTGGATTTACACATGGATTTAAAGCATGGATTACACTTACGTGTAGCACCAAATTTGAATAGGTAGTAAAAGTTATATTGGTACTTATTTCCACAACACAAGACCTAGTTATGAACATTACAATAAATTATGCCATAGTATATTATTATAAAAACAACATAACAACCAACTTTAATTAAATTTGTTTGATTTGCGCATCGAATAAATGCGATATTTGCTTGAAATAATTTAATACATTTTATCGTTCGATAATAAAATTATTACATAAACGTGTTTATAGAAAAATTCTATAAAATATATGACTGTCATTGCCACTATTGATTTTTTAATATACAAAATCAATATTAAATAATCGTGTTGCATTAGATTATGTATTCATTCATTTGAATCGATTAAAATATGCGTATAATCGGTTAAAAACTTCTTAATTAGGTAAATAATTATAACTTTCGGGAGAAAATTTGTTCGACAATAACTATTGTGAATTTATGCGAGGTCAGCAAATTTTTATTTTGAAAAAAGAGTTTACAATTTGAAAAAAAAATGAAATATATCTTTATTATCGTTAAAAAATCACTTCTATTTCTCTTTTGCATTAAACCATAAAACATATTTATGGCACGACTACATACTCAAACATGTTAATTTCAAACATAAATATTTGAATAAATATACACGACGTACAAAATAGTTGTATAAAACTAATTAAACTTGAATAACAACGTCCTAATGGTAATAAACTAATAACTAATAATAATACTTACTTATTATATTTTGGATTTTATACATATTCTGTATATGTTTTGAAAACACAAATTTAAAGCAGTTAATTTTGTTCAATAACGCCAAAAAAACGTGTATAGTCTATTAAAAGATATTAATATGTTTTGAATATTTGAAAATAAGTGACGAGTACTTTCGGTTTGTGGTCATGTATAGCTATACAGGAATCTTTATCAACAATTCTAAGTGACGAATTGTTTATTTGATTTTTTTTTTTTTTATGAATTTAAATGTTATAATAATGAACTATTAATTTCTTTGGGTTTTCGTGACGAGCTAAATTATTGTACCGTATTAATTTTGCATACGCTCTAATTGTTACCGCATTAAACCGAGGTAATATGAAACAAAAATCAACATCAATTAACAAACCCCCTTTATTATCCCTCACAGAAAACTATCGAATAAAATAAAAATTAATAACCTCTTGGGGATCGCGTGTTATATAATAATTAATAACGAACCTATATAATGTCCTCTTTAAATATCAAAACCGGAAAAATGAAACAACCAGCAAGCGCGCACATTGCACACATAACTTATCACGCAAACTTTTTTACCGTGTCTACAAAAAAAAAAAAAAAAAATGTGAAATTTTACCGAAAACAGGCAAAAACTATAACTCTTAATGAGAAATTAAGATGTTGCTTTTAAATTATCTTCGAAATAGGAAATGGCATCTCTAATTATTGTATAATATTTTAAACATTATTTCATTACATTACTTCATATTATATTTTAAAAACGTATATAATATAGATAATAATCAGTTCCTAAGATATTTTATGTATATCCTAATAATTTTAAACTTATAAAGTATGATATAATATATTCTTAAATTCAATTATTATGTTATATCATTGTATAAAACGAAAAAAAAACTTAATTGAAATTTATTGTACTAAACAATAGGTAGTCTTATTTATTTTATTTTTGACTGAAAGTGGATTTAGAAACAATTTAAGACTCCGTGAATTTTCGAAAATTATAATTTACTTAAAAAATTTAAAGTATTTGTTTAATTACATTTTATTCAAAGTTAATATAGGTACTATAATAATCAGTAGTACATAAATATAAATGGCCTCTAGCATCTGATAATTATCATTAAAATTAATATCAGTCAAATATTTAAAAATGTCGACCCAAATGGGGTCTATTGACCCCTTTCAAATCTGCCACTGTTTTTTCATAAATCATATTGATGGTTGATTGGTATGGATTTCAATAAAAATCAAAATGAAGACAAGGCAGCATGAGGATTTAAACACCATTAAAAATTAATACATAATTAAAAATAAAATGGAACTGTTATTTAATGAAAATTATATGGTACTATGGTACTATTAAAATTAAATAATAGTGAAAGATATGACAACACATTCAGTTATAAAACGGCAAATATAATTGTTATTTGTATAATTCAATTTAATTAGACTCCGTAATAAAGTTTGTTCAACTTCTCCAATATAAATTACTTTTCGTTATTTTCAATCAATTTTAAAAGCTTCATAAAAAATAGTTATTTTTTTACTAAATATAAAATATTGGATTTAAAAATAATTTTAAATGAAATATTACATAAATATATTTTGCAGTGCAATTTGCCAAATAATCTAAATAACATATTGTTATAAATTGCATAATCAAAATTACCTAGTTTTCTTATTTTTGTATATGACTTTACAATAGTTATATAAAATAAGACTTATTTTCCATAATTCAAGTAGACGTGTACATCGACATAACAAATATTATGAGACAGGCATCGTGCGTCGTTCAGTAACACGCGCGCGATAAATCATTTGATTTTTCCCCATTTCTTTTTCTCCCGACTTCGTTGCTTGCTACACGTATTAAGTGATTTACAGCCAACCTTAAGACTTCAACCCCACGTTTTTTTAAGTGACCTAAAGTGCCTTATTTCACTGTATGCCCTGTTGTCGTACCACAGGCCGCAAGCCAGGTCCCGCAGAGTACGGTGTATGAAGCAGCAGCAGAGGGACGACAACACGCGTATCCTTTTGTAGAGCAAAACGAGAGGAGAAAATAAAACCCAAGTGAGGGTTTCGGTATTTCGGATTTATCTTTATTGCTGTAGGATACAAATTATCCCGCATCCGGAAGTTTTTCCGTGTTCAGAGACGACACTATATTATAATATATATATATATATATATTATATAAGGCTTCTCTCGATTAAAAGAGATTTACTGGTCCGGAGAAAGACCGTAAATACGTCGGCGCGTGGGTTAAACCGGGTGAGAGAGGGTGACAAATTCGCGAATGCGAACTGCATATATTCGAAAGGGATACCGTGCCTGCAGGTGTTTTCGGTAGCAAGAGAACAAGGAGAACGTGAATCGACACCACCATAAATTCTCTGGGGTCGTAAATCTACTATTTAAAGTGGCGACGGAAATGCACAAGAGAACCTTTGCAGGTTTTTGTTAAAAAATTATTTAATACATTTTCTCTCATTTCGTACGGACAACGATTTCGAAATATATATATTATACGAACGCAAATGTAATTAAGTAATAAACATTTATCATTCGAAATCTGTCGGAATTAAATTGTATAGGTATAATGATGTGTATATACACGCGTTATTTAAACATCTGCATAACAGCAATAGAACATGGAGATGTTGTTTAAATTGTACAATGAACATCTACATATAGTTGGTTCCGAAATTCCAAACGACCATTGATTTCATAATGAAAGGACATAAAGCTTTCACACACCGGTCGAGGAATAGACTGGATATATTTTAAGCGATTGGCGGCCGTGCAGAGTGAGTTATCGTAATTCAATAAACAAATATTTATATTTAACTTTATATTATAATATAAATTTAACGTATAATAGGTACATTTCTTGAAACTATCATGTTAATATCATGAAAATAAGTTTTCTTTAAACTATACATTTGGATTCACACATAAAAAAAATTGGAGAACATTAATATTTTATATGGTATACGACATTATACGTCTAAAATGCAGTTTTCTTTTATATTTTGTGTAGATTTTCTCTCTAATTATAAAAGCCTGCAGTATGTATGTATGTCTGATTTCAGAGAAACCCGCATATTTGGTACTACTCGTTAGATTTACTTGAAATCAAAAGCTGCATTTGCATATAACTCGCTTTGTGATGTGGGGGTAAAAGAAAAAGAACGTATACATATAAATATATAGTATATACGCAAATATATTATGCGCATAAATATACAATTACGTATATAGGTACTTGATTAAATGTAATTACATATTACAGTCACGCGAAATCAAATGCACCTATATTGTTGTAGTTTAAGGTATTGTATAATTAAATCTCAAGATCTCACAAATAACTAACGCTTAAAGGAATAATCGTTATTATACGGCGCGCGTTAGTACCCGATACGTATAATCTTGATGAGTATGTTGTTGCAACTATCTTAAGGACCTTTATAATGACTACGGCTCAGCTGTATAAATATAATATAACGTAGGTAAAGCAAATCGATTTTCCGAGAAAGTGTAATATTATATAAATTGACGAAGTTTATACTCGGTGGTTTCCAAGAGACGCAAAGTTACGTCAAACGTTTGATACGTTGAATATGTACTTTTAATATACGAATAAACTACTTGACATAATGCTACACAATTTCGCGAAATTGATTAGCTATAGAACTTAAATACTTATAACTTCTTCTCTACTTCGCTTTATATTCCCAACTTACAACTAAAGGGGGTCGGTCATCCTAGTCTTAAACCTTCATATACATTCTTCTACCACTTGTCCAACTCTTCTTTGGTATTCCTTTTCCCATTTTACCATCTACATTTATATCGATAACAACAATCACTGCCTCTGAATCATCTCTCCTCATAACATGTAATTTCTACATTTCCCTTTATGTATTCATGTATTTTCCTATATTCTCTCTAGTTAGTACATATATCCATTTAAGATATCATTTCCGTTACACTCATTCACCGTTTCATTTTTTTTTTTAAGTATATCTGGTTAAATATTTTGTCAGTTGTTAAAGTATAAACTTGAAATTATCAATGCCTTAATAGTGAGCTTTATAATAATATTATAGTTTAGTAGAAAAAATAATAAAATACATCACTGAATTATACATTCATTATACGGCAAAGTATCTTTGTTAAATAATAAATTGAACAGTAAACACAAATATATCAGTGTCATATACTTTACAGTGGCCATACATACAATTTAAAACGAGAATGTTTCATTGGTTCCAATAATATTCCGTCGGGACGCATTTCGTTCCGTTCATATCCCGTTATCGGTTATCATATTATTATTGTGCGCGTACAAGAAAATATTTTATACGCTGTATAAGAAAAAAAATATTTTTATGGCTTATTTATATTGAAACCAAAATTGTAAATAATCGGTTCGCGTGGGGAAATAAAATACAAAATATGAAACAAAAGACTGCGAAAGACATTAGATGATGAACAATCAACGTCAACGTCACGAACGCCAATAAGTGTCAGAAAGAACATTTTCACAAGGCCAAAAGGAATACAAAAAATTATGCTTCATTATTATTATTATAATAATATATTATATTCAATAATAAATCAAGAATATTAAATACGTTCAAAACATACTATTGATGGACCATTTTTTTTTCTTTTTAATAATATTGTGCACTGTAAAAATTGTCAACTGTCAGTAAAATTCAGGACTTGGTGCGTAATATCGAAAACCTTTAAGCTTATATGGTCGTAATACCGTGACAGCTATGTATGACGATGCGACGGAGGAAAAGTCTCGCGTATGCACTTAGGTAGACTTAACTACCTTATAGAATAAAAATAATCATAATCATAATATATAAACGGTACTGAAAACCACCGTAGTGCTTCAGCGGCGGCTTATCATATAATATATATATATATAAAGTTTATTTGGAAAGGCATAAAAATTCACGAGTCCCACCGAACGGGAAATAAAACTACTGCCGCCGTCCGTCGCATCATCCTTCGGGTTCTGCAACGAGCTTTTCACGTCCCTCATCACGCGCGCGCACATATTATATATATTTTATACGTGGGCGCGGAGAATAACTCATAAATTTTTATAGCCACGATTTCCGGTCCAAAAGATATCTGCCCGATCGAGTAACGATAACGCACAGCCGACTCTTCATTTAATTTTACGACTTGCTAACCCCCCTCTTCACTTGACAAACCCATAGACCGACTGGCGACTGGCAACACTGACGACAACGTATCCATTATTATCAATCCCGCCCCCGACAACTAACTGAACAGACACACAAACACATACACATCATACTCTGAAACGAATTTCTATCTGCCGGATAAAATATTATATTATTATATAGGAAGATATATAAAACGATTAAAAATTAATGTACAACACAAATATGATAAGAATTACCATATGTTATAAATGTTATCTCCATTATTCTTGCAAAGTAAAATTTCCAATATATACTTTACAATTAGGTTTGATTTTGCAGAGTCTTTGGTCGACAATTATGACCATCGTACACGACGCGGTATCAGTTTTTAGTCTGGTGAAAACAAACAATAAAGCATTGAAATTATCGATGTCGTTAGAAACGACGGCAAAAATATAATAAAAATTATTCTTAAACTTGAATATCGTTTTCTATAGCAACGAGAAATAAAAATGAAAATACAAATTGTTTTCAATTCGCGTCAATAAAACGAAATGAAAAATAATAATAATAACAGTAATATTACAAAATATCATTATCGAAGTTTTTATTATTACGTTTTCTGTTGAAAATAAATTCAAATTTAATATTGTTTTTATATTATTTAATATTTCGTAAATAATCTGAATTTTCTTTGTAAATCTTTTCCGTACAAAAGTATACGTATAATAGTTATTTGTACGATGAGCTCACGCAAGAAAAACGATAATAATTTCCTGTTAATTTTCCAATTCCATCAGCCCCGCAGTTAAAGTATATAATATTTTATATACACACGCGTAATAAATTATATATTGTATTACTCAAAACCACATTGTTTGATGCAGTTGTGTTGTGTTCATCTCATGACATTTACCGCACATATATAATAGACGAAAACAAACTTGCTAACAATGCCCACACATATACACACGAGGGAAAAATGATGAACAGAAAAAAAAATTGTTTTATATACTTTTGTGCGCCATTTATTTCGCCGTTGGTGACCATAAACCGTGAACCATGCGTGTCGGTAGCGAAGCAATAATTCATTTCATACCGGTTAAAAAGATATATTTATGATTTGTTATTTGTAGTGTTTTTTTTTTCACAAACTCGCATATATATATATATATATATATATATATATATATATAGAAGCGGCTTAACTGAACGACAAAAATTAATATACGCATTTTTTGACAGTATTGTATTTATGCGGCGGCTGATATAAAAAGTTACATTAAGTATAAAATATGAAAAGTCACAAAATGGCCGAGAATCAATAACCGGATTCTTTCGGTTCGAATTTGACGTGTAATTTAATAAATTTCCGAATTCTCGTATGGTTATACGTAATATTATATTTCGCAATATCTATGTAATATACACATATAAAGTTATCAAAAAAAAATCACTATTTTAAGGCATCTAGACAATGAGAACGTGCGAATAATATTATTATAATGTTAATAATGCTATAAAAAACCACTCGTCGAGTATTTACGTTAAAATTTCATAGATTATTATTTAATCAAACATATTTACAGTACACAAATCCATGTAGTTTTAGGTAACAGTGAAAATAATTAATAATATTATATTATTATAACATTAATATATCCACATAAACGTTGAAAACTACGAACAAAAATAATTACCTAAAACAATAGATTGGTTTCTGTTTCAGTTTCAGTTTTTTTTTTTTTTTTTTTTTTTTTTTTTGGGAAGTTAATAGTTGTTTACTCGTTGTTTACACACTACTTCTATAACGCCATTATACTTTATGCAATATTCGTATTATGTATAATAAAAACGAAATGTAATTGTTTTGTTTAGTTAAATAAAAAAACTCCCGTGTATCGTGACTAGTATGTATAGTTAAAATAATAATTACAAAAAATAAGTATCAAGAATAAAAAAATTGTGCCGGAATTTTTACGTAGCAAACAAACAAGAGTGAAAATAAAACAAGTAATATTATCGAATATGTTCGAACTTTAAACAATGACGGCGATACTATAAGCTATGTTCATATAATTTATTTGGAATCTCAAAACTGGATTGTTTGAGACTAACAATAAACACACTGATAACGGCTTATAAATATATGTAATAATAAATATATACCATAACAAAATATCAATATTTAATTAATACTTTATTTAGTACCTACTGGTTTTATGTTTTAAACTGTTTCATATTATATATCATAATTAAATATTATTTTCCCATGGAAATTTTAATTAATCAAACTACAAAGTACAAATGTATGCATTATCTATATAGAATATTAGACACAAATAAATATGTGGGGTTGCAGAGTTTGTAAATTAAACAACGTTCGTTGAAAATTTAAATTAAGCATTATTACACTGGTCAAAACGGGAAAAGGTCAAATTATAATCTATAGTGTTCGCTCAAATAATCAGTTTATTGAACTAAACTATAAAGCTTGAATACATCATACCCAAATAACGTGATCAAAGGATATAGACGTTTATTGAATCTATAATTGTGAATTTATCAGATTAAACGTTAAACCATGATATTAATATTATTAGCTAAACTAATATATCAAATTAATATAAAAAGTTGGTCCAACCATTTTTAATTTGTATAACTTCAAATTTACATAATAACTCGTATAGGTGCCAAGAGTATTAGATATTACTTACCTACATATAGTAATAATGCATAATATGGTAATCGGTGGCTATAGTCATACCAGTTTTGGAAAAAAAAATAAACTTCATAAATTGTATTTATATAAACGTTCTAACATTGGATATATATTTGTATCTATTTTAAGTCAATTATAAAATAATTAATAAATACTAAAATATATTGAATAATGATATATAATAATATAATATAATGATATAATATAATAATGATAAACGGTTGTCATAAATAATAATAGTTGGGCTCTATTTCCCCCCTCCTATATTCGAATTTCGAAATTATTATTTTGCCAGCAGTTTGTGCATCGGTTAGGTTAGGTTTATTTTAAATGGAATCCTAAAGCGAGAGAGATGTATCGTCTGATATAGTATTATAGCCATGTCTTGAGGAGAGATGATTTAGTGGCAGTGATAATTGTTATAGAATTGTGTGTAGAAGGTAAGAGGGGGAGAGAATGACCGAGGGTGATATGGAGATAGATAGCTGGTGTTAATGGACGAGAGGTAGGAGATCAAGACCAACGGATATGTAGTAATAGGGTGGCCGGATCGGCCATCTGATTGGGATTGTAAGGCGAAGGAAAAGGAAGAGAAGATGAATTGAAGTTCGAAAGGAAAGTTATGTGTTGTTTTTTATTATATATATATATATATATATTATAACTTATAAGCAGGTATAGGTACTATTCACAAGTTAAAATAATTCAACGGAGTTTCACAATTTTATCGTCCGAAAGTCACTATCACGTTAGTTTTTTATATTTACCGATATGAAATTAATTAATTTTCATAATATTTTTCATTCCCCCTCTCTTGTCGCGCTGTTGGCCCTCGACACCAGTTGTATATATTATTATTATGCACGTGCGTGTGCGCATATTAAAACGTTGTCGTCGTCGCAGCCGCCGCGTGCGATAATAATTATTAAATGCACACGCGGTGTAATTAGAGTGAAAATATAATATAATATACGACTACAGCGGAAAAACACAAAATAATTTAATACGCAACGGCGGCGGTTCTTGCGCGCGCGAGGCTTTCTCGTGAAAGGGCGGAATTTACTGCCGGAGGTCACGATATGGACTCCGGTGGTCGGGTGTACTCGTTCGCCAAGGGTTTTTCCTTTCTCCCCCTTATTTTTTTCACTTTCCCTCCAACCTATCCTGTACCGCACGAGAACCTCGACGGCGGCTCGTAATCGTTTTAATTACATTTTTAATCAACTCTCGTTTCTTTCGAAAACTCGGGAGTAGAACAGTGGTACATTATACTTTATACCTACAGTACGTATAGGTATATAATATACTAACCTAAATTAACCATATAATATATACCATGTTATGTATTCTTATAATTATACTGCGGTAGTTGTACGGTATAGTGGCGGTACAGTGGATGTAAATGGAGGTAGTGTACGTACCTCTTTGCGAATTATATCCTATATTATATATTGATATAGACGGACGAACGCAGCTTCCAATATGATATAAATGACATGTAGAAAACGTATTGATATAAAATGTCAAAATGATCGTTATTTTTAGTCACGATGCCGAAAAAATTGACAAATAAAAACAAGCACAAATCATTCCGTGTAATATACGTAAAGATCAATAAATTTTGTTTTACTATATACCTAGTGTAATAATGTTATGTTTGATACATTTTATTATTAAATAAATACGTTATTCGATTTAAATAATAATAATAACAGTTCGGCGGGTAATTTAATAAATGACTACGTATAATATAAGTCAAGCTTGTTAAGCATTTTTTTATTAAGACATAATATTCGTTTTCAGTAGACAACAAAATAATAACAGTAATAATAATTAAATTACGAGCGAGATACCGGTCAACGTGGAAAATTATAATATATTTATGCACTGTACAGTGCATATCGGACGAATAGTACTATTAATGAAATAATTTATATTTAAATTTGTTTGCGAGACAATCAAAGAAAGAACGGAGATTAATAAATAACTATATTTTGGTCGTTAGTTTTTTTTTTCTTCAAATGTTGATAGAAAAAGAAAAAAGAAATGAAAAAGTTATTATTCAATCTTATCAGCAGGCGTCATTATGGACTTACTGAAAAATTAAATACAAAGTATACGATAGTGAGAGGAAAAAGAAACGTTAATTGAGTGCTACTGTGTCATATATAGAATATAGTGACAAAGTAGACAAAATTTGTTTGGAAAAGGTTTAAAATTTATAATCGACGTTATAAACTGTATACAATCTTCGCATTGTTAAACACGATAAATATAATATTTAATTTCGACAGCACATTAAACATAATGATAACCATTATTCGTGACCATTATTAGTGTGGTTGCTAATAAGCGACGTATATGCAATATTTAAAGGCTTTACAAATTATCTTCTATTATTATTTAAAAATTTCACTCCACACTCCATAGAGATATCAACTTTAAGTTTTAATGAAATCCTGGACTTTTGATTTTCCAAAATTTTAAACAAATAATTTTCTAGGAACGATTTTTTATTTGTTTCACGGGTTGGGGGTGACAGAAATATACAACGATGAGTCTCGGCTGCTGCAGAGCAAATGATAAGTTTTCAGCTCTAAAATATCTAACGTTATGTAGTTGTGCGTATGTGTGTGTGTGTGGAAAATAGGAATATAAAACAAACAAAATACATGAATCCGGTAAAAGCGGGGAAGCTGGAGAGGGTTTCGTTTCTGAGGGTGTTTCTGACGAAGAATAGAACTCGCGGACAATTCGTACACAGAAACATTATAATACAGTAATTTGTCGATGAAGGCACGGAAAAGATTTTAGCTTTGTGTTATAAATCTATGAATTATGAATGGAATCCGACGTTCTCGTAGTAAAGTACGTCGAGTATTATATATTTATGTCTGTATAGCAACAACATACATGGTTTGGTCTATAACCACGTATAATATATATCTTTGTGTGGGTGTGTTTTTTTTAAAGAGCTACTGAAAATCATTTTTAGTTTTCGAGTGGTTTACAAGTACATCCGCGATTGCTTCCGCGGTTGTTGCTGAATACTTTTCACAAGAGGTGGCATAAAATGTACACGTATATACAAATCGTATAGGTGAATTATACCTGCCGCAGCCTGAAATCTTAGCAAGAAACGATTGCGTTAACGATCGATATGAAAACATTTGTATATAGTATTTTTCAATATTATAATAATTATCAGTAGTGGTTTTACGGAATGTCCATGGGGACTAGACCCCCAGATGCCAATTTAAAAATATAATAGTATATATTATTTGAAATATACAATATTTTTAACATAAATAAGACCTTTATAATACATTTTTTTTTCGTTTTTAGAACGAGAGAGAGGGGGGGGGGGGTAGAAAAAATATGGAGACTAAGAAAATATTGAAAGCCCATTATTGATAACTATAGTTAAATGATTTGTTACGATATAGATAAGAAAAGGATAAGACACGAAAGTCAAGTTTAAATTGTATACAATAGTATATAATTAAAGTCCATAATATGTTGTGGCATTGACACAAGTAGGGGTGTGCTGTGGGTCATTAGCACCTCTTAAGTGAAAATAAGTATCCCTAAATAATCTGAATAAGTTGAAAAAAATTAATTTTTTCTTCTAATATTATAATAAAACTAATATAGCTTTTATAACACAATAACAATCTTACATAAGTTTTTAATATTATATAATAGAGAGTTCTTATAATAATATTGTTTATTAGATAATATTATGTTGAATGACATGTTATTGTATTGATTTAATTCTGTACCTAATGCGAATTAAATTTATAAATGTATAAAATATTGAAAAACTATCAAACTGTCAAATTTTCGTGTCTGATGACCTGATGTGTTTATGGACAAATACATTTTGTGTAGAAAAAGTGGGAACACTTACAATTTGCAAAAAAAAAACCTGCAGCTCAAGCACCTTCTTGTTTTGATGTTTTAGTTGCGCGTATGTGTTGAGGTCATTTTTAGATCGTTTCAACATTTTCCATATACTACAAATAAACTAAGTTATATTAATATCTATGACTGTAATATTATATTGTTCGCATAAATAATATCCATACATTATCCTTATATACCTTATATGTATATGATAATCTAGAGACTAGATGGTAACTATTATGACTACGAGACTTGGGCGCCAGTATTTTAAATGACACGACAGTTTAATATAATATTATGATACCTAAATCGATATAATAATAATATAATAGGTACTTAATTTGTGTAATAAAGAAAAATCCGTCAGGTACAAGTTAGTGGGTAGTGCGTCGGTATAATAATTTACATTCGACGCGTTTGGATGACCGTCGAAACACAATAATAATTAATACGTTGTAATACATAATATTATCATAATATTTGATATAAATAGTGATGTTTATCGACACGCGATCTATGATTTTTATCACAGATCGAGTCTTTGTTGTTTATGCTATATTATTGTTACAGAAACAAACAAACGCGATAATTTGCTCGTACCGTTAGAAATTCCGAGAATTTGTTAGATGATTTGTCTCGTGTATACCGCCGACTCAACAACAACTACACAGGAAATATTATTTTTTTAACCGCCCACTTTGTTATAATATACATAATATATTGTATAAGTATTGTATTGTACCGTAGGTATATGTGTATAAAATAGTAGTTAGTCGCTGCCGTCATTAAAATAACAACAGCACCGAACACAATAAAGAACCGAAGTAATTAAAATTGTCCGCAACTCGGCGCAGCAAGTTTATATGTTAGGTATTATATATATAGTTATAATAATATTATAATGACAATAGACACGTACAAGCGTATTTAACGTCAAAAACATCGTGTACGACGGAATCGATTCCATTTCATCGGTTTAATCATTTTTGAACATTTAATTAAACGTCCGTTAAAAACCGACGAACATCATAAAATATAATGTAAAAGATTATATTTTAATATGAAACCCTTTATTTATATTTTAACCATACTCAAAAGATATACGTGTATACGCCGTTTGAAAAAAATCAATTGTTATTTTTCCGAAATAAACGTACTACCTACATGTTAAATATTAATTTTCCATATTTTTATAACGTATAAACAAGCACTCTTATATGTGTATCGATTATTTCACAATACGATTTTCAACAAACCCATTGAAAATGTATTATATTATAATAATAATAATAATAATAATAATAGTTTGTCGTGATATGGTCGTTTGGAGATTTTTATATTTAATTAAATCGAAAAAATTTATAGATTGAATTGTTTTTGTTTCCCATCATTCCGTACAGCATACAATATTTTATAATAATATACAACAATAACTAAGAGGTTTTCAAAATAAATATATTTTTAGTAAATAACATTTTTATCACAAAGAATAATTTATCGTAAAATATTTTTTTTTTTATGAAACTGCGCTTCCATACGTATTTACTTTATATCCATATTTGCTTTTGCGATAAAATAAAATATTATTAACGTTTTATTAACGACACGCATTTAAAACGTGTATACCTATGTAACAATATATTATAAAGATTAGGATTAGATAACGTGGAACGATATCCATCTGGTTTATTAACGAGTGTGTGCACACCAGTGAATATGGTACAATTAAAACGCTGTAATTTGGCGTAAATCGAGTGTAGTCGATTTGAATTGAAATGGACAAAATAACTATGTAACAATGAACTAAATTATTATTAAATTATTCAATGTCACTATTTTAACGGGGGTCAGATCGTTATATGCATATACCGGAAGAAGACGGCCGGTTTCGAACGCTCCAGAAAATTGCGTTCCGCATCGTATGCTATCGTCGATGTGTAAATTTGAAAGCCAACATTGAAAAAAGAGGGAAAAACGAACAAGTAAATAAATAAATAAATAAACAACTATGAATTATGATTGGATTTTTATATATTTTGTAGGTACGGAAATTTGAAATTTTAAAAAAGTACCAAATTTATTCGTAATTAAACTCATCTTAATCCTATAGTTGTTTATTTGATTTCTCTCGTTATCCGTTTTTTCCAGCTGCCGAATTGCATACGCCACGTCGGGATTTCGGATCCGAAAATCGTTATTAACGGTCTCTCGTAAATATTTAATATTTAACTCTTATTAAATATACATAAAAGTTTTTCTTTTCTTTTTTTATTCGCCTCTTCTTACTCACCCCTTCCCGCCAACTACACACTTTTCATCACAAAACTCCCTGTAATGTTTATATGTATATTGTATACGCGTCCATCGCCTCCGCCGACGCCAACGTTTACTCGGGCACGAAGTCGGATGTGGTAAAGCAAACTTCATTGTTTACACGGTATCCGGTTTACCGTATTGTTGGTTTAGGATGAATTATTTATATTTGAACTCCTCCGGTATGAGAGAAGAGAGAGAGAAAAAACCGAAAGACGATGGACTCTCCGTTATGTACATACGGTGCAGTATTTTTTACATTAAAGAGGAAAAATAACACCTTCCTGGTAAATATCTAACTCGAATGTCCGCTTGCGTTTGAGCGATAAAAGGACACTATACAAGCGTACGACAAAATATACCATCAGGTACCTATATGATAATATTATTTTTCCGTATATTATCTAAACGAGATTTTGTTTACTGCATAATATAATATTTTATGTGTCCAGGCCGATGACAAACATTGTAGACGAATTATCGAGTTTTAATGTTGAAAGAAAAGCCGAAAATCCCGTTGGCCAGCCGACGGATCACATTATATTAATAATAGGTTTGATAACCTTTAGAGATATACGGACGAATAATATTCACTTCTGCATTTAAATTAGTTTGGTCAATAGCTCAATCTAAAATTATATTTTTAGATGTCCAACGCTACAGTGTTTATCGTTTGCGGGCACATACAATATACATATTCTAATTTGTTATCTGTGTCATAATATAATGAAAAATTAAGAATAAAAAAAAATAAATTAATAAAAAAAACGTGTTTTATAAAATAAGAACACACATAATGTATAAATAAACATTTCAAAATAAATTAAATACATTTTAAAAAGCGTAAACCAACGAAAAATAAAATTTAGAAATTCACTATTCAGCGTACATGCAACGTATATATTTAATTATTATTCCGCGTAAATAGCACATCATACTGCCAAGTAAATAATAATTTTATACATCACTTGTAAAGTTCGTTTTAGAAAAAAAAACCGACCAGTACCTACATAAAATTGGTTTTGCACGTAGCACTAAAGAGTTATTTGTGTAAGTGCATTTTACGAAACGTATTATTATAATACATATGTAAATATAACAATATAATTCGAGTTCGTCGGGCTCTAAACTATATAATTTGTCATTAGCAGTGCATGACCATGTTAATTATTTACACCTTCTGAAGTAGGTATATAATATGTTGTATGTATAACGTAGATGTACACGAACGAAATTGGATTTGCGTAAAATACAATACAAAACACTGTAAACTGAACAATTTTAATTTTTCATTAAATGTACATCTATTGTAATATTATAATTGATACCAGTGCCTTATTGTTATTAAACTTATTACAGTCCAGTTGGCGAACATTTATGATCAATCTATATATAAATTATACCATACTCGTGATTTTAAACGGTAACTGGATTATATAAACACACGGGTACCTATACTTATATTATCGAGTATAAATCTTCGCACTTTAATGTTTTATGTTTAAAGTGGGTGGTTGTTTAAGAATAATTTGGACGTGCAACAATAATATTATACACCTACAATAAATATAATATGCGTGTGAGATATCTGTGTAGCCTAACACAAATTGTGGTCATGTATGCAATAATCTGTAGAATATAAAAACATAATATTATAATATGAAACTGTTTTAGAATGTAGGATCTATACAATTATGGTAAAACTGTTATTTTTAAACGTTCATTTGTGGAGAGACGAGGCAGTCAACTTTTTAAAGTCAAATGTTTTTATGCAAATATTACTCAAGGTTATATTTTAGTAAATCCCAAATGTAAAACTCATTGTCTGACAGCGATTTGACGGTTAAAAAAATTGTTAAACGGTTTTTTAAAACATTAATCTTCCAAATCAATTTGTATTACTCATATAAGAAAATTTCCGTAACCTTAAATTCCGCGTGACATACGTACTCATATATATACTATGTGTATATAATATATTATATAGGTATACCACGGTCGATTCGTCCAAGACGATTCGACTTAGCTGACTTACCTCCATTCGTGGACGACGGTGCGGCAATCAATCATCGCAGCTTCCGCCTTCTGCTAAGGGGCTGCTGCAGAAAGGTTTTCGAAATTAGAACACCAGTATACTTCCTACGTGTAAACTTCACCACGTGACTTAGGGAGACAGTATTTTAACACGCATGCGATTACATTTCACTTATTTACGTACTTTATGATAATAAAATATTGATTATGGATAAATTATTGATATAAATTATTATATTAAAAATCCACATTATACACGTTATTGCTGTCCACTGCAAGTACGATAAAGCGCAATGCAACGATAATGTCTATTAAATGATGTAAATAAAATATTATAAATGTGGAGAAATATACAAATTGGAGATTGATCGAACATAATATTATAAATATTGATTTTAAAAAATAGCGTAGGCATATATATCAGATAAATATATGAATGTGGATCGTATAGAAGCAGCAATTTACATTAGAATTCGGTTAATTTTCAAGGGATGCTAATTTGGGTCTTGTAGAGGGTGTTAATGACCCGTGACACTCATGTACCTTGACATCCGGTGCACGCAAGTTGCTTACGTAATACATATATTATATTATATTATTTGTGCCACATAGGTCGCACGAGATTCATAGAGGGGAATCGTTGCGTCCCGTCTTGACGATATCAAAAGCATTATTGTGACGTATACGCTGCCAACAAGGACTATATTATAATACCCATCAATTACATATACCATCATACTGCATTATTATTATTATAATATAACATTTATATTGCGGTCTGCGGGTGCGATTACATTAAGCATAAGCCGAATATAAATCCGAAATAAATCTGAACCGATCATGACGAACGATTTCTGTATTGTTTTTGTGAACCTCGGAAGCACCAAGCGATTATGGTCTGATCCGGGACGAAAGTAATATTAAAAATTATTATTATGTCCGGAGCAAGACGTGTATAAAATGTGAACAATTTGACGACCGACATGGCGTGAAACCGCGGAAGGACCGAAACAATTTAATTCCGATTGTGTTACACCGGATGTACGCTGTGCGTTTCATCTAGAAAGGTGAAGTGAATATACTTATGTCCGTACGCAGGACCCATATTATAATGTAATTATGATGACGAGTAATGAAATCTACGCTCTTAGCCCTAATAAAGACTTGAATATCCTACGTGTTTTCTCCGATTCGTTAACGTTTTTGATGACGATTAAAATTATTCGACCTAATCATTTTAAATCTAAAAGGATAGAGTGATTAAAACAATTGCACGCATTTTTATTAAACTTTATAATCTGTATATTAAGTATACGATATGCCTATATAGTTAAATCAATCGAAAAACGGTAAAAAATGAATAAACTTGAGATAACGCCGTAAATTTTAATGTATCTTTTCGTGTCTATAGCACGCGTCACAGTTACGGAAGTTAACCGTCGATCGATACCTATACGTTTCGTACTATACGCTCGACAAAAAAGATAATCGATATGCAGAGTATAATACCTATGTCCTATATGCCTAACGTGTCATCGCATCCGTTAATTAAATTATATTTTACATATCATAATATGCAAAACAATACAGTACTGTTCAGTTGAAATTTTTCTAGTACTTTGTTGAAATACGTGGGACTCGCAAATATATAATTATTTATAAATTTAAATAAAAATATTCGCATTATATATATATATATATATATGATTATATAATATACGCATATTTAAATTGTAATCAATTTAAACTTTTTAAACTTAAAAGGACAACACGTATTAAATTTATATTATAAATTAAAATATTGGTATTGAAGTATTGACAGCAGCATCATTATGTATACAGGATGGGTAAGTAAAACGACGAATATAGATTTCGCGGTTATAACTCAAATTCATAACCGTTAACCATATTACTAATATTTAATCCACCAGAACCATAATTATATTGTCACAGAAAGGAAATCTAATATGTTATAAATTAGTATTACTAGGAAAATCTTCAGTTTATAATTCGCCCGTTACGCTGGCTCACTCTGTATGTAAGATGTTTATGGACAATGACACATCTAGTCTTGCCGTAGAATATAATTCTGACATGACATCCTATGGTATATTTAATAGAATTGAAAAAAATATAAGTTTTAAAATCTCGGTAAAAAAATGTACAGTTGTGGAAATTCACGAGAGTTTTATGATAAATATATCATCAATAATATTATATTGTATTTGTTTTTGTATGCAATTTTGAAATATTGAATAATTTATATAATTTAATTTAATATATTATTGATATGTATACGTATCTATACTATATTATATAGAAAAATATTTTAGTATTAATGATTTTTTAAGAGGCATACACGTGTAGGGTATATTTTATAGAGATATTTTAATGCGCCAACTGATAATACGTCTAAAACTTTTATAAACAAAAAAGTTATGTTTTAACCAGAGTTTTTTTATATGCATAAATAATTTTATAAATTTTTAAACTTTTTAAATTTGGTAAGCCAAACCAATCATTATGATGCGCAGTTTTTGTGTTTTAATTAACTTAATTATAAAATTAATTTTATTTTACACACATAGGAATTTAATACAATATTATGTAATTTTAAATTTATATATTCATACGACTGATAACTTGAACAATACCATAAGTCTTTATTACCGTCTTCCCGAAAATTTCATTATATTAAAATACGATAAATTAATAATGTTGGTAAAATGATGATTTATTTTGATAAAGTCTGCAAACAAAGTACATTAAATAAAGGATGCAAAAGTATAGATCGTCTAATATATATATTTATATGGTATAATAATAGTAAAGCTGACTTAAATAATTTACAAAAGAATAATGAAGTAATACGTGCTTGAAGTTATTATGAAGATTACGTACAAGTGCAAATATTAATTAGACTCAGAAAATATTGCACGTGAGAGTTATTGATACGATTAAAGTGTATATTTTCATATATACTGAGTGATAACTATTTCGTATATTGTATATATATGTAATTGTATTTTAAAATTCAGAACCCCCTGTATATATAACAATGCTAATAACAAAACTAATGGTGCGAACGTCAGGTAAATGTAAAAACGTAATAATAGGCGGTAATGCAATAGTAATACTTCGTCTTAATACGCATATATACGCTTGTTAAAATTATTGCAGTTCATATATGAACTAACCAGGAAACTTTTATTCTTGTCATACTACATAATTAAAATCTACAATAGTGACGTAGTTATTTTCATATGGTATTGTTACAGATTTATATAGATTCGAATTATAAACCTGTAACGGGACAAACTGCGTGTATAACTGGCGGCAGGCGGCGGCTTGAGGAAAAATAAAATTCTAATTTCTTAAAATATAACATATTACACAAAACGAGTGTATGATATCTCGAATACAATATCAATGTCAAATCACGATAGTGATTAAATATTAAATATAAAATTTACTAAATAATACTATATCTGCGTAATGCGAGACGATATGGAGACGAGATAAAATTGAAATGATCGTTCGTGCGACAGTTTATAATGACAAGTTTATATATGGAGAATGACAGCAAAAATGAAATGCGTGTGCTTATTAATCATTTATTTATTAATAATACAGACAAGTCCAAGATGAAAAAAGAGTTACTGTAAAGAGTTACAGTTTTTGTAATATAGTAATAAACTAATGGAATAGATATATAATATGTACATTACAATACAAAGAAAAAAATTGAGATTAAATTAGTACAAATAATGGATATAAATTAAACATGAATTAATAAAAAAAATACATTAAGTATGAAATGAGTTGATGCTTAATAGAGAATAAAAATTATTTATTAGCTGCAAGCATTAACCTAATTATAAGCGAGGAATCAAGATAAATAGAAGAGAGAAATGATAAGGAATGTAGGTGTTAAACGGGTTTGACGAAGTGGAATTTTAAAGTTTATAAAGAAAAGAAGGATTAGCAACATGTCTTAAATCAACGAGTGAGATGAGTTTGAGAGTTTGCAGGACGGGAAAATATTAACGTGGAGGTTGTGCAATATTAAAGCGGAAAGCACTAATGCGAAGGAATTTTCTTTTTATCCTTTCAACTGATGCACAAGTACAAGCAATTTGAGGGTCCCAAAAAACTAATAGTGGGCGAATAAGTAACGAGTATAGTGATTAGAGAACGGATGTTAACAGGAATTCTTGAGTGACGCGAGAAATAAATCCTTGGAGTTTGAGAGCCATACAGGAAATAGACTCAATATGCAACCCTAAATCACGTAGGTATATAGGTCTATAGTGCGGTTTAATGGAATGTTGTAGATAAAATAGGGAACAACTACAACAGAAGAACTAGAACAGTAGAATGAAAAAACAAAACTTTTATCTGTGTCTGTGTTAACAGAGAGGCCGAGAGAGTGTCTTTATTTCAAAGACTTTTTACATAAATTATAGATTCGTTAAGCAATAACATTTTTTTAGGTATAGGAACCTGAATACCGTCTGGATCTATGCATTAATTATTACGTAAAGAGAATAAGAAATGGCTTATATCATCAATTGAAACACATTGATCAAGATTTGTTAGTTGTGTGTGATAGAGAATACTATTAGAAAATTATTAAGAGAATAGATTAGATACATGACTAAGAAAATATATAAAATAAAGTACATGATTAGTTAATGGGGGAGAAGAGCGGAATTTACGAACAAAGAACAAAAATGAGCATCAAGTTATATAAAAAAATGAGTCAGTGCGGGCATTAAAGTTAAGTTAAGACGTTTGAATAGGAGTTTATAATAAACACGGTAGAGAGAAAAAGATTGACAGTCAGATAGGAAGCAATTTAAATTGAATTTGGCATGAGCACGATTTTTTAAGAATATGAGTCTTTTTTTGTTCTAAGTTAAACCAAGGTGGATAGGTTAATGTCATGCTAAAAATATAGGTACAAAAGAACGACTGTGTGGCATCAACGGAATTATCATAAAATCATTCGCATTAAGTGTAAGTAAAGTGAGTTCCAAATTAAAGGAACTGAACAAATTAGGTACTGAACACTTGGATAATTGGTTTTGGAGAAGTAGATGTGTGTGGGGCTAGTTAAATGAGATGATAATTGTAAGGGAAGATCAAGACAATATGATAATGGCAGATGGTAGGTGTCAGAAGTAACCGCAGGTTTAGAGGAAAATCAACATTAAGTTGAATTTGGGTTTCCAAGTTTCTTCTATCCTAAACAGAACCATGTATATTAAAAATATTTAAGATATAATTTTGAAAAAATTCATGAAAAGAAAAGGTTTCAAGAACACAAAGAAGTTATGACAGAGAAGAACATGAAAAACAGACCATAATTATCGTTTGTCCAAGAAATTAAAGGAAGGTTGTAGTCATCACAAAAAATTATATCTATACTTAGGAAACTTGATTTTTAATAGTCAATATGACAAGGATTCACTTAAATTCGTGTCGGTTACAATTAACATTTGTGCTGTTAACAGGGGACGTAGCGATATATAGGGGCGGGGGGGTATTCTAGATATCAGGTCAAGTACCTATTTATCAAATAGCGAATGGAAAACTATATCATAATAATAATATAAACTTCGAACGGATGTGCTTTTAAAATGTAATTTTGTATATAGGTATACTTATAGGTTAAATATAATAAATGTCATTATCAACAATGGACGATTGGTGACGTAAAAAATTATTTGAATAAAAATAATGAAATACCTTTGAACTCAAATAAACATTAAATCAATAAATTTAAAATGTTATATTTTGTATAACAAAAAAATTAGATATAAACATTACAGTTAAAAAAAAACAAACCTGTGAAATGAAAACATTATTTATTTATTTTTGTATTTGAAACGACAAATGATAAATTAATAGTATACTATCAAAAATGATTAATTACAAGAAAAACGGGGAATACTTTTTACGTACGAATAATAATAGTTACTATGATACTAGTCATGCGTTTGTAAGACATTGTACATTAAAATTATTTTGTGAACGCCAATTTTGTGTGAATACAAATCGTGTGCACCGAAATATTAAGTATGCATGATTTAAATAACGTGTATATCTACTTGCAAATGACTAAATACGAATATTTAGATTCAGTTAATAAACACTCATTAATAAATACACAACTATTTGATATTTATTAATCTGTTTTTAAGAAAAATATCTATTATCCAAAATAACACAAATGTTATAACTAGAATACACTTTAAAATAATTACAAGTCTAGATAATTCAATTCAATTATAACAATATACATACATTTCCCCCTCCTCCTCACATTAGTTTGTATAATTTTGATATTAAGTACGATTTTGTATGATAAAAAATAAATAATGAGGGCCGAAAATACCCATGCGTTGAATATAGTAATATACATTGTTGAACCATATACAATTTCAAATAATACTCAATTAATCACATAACCCATATTCTATTAAATTTAGTATCTCAATAGATTTTATTAACAAGTGATGATTTAAATTGATTAAATAAGTTATAGTATAGCTTAGTTATAGTATAATGACGGGTAGACACCATTTGATTGGCCGGCATTAAGGGTTTTACGGCTCAACAGTCACAAACAATGCGGAGAATTCAATCAAAATATTGGACCTCGCACTACTGTCCTTACTGTTTTAATAGTAACGACATTGAATTGAAGAGATTAAATTAAACCTAATGCATACGAAACATTTAAAATAAACGTCAAACGTAGTTTATTATTATTTTATACTGTTGGTTTTATCTTTGTTTTTGATATATTATAATAATAATAATATCCTCAGCGAATATCAAAACATGACAATTGTAAATTAAGTTTTTTTTTTTCCGTACAAAATAATTATTTTAATAAAATGTATACGTGCGTATACGTATTGTATACAATCGTGTCCGAACCGTAACAGAGGCGTCCGGTTGGCGAGACTCGCGCACGACAGCGGTCATTCCATCAAGATATTTCCGACACTAATTTAATCAGACATTAAAGATAAGACGCCGAACATTAAATCGTATGGTATACAATTAATGTTTCCCTCCGACGGCAACCGTTATGTTGTAAAATTTATTAACCTATATAATAATATCGTCCCAACTGTATACGGATCGGGGCGAGGTCTGCGTTTATTGCTCTGGATAGAACGGCAGTCATACACTCGGACACGGGGTGATTCGGCTTAAACCGATTTCCATAACCTAACAATCCACTCGGCGTGTATTCTTATCAAGGGGAAACCTATAAGTCACATAAATGTTTCGGAGATGACATTAGGGTTAGGGTCCATAAACGCTACGAGAAAAATTCCTCAGATAACGCCAGACGAAAATATTATTATTTTCCACATCCGTCGAACTAATGCACACGATGCGATTTGTTAAATAATTATTGTGATTACTGCAGGCAGAAGAGTCCGAGATACTATCCAAAAATTATGGCAAAAATATACATAAATAGGTATATATATTATAATGTATATTCCAGTAAAATGTAATTAACCAAAAATATCAAACTAACCACTACGTAATGTTTTTTTAACGCAAACACTAGTAATATAAAAAATAAAAAAAACTGTGATCGTATAGGTAATTTTATGATTAATTACAATTAATTTAATTTTTTTTAATTATTATTGGGCACACAATTATTTGTAACAGTTATATACATAAAAGTATCATTTAAAGGTCGTTTGAAGTCTGATTGAAAATAGACAATACATTCTTAATGAGTATAATGGTATGACCTAATTGGTAATGATGTAGTACCAAATCATAGTATTACTTAAAATAATGTAGAGTTCGTTGACTAAGTTGTTTAAATTGATTGACAAATATATATATAAAACTTAAAACATTCTATTATAAAATAATATATTAGTTTTAGAATGAATTACATTTTGTTTTAATATTGCGTAAAGCGTTTAGGTATTCAATTTGTGACACAATTAAGATACATTTTGTTAATTATATTTTAAATTTTATTTAAATCACATCTGTTATAGACCTACGTTGTATAATACTTATAAAATATAATGTAATAGCGTAAAATAAAACCGAGCACATCGGTTAAAAAAAAATATATAATATTAATTAATGAACGAAAAACCGATTAAATGTCTCTTTTAAAAAAATACTTATCAGGTGTAAAGTATTCAGCGACTACTATTTTGATAGTATGTAAAAAGACATCAATCGTACTTAAGCAAAAAAAAAAAAAAAAATCCTTATTGGAAAATGAACTTTTAGCTTTAAGCACATTACAAATTACACCTAAAACCGAACTATAGCCGTTTTCAAAAACAGTATATAGTTCCATAAAGCATTACATGAACGATTTTTTTATTTAAGTACAAAGTTTAAAATAATCTAGGTTCTAATCGTGAAAAAAAAAGTTCAAAAATAATAAACATATAACTGTAAAAAATATGTGTATTTTTGTATAAACTGTGTGCTGTTATCATCGATAATCTTGCATAAAATATTTTAATTATATTTTTTATAATTATACTGATTAAATTATGTATACCACGGATGGGAAAATTCATCGTTCCGCATTTCCGCTTTAAACAACAGCGGAATTCCTGGGTAACAATATGCCTATATCACAAAGTTTCCAAAATTCACCAAACCTACTGTCTTCATTAAAGTTTCTAAACTAGCGTTATGCTTAATGATCCAATTTATCGATAATTTCATACATAATAATAATATGTCTAATAAACGTACAACACTGAAATAGACATTTTAGAATAAGCTGATTATTAAAAAAAAATCTTATATGTAAAATTATTATGAAGGATAACCTATAAAAAGTTATGAGCGCAATTTCAATTGTTTTCTACGAACGAAACTAACATTTCCATAAAAAAAATTATGTGAATTTTGCAATTTCATTTTTCCAGTTCAATGAATTTTCACCATTGATTTATTATTGTAATGTTGAAAAGGTTACAAACTGTATTTTTATTCGAAATACATCACCTCTAGTTTAAAAATTATATTTATGTACTCCATATATAAAAATGAAAGTAATTGTAAATAAATAATAGTTGTAAGTGGATGAATAATTTACATCAAGATCAGGATTTCGTGTTAAAAAATAATTATAATGTAATTTCCATTATTTCTTATAACGTGAAATTTTGCGATTACCTTTATAAATCTGGAAAATTAATTAAAAACTAATTTGTATCCTATAAATATTATATTATATAATATTTTTTTACTCAGACTAATGCACCACAGTTTACAATTTAGGATTTATGCTAGGCACTTATTTAATTATTGAAGGCAATTAATTTAAATCTTATAATCATGTAATAAAAGTGTTAATTTAAATGAAAAAAGTCCATTAATTTTAATGCATTATATATTTTACATTATTATGCCTAATGTAATTTTAAATACCATGCTCCTAAAATAGTAATAAAACTTAATACAAAAATAATACGTATTAAATAATAAACATTAAATATTTTGTTTGTGTGCAAAAATATAAATTAAAAATAATTATAATACAAAATCGGTAATAAAATATTTTTAACAACGACTAATCTTATATAACAAAATTATATATTTGTTCAAAATTGTAAGAAAAAGAGATTAAGTACTTTTAATTATAAGATAATTGTTTTTAATCATTGTTTTATTATATTTGTCTGAAATAGAACTTTTGACATTGGATACAAATCACCGAAAAATAATGCAGGAGCAATTATTGAAAATAATGAAATACATTAAGTGTATGCAGATATGATAAATAACAAAATAACAGATTCGTCAATTAAAGCGTGCAGACCATATAAAACAAAGAATAAGTTACTGAAACGGACGAGGCTATGAGAAATTATAAAATGTAGGGAAACATAAGAAATATAATGCATATTTTACGATAAATAATATTTAACGAAACGGATAACGACGTGTACGTTATTATTAAAATATTTATATATAAATAAATAAATATATTTATATACCAATAATCCGTTTAGACAATTGTGGAATTATTTCATATCGGGCAGAAATCGAATTATTGAGAACTGTGTAGATACAACAGAAATTCAACCAAATAATGTACTGGGAATATAAACGAATAGGTAAGAATCGAAATGGGATTTTTTCTCTTTATTTTCTAATCCAGCCTTTACGACTGCGTATTACTGTATTATACTTGTTATTGTTCGTACCTCAGACACATTATTTCCACTTGTTTTTTCCCGATTTCCCATGTCGGTAGTTTTGTCGTTTTTATCGTTTTAATCATCGCGTTGGCGGCATAGAAAAAAAATGAACTCGTCGACACATTTCTGAAAAAGCTGTGACCCAGGGTGAAAAATAAATACGACTTCTTCGTATACGATACTTTCAATTATTACACCATACGACCATTATATTGCTAAAATCCAATCGTAGGTATCAAATCTATCAACCGCATGCCGTGTGTGACCCCGAAGACATTCGCGAGCCGTTTATCTTCTCACGAGAGACGTAATATTACAATAAATATTCCCTTGACGCGGCTGATCTCTGAGTCTCAAATATAAATCACTGTTTTGTTTGCTGACTATTATATTGCATTCCAATCATTTTTTGTCGCTCAGGAATGTCTGTGAAATCTGTCTTCTCAATTTATATAATATTTATATAAACATAAAACGTGTAGTACCATATTAACCTTAATATAAATTATCCTAATGTTAATTCGATAGATAAGGTAATCTAGATTACCAAAATAATACAGTTCTCTTAATATTTCATAATTTACATTGTGTGCTGTTGCATTGTTGTCTATAAAATATACCGTGCAATAAATAACTACTGTAATTGAAATACCATTTTTTTTTTGTCATGATAGAAAATTGAATTAAAACGTAGATTTGTATTTTACAGAATTGATAAAATAAAACCAATGGCTATAGGTACATAATTGTATATTTATAAAATGCAAAAATTTGAATTGCATGGCTATATAGAAATTTCCCGGTTATATTGTTTCCATTGTCATTTGTATGGAAGCACTCGGTGCTGTGACTCGCAAAATAATCGGCTATCCATCCACAAAAGATCATCGGGCTTTAGAAATTGATTCATGGGCCTTTGCTGATCGTCTGTTCTAAACCTATAAAAGCCTATTTTACATTCCCAGAGCGACATGACGGAAGCAGAGGGATAGTTTGATACTTATCAATCTGAATCCAAAAACCTTTGTCGGCGGCAATTTACCCCCCGTACAGTATTTTTTTTCTCTTTTAGTAGGAAAGGAATTTTTTCTAAATCAAACACCATCTTTGTCTCATCGATTTAATTTGTGCAATCTTTATGTGTGTGTGTGTGTGTGTGTGTGTGTGTGTGTGTGTGTGTGTGTGTATATGTGTGTGAGTATTTTATTTTTTATATATTTTTTATCACGTTTTATCAACGGTCATAAAAATTGAAAGGATCCACTGCACTGTAATCACGTTTAATCCGGACAAAGAATATAATACAGTGCGCGGCGAGTGGAAGCTTTTGTTTTATCAGCCTACCACTGTATAAAGGGCCAATGGACCGATGATCCCAGCCAGTATGTGTATACTGAATCCATTTAAATACGCATTAGGCTGTATATACTATCACACGGGAAATTTTTTTTTTTTTATCGAATCGATACACAGTATTATACATTCTGGAGAATGAAGATTTTAAAGGTAGGTATATTATTACTACACCATATATAGTACTTTGAAAATGAATTTTCAGGATTAAAAGACCTACTTTAGAATTACGTACGCGATATGCAAATAACGGAAATCATACATAATTTAAACAGAAAGTTTTCAAAGTAAATATACCTGCAGAGCTCGGAAACATTGTAGGTAGTCTATTTATACGTTTTCTAATTGTGTTTAAATAATATACGGTGGAAATTTTTATCGTATTGATCGTATTTTATAACATTCAAATATAATTGTTTTTAAACTCCCGTTAAGTAATTTTCATAAAACTAATAAAGAATGTTTAGCATAAATTATAATGGTTCCATAATATTTTTGTAATTTTCAATTAGAAGCATTAATCAAGGACATAATCTAAGGACTATCTTTAGCCTATGTATTGATGATTATTGTCAGTCAAATATAGCAGCATATCTTTTTAGAAGGGATATAAAATATGTAAAACGTATAATTAAATGCTAATTAAGAATTACATAATACACGAATTTACAAAAAAAAAAAACATATTTTTTAGTTAATCGATTTGATCATAGTCATAATATATTCTAATAAATGTAAAAATCAAAATTGTAAGACCAGATTAGATTCAAACACGTAGGTAATCACTTTCCTATTTCATCAACAACAATGTATAGTCTGTGAACGTAACATATGCAAGACGAGAAAGGATTAATACGCAGTTCACGTGCATCGTGCAATCATATAGACTTTAGTAGTCATGAAAAAAAAAAATGTCTTTTATATTGTCAGAGACGTTTAAATCCTGTTGCCTAACGGAATAAAAATCATTCACGAATACGATTGCATGGGGCTGAATTCTTACATAATCGTCCTTTTTGGTTCGAAGATAGCAGATGCGTCCGTTGTTAAACGGCTAAGTGGTCTGGAGAGCGCATATATATAAGACAGGATGTTTTACAATATTCACATACAAATGGTGTTTGCAAAGATTTTGCCATTTCATTCATTATTTCGTTTACGTCGTATATATACATTTACAATATACATGTACGCTACAAAATGCATGCTTGCATATAATACATTATTTGGTTTTTCATACAATGCACGAGTAGAATAAAATGGAAACTGCAAGAGAGAAATACATTTAAACGTTTTGATGTGATAACAAAACTAACTTGTAGGTATTCCTACGTGATATAATATATTTAAGTATTTTATTTTATTTCCTATACGTGTAGGTACGTCTACTTAAAATCATTCAATAACAATTACGGCATTACGTTGACTATTATTGACGGCAGTATAATTTAAACGTATATTATACGTCGAGCGAGATATATAAATATGACAACAATTATACGTGCGAACAATAAGTACAATGTACTAAATACATGATGGGTTAGTGATAATTGATATTGTTTAAACACAAACAATAATAATATTCAACAATTGTTTATGGTAATAATAGATATCACTACGCGATAACCAATAATTAACAATTTCCGTTTACATGTTATATTTAATCAATATATTTATAATTATAATTGTTCCACATAACATACAATAATAAAAATATAATAATTTATTATTTGTAGACTACTACTATTTTATTTAAATTTGATTGATTATCAAAGTCAAAGTTTTAAATAAACACCATAGATAACATTATAATAGCTTTCATTTTGTTTTAAATAAATTATATTTTTAATACAAACTTAATAATTACACGCATTTTCTAATATCACATAATTTATCCATGAAATTCTTTCGAAATCAAATAGAATTGACTAAAACGGCTGGATGCTTATTCGACAAAATCCTGTTTAAGCTACTATAATTTATACTGTACACTATTAACAGTACTCGGTGATGGGAATTTTGAAAATTATTCTAATAAGCCTTTTATTTATTAGTCTATTTCAATCGGTCGATTTTTATTATTATTCGGAAAGGGGTTGTGTGTTTTCATTATTTGCCATAGTCATTGCATTATAACGTTAGATCGAAAGTAGGATGCAGAGAAGTGAGTGGTGTACAGTGGAGGAAGGTACTAACTTAAGTAAGCGATTTGTATCAATTATGATAATGGCGATCAGGGTTCTTGGAAAACGGCACGCGGCTTCCAATACATTAAATTTGTGTTTTAATCCCCCCATTGAATGGATTTAGGGCAAGGCTATAAAAATGCATAACTACAAAATGCAAGAAGTTAACGAATAACATGATTTAGTAACGTCTGTTGCAAATATCAACTGCAATTACTGATGACATGTTATAAACAAATTAATTTTCACGTGATACATGTTTACACTTTTTGAACAGAAGAAGATGAGTTATTGTATATTGTTTTCTATTATTTTATTAAAAATGTTATTAATTAACCAACGTCGATAAAATAGTAAAAATTTAATTTTGAAAATAAATCAAAACGTTTGCTTTGTAAGAAAAAAAAATTATAATTATAACTTAAAAAAAACTCTTTAAGAAATTCTACTTTTCAATAATTAATAAAGCTATTGTATCAGTATAAATCATATTAATCTTATAATTTTGAATTATTATAATATTTTGGTCTTGGAAATCAAATCTAATATCAAATTGACTATTGTATTTTTTTTTTGTTTTATAAATATTTGAAATTGTTTTATAGTGGGATTCATTAACGGGATTTGTAAATTTTGGTTAACATGTAATACAACTACAGAAACAATAGAACAAGAAACTCATGAACCTTTGTCTTGTCTTTTCATTACTTGTTATATGAACTGAAAAGTTCAACTAAATACAACTCCTTTATCTCTCCAATATAGATTATTATTAAACAATATTTAAGTTCCAATCACAAACACAGACAACTCGAACAACGTTATTTCAAATATAGTAGTACAAACAATAATTGGTTTCTACTGGAATACTCTGTAACTTCTAAAGGCCTTTTGAAAAAAATAACGTTTGATAAAAAAATGTTTTTCTAAATGTATATATTAATGGACGACAGTTAAGCGTACGTTTATTAAATAAATATATTATGTATTAAATGTATAAGAATTATTATGTTAATTACCTATCCATTTTATATTATAAAAACATGTATATCCCAGTTATAAATTTTAGAACTAAATATTTATTATTTAATTGATTTAAGATAAATCGATTTATTTAAATATCAAGACATTGATTTTAGTAATAACTACATTTATTGGTAAAAATTAGATATTATTTTTAGTTATTTTAAAACAACATAATATATAAATTATAGTATAAAACCATAGTTGACAAATGTATTTGTTATATTTTAATAATCTAATTGTATTACGATGGTAGTACAGGAAGTACAAACGAATACAATTTTAATTTAATTTCAAATAAAATGTACTACAGAAGTATTTTATTAGTATTATTATTTTTTTTTATGAATTATATTTGAAAACTAAAACAATATAACAAATAACATAATAACAATACAAGTATAATATATATTATATGTATATATGTTTTAAGATTCGTTAACTAAATATGTATAAGACGTTGCAGTCTATTTATTTATTTTTTGTAGAAATGAAATCAGTTAATTCAGTGAAAATTAGATAACAGTACAAGCAATTTAAAGTAAAATGTAACTGGCTTTAACAATGTTTTCACAGACTACAAAACTAGTTATTCGTTATTGTGGAAAACTCGTATTAGTCTCATGTAACTGACGTTAAATTAAATTAGTCGAACCACCCAATTTATAACTTTATAATAATAAATACACAACTATCCTAACATTATGTGTGCATAAATGAATTTGTCAGGTGTAATCTAAAATTTCTACGGTGAAACTTTAGTTATTAATTTTCGATTTATTGTTTATAATAGGTATAATACTATAATATAATATATTTTTTTTAAAATGTAAAATGTTTTACTAATTGAAATTAATTATAATTTAAAAAAATAACACATGCACAAACATTAATTAAATATAAATTATTAGTAGTAAACAAAATTTGTTAAATAAAAATTAAAATGTGAAAATATTTTTAACGCAACATTACTATAATAGGTCAAAGGTAATAAAACATTTTATCCAGACATATATTGATATTTATTTATTAATAAAATCAAATAAACGTATTAATTTCAAAACAAAAAAATATTTTTAATAAAAAAACCGGTTATAAATGATAAATACAAATTTCATTGAGCTAGTATAATTTGCTATATGTATAAAAATACTTAAACTTAAACAATTTAAAACCTTGGAAATGTAATATTTGTTTTTCTTTAATCGGTTTAAAATTTGTTTTATTGAATTTAATGATACGAAAAAAATATAATTTATGTTTAAGATAACAATATTTGTCATAATTATCAAGTTACTATGTTATGAAAGTTATATGTGTTTACTGTTTATATAAATCAATAATATCAATTCATAATCAAGTAGTTCGTGATAGCCTTACATATATAAAACAATTATTTTAAGGGTCTATCAAATATAAATAAACAAGATTACTGTCAGTTAATAATTTAATTTGTCTATGTACAATATCACAACAAAGAGCTAACATTATTTTTAATGCTTCACATTACTCTATTTATGGTAATTACTTTTAACTTATATATATTTTGCTATCACCATTTTATAATGATTTGTTAAAGATAACGTTACAAATACTATACAACTAGGTATTTCGTACCTACGTATAGTTTAGTAAATGAAATAATAACAATTTTTTATTTTAAAGGGTGGCGTATAACCGATAACTGTCAGTTGATAATTAAATTTTTGACTATATATCACTGTATTCGTATCTGCTGACTAACAAATATTCAGATTCAAATGTTTTTAATAAATATTTTTACAAATGATTTTGAAATTCAACCAAACATTATTCTTTCAATCGTTAATGAAGTTATATAATTGTTTCGTGAAGACCGTGTAATATTTTAGAACAATAAATATTGAAATGGAATAATTATTATAAATAATCATAAATTGAATTCAGTATTTCATAAAAAAAAAAAAAAAGAAAACACCCCATAACGAAACTTTTAGGGTTGGGGTTCAATATAGTTGTTTATAATGTTGTCGTAATGACAGGGTGTGGTGTTTAAAAGTCAAATCGTGTCATGAGCCACTCCTATATGTATAATTCATGGGTGGCAAATGACGGTATAGAAATACAATAATACGGAAATTACGAATCATAATTACATTAAAATATCAAACAATTGAACTATAATATAAAAATTAAGACATATAAATATAAACATTTATCTTAGATATTGAAATTTAAAAAAAAATGTCATTTTTCGTTATTAAAATAATTTACATTATAAAAAATATTATCAAATGCCGTAGGACGTTCAGAATCCCTAAGTAATACTACAGTTTAGTTACAATATAAGTATTCATATATTACCTATATAATCCGTCCATAGTGAATTTAATTGAAAATAACATCACTTCACGATAGCTGGAAGTACTGGAATGGTTTCATAAAACTTTAATGGTACTCGGTGCGTATAAGAAATTTTCTTTGATTTTTCGAGATTGAAAATTATTTTCAAACGTTTCGATACGCGTACATAATACGAGTACGTCATATATTATTATAGCATTATGATTTATTTACTGTATTTGCAAGAATACTATTTATAATATTGCTTTGACATAAATCTAAGCAAAAATGAAATTAAAATAAAATAAAAATAAAAATACAATCAATTTTTCCATTGAATGGGAAAATACTATTGCAAGCATTAACAACGTTGGATGAGAAAATAATGTACTCACGTATTAAGGACGCGTCCCCATATCCCCTAAGCACTTAACCCGATTGAAAGAGAACGTTTACCTGAAACAAAAATAAACATTAATATTACCATAAAACCATGAATGTATTAAAAAAAAAGTAAAAGACATATTTGTTTAAATCAATAATAGTTATAGGACGTATACCAAATAATGTAGATAATATATAAAAACGAAAAAAACAGAGACTATTATTTTATTATAGGTTTGTTATAGGTAGCTTTTATTTTGTTACTTCAAAATGAATCTTGTTAATGATTTTTTAAGTACCTTCTCTAAGAGAATGTAAATATATATATATAGGTATTTAAATTATTAACTATCTAATAAATTACATCTTCAGTATTTTACAATTTTGTGTTTTTTTATATTTTGTTACTTATTATTTTGTAGAAAAATAAAAATGATATTCAATGAAGTTAAACTTATTATATATATAACATAAACTGTAAAATAATATACGATTATATAAACATGAGTTTTATGTCCTTAACATCTCCATATCGTTTCCTATTAGAATTCAATATAATCAAGTTCAATGGCAATGTTTTCACTCTTTGTGGTTGACCCATCTAAAGAGGGATGAAGGCCGATTATATTTTAGTCTCTTTTTGTCATCGTAGCGTTTATATTTCGTATCATTTTCCCGTTTTTTACACATTTAACGCAAAAGCAAACGAAAGAATTGAATAACGTTTCCTACAAGCAGGAAAATATCCTCTGTTCATGACAGGTCCTCAAAACATGTGACATCCCAGTTTAACCTCCTGGACTCTGGTCGTAGGGAAAAATGTTTTGTCAAGTGACCGATGAGTTTTGCTTTTAGAATAAAATAAAATACAATTTCTAAAGTACATTTATTTAAAAACAAAAGCGAAGTTTCAAAATCAGAAAATATGATAAGGGTATATTTCAAAATGGTGAAAAATTATTATTTGATGTGGTAGAAAATATAAAAATTACTATAAATAAACATTATTCTACATCATATAAAACATTAGTAAATAGTTTATAAATCTAGTTTGCAATTCAAACATAGTTAGGTATTAATAAAATCATGGACAAATAAGAAATACAATTACTAAAAATATAGTTCTTGTTAAAATACTTTATAAAATAATAATAGTTTTAATGACTTAAATAATATTATCAAACAAATGAAAACATTCGCTCATAAATATTAAGTGTATTAGAAAAAAATATAATGATCTTTAAATGAAGTTTTAAACATAAATCATTAACGCATAGATTTAGGGAAAAAAAATATTAATTAAATAAAGCGTTAGTTATTAGATCTAGTAATCATTAAAATACACTAAAGGATATTAAAGTAAAATGTTAAAAATTAAGTTTACAGACATTTTGTTTAGGACGGAAAATCACTTTTCTGGAATCCCCACGTTAATTAAGTCTCATACCGTCAAGGTATGATGGTGGTGAGGGAGTTACTTATGAACCATTGAAAACATCTGCTTTATAGAAATTCACCATTTACCATATTTTTTACTCTATTAGAGTCTGTCTCCCGTTCGAATTTTTTAGGTTAATTCATTTGTGTTTTTAATTGCTATCCCTGCTACAAGTACCTAGAGGGATTTTAATTGCAACAGTTTCACTGGACCGTTTTTATACATGGAAAACGGGAATAATCGTAAAAAAGTAATTGCTTTACCAAATTTTTATAAAAGCTTTAAGATTGAAATAGTTTTACTCCAATTAGTAAGATTCAGGTCGAAACTACAATGTGATGTGAAAAATTATTCAATATACCCTACGTTTTTACACGATTAAACATAGCCGCGTTTGAGTTAAATTATACTATAAAATCCATAATATTTTCTCATACCTTAATTATAGACAATTGTTAATTAGTCCAATAATAGTGTCCTGTAAGCATTTCGTTATCTTTTTAAGGTATTTACTCCAGAATTATCATTCTAAACTTATTAATTATATAATATATTTGTTTGAATTTTAATCAAATAGCAACCATTAAACGCAATCTATATAAACACTATTGTATTTTAACCCTTAATCTTAACTCTATATAATAAAGAAATTTGTATATAATATAATGAAAGCCCATTATATTTCCATATTATTATATAGAGTTATAAACATTGAAAATCCTTATTACAGTTGTTAATTTTAAACTATTAAATAAACAACAATAAACCTCACCCCGTTTTACCAGCACCCTTTCTTATAATTACTAATGCAGAACAGAATGCGCAACAAAGAAAACATGTCGGACACAAGTAAAACAAAACAAGAGAAGACTGTATTATAAACAAATATATTAGCATATTCCTTAATTGCTTTTTATAAGCTATCTAAATATAAATATAATATTATCTAATTTTTAATTATTCATTGGCTACGCACGTGTATGTACTAATCATATTATAAGTAAAAATGTATTTTGTGTATTTAATTTAGTAGCTCTATGCTTCCCACACAATCAACGATTGTCAACTTTTTCACTATTAACCGATCATAAAAAAACCTATCCAAATCAAAAATAATCAAACTAAATTAGTTGTGGCCATGTTTGTTATTAAAAATGTAGGTACATAGAATTAATAAATTCGAATGCATTAATCACAACAACAAATATTGTAAATACGATAATAAAACAAAATAATTAAAAAAGAGAGAAAAAAATGTAAACAATTGTGTGCTCATTATGAATGCGTGCATAAAATATTATAAATTTAAATAATTTCAAAAGCTGTCAATATATCAATATTACTATAACGTATAGGTTGCCTAAAAAATTAAAATGCATTTGATCGACTAAATTAAACTAGCAATAAATGAGTAAATAAGTAAACAAAAGTCGGCAAAACTAAATGATAAAAAATAATTTTATAAACGTGAAGTTCAATATATTAATGCACATTTGGACATAACTAATGTTATATACAAGAAATTTCTTTACAACATTAGAGTTTAATTAGAAATTTAAAAATATTATAATAACTGAAAATCAAAATACACATTAACTTAGTTGTGTATTTTGAAAAACGATTCCACAATTTAATTATAATGAATATATAACAACATTATATTATCACAGAGAAATGACATGGAAGATCGCATTAAGCTCATTGGACGACGGATATCATCAAATACTAAATCGTTCCTAACCGTATCTTTTTAGTTGCCATAAATCACGGTTTGCACTCTCTGAATCTGAGTAAACGATTAGGTACAATCTACATTTTACAGTCTACACTAACATTTAATGCGAAATATTGAGAATAACATTATATAGCAAAATAGTTGTTATTATGCGGTGGAGTTATAATTTAACCAATGCCATGAAAATAGGTCATAATATCTATCATACAATTTACTGTTAGCAAAATCGTTTATCGATTAAATATCGATGTTTTAAAAATTATAAAAAGTGTAAATTGAATACTTATTACATACTTATATAATGTCGTAGAGAATCTACGAATTAAAATATTTGTATTTTCCAATGTGCTATTATTTTGAAATTCGATAACAATTCAATATAACCATTACTATATGTATTAATACAATCGTATTAATCTATGTTTATGATACATTATTGATTATTTTAAATGTTTTAACACTAAACAAACATCCCGCATCTAATCGATTATTAATTAATTATTTACAAAAACTAACGACATTGGCGTAATAACAAATATAACTGTATATATCAACAAAGTTCTTGAGATAAAACAATTGTGTTTTAGATAAATAACATTCACAGAAGCATGTTAATGTTACAACACACAATACTAAAAATTATAAAAAAGTTTTGTAGCTGATATGTAATGATATTTAATGTACAGCAAAACATTATTCAACATACTATACAGAAAATTTTCATTTAAGATACGAATTTTAAAAACAATTGACATGAATTGCCTCTGAGCATGCAGAAATCAAAAAAATGGCTCGATTGCGGTAGAAAAAATAAATGCAAAGTTAGCTTCGCAATGATACAATCATAGTCTTATTATTGCACAGTTGTATGCATACAGTCTCTATTCTTCTCGATTTTGTTTGATAAGACCAAAGTTTCCGTCCCGTCCTTCCGCATTCCGGACAACCTTTGCAAGTTCCATCTGTTCTTTTAGATTTTTTGTTTCACTTTTATACCGAAAACTATTTTTATTCCCCGGGGTAGACCGAATGCTGTTTGTAAATGTAATATATTATTATTTTGCGAGCCGATCGTGACCGGATTTCTGGACCCGTGTATACCTTTTACTTAAACCTCTCCTCCTGACGGTTTTTCTATATACGTATTTTTCTTTCCTTTTTAACCAAACGAAAAAAAATACGAAGGAAAAATATTAACGACATAACGTATAGTATAACGGATGGAGGAAAACGATGATAATATTATACTGAGGAGA
The DNA here is from genome assembly GCA_013282895.1 of Eriosoma lanigerum. Classification (NCBI taxonomy): domain Eukaryota; kingdom Metazoa; phylum Arthropoda; class Insecta; order Hemiptera; family Aphididae; genus Eriosoma; species Eriosoma lanigerum. Next base: position 5,406,888 of record CM023360.1, read on the forward strand.
CGGTAGTTGCATAGTGTTGTCTTTATTGTGGGCTAAATGTTTTTCTTTCCACCAACTGGACCTCGGGCATTAAAGACGGTCAAGATTTAGTAGGACTTAGGGTATAGATTTACACATAGAATACAATTTCGAAAAACGGAAAATACACACTAAGGGATGATCTAACCCTTTGGCATACTATAATTAATGAGAGAAATATAAAAGTCGACAATAATTTAAATCACAGTCATTATAGTTGGTAATAAATATTATATGATAATTATAATTAATATATATAATATTATATTTATTAATAATTAATTATTAATATATAATATAATATATATATCATAATATATAAATATTATATATCATATAATATTTATTACCAACTATAATGATTGTGATTCACATATTAATATATATAATATTATATATATTAATAATTAATTATTAATATATATTATAAAAAAACATTTGTATTTATATCATTTATTCAATTCCAAAATTTTAATTATCAATTAAAAATATAAATAACAATACCTACATACCTACTAGGCGAGGTACTATAAAGTGTAAATTAAAAATATTTTACTCCGTGTTGATTAATAGGAAATTTAATTTCGTAAACATTGAACTTAAAATTTCGTAACTATGTAGACTAAAACAACACTAATTTTAATTTAAACAATTAATGTTTTTTACTAATTATCTATTTAATTGTTTATTAATATTTCTTCAAAATAATCAAAGTAATATATTATGAAAAAACCATAAAATATGTTCAATATAAATTTTCAATGTATGAACTGGTCATAGAGTTTGAGATTATGAAAATACTATACTAAATTACAAGATGAAAATATAGTAGGTCAGAGGACATAATTTATAAGTAAAAATTCAATGATAATTTTTCGCTGCTAAAAAACACAAATTATATCTTAAACGAACATAAAATATTATTTATTAAAAATGTTTTTATTTACTTTCTGGTCAAATCAATGTTGAAATAAGTGTCTCGATTAAAAAAAGCGAAATTATATCACACGGTAAATACGAACACGGTACGATGGTTTTCTCATTTTCCAGTCATTTAAACATTAAATCAAAATGGTGGTAGATGAATTTTTTTTTAATTTTGGTAATAGAACGCGCGAAAGCGGAATCCTTAGATTGTCTTTAAAAGGCTAAATAAAATACGACTATATATTTCGCCCCTCACACACACAGTTATCGTCTTAATTGAATTTCAGTCTGTGGCCAATGTTTATAAAAGCAAAATGCAGCTAAGGGAAGACTATAACGATTATTTTTTTTGGTTTTGAATTAAAGATACACAAAACTTATATCATTTAAATCTATTTTTAATCCATAGGAAATTAAGACACAGAAATAATAGTTTGATAAATAATTTAATAAATAATTTGATAACATTTGTTAAGTAATAAAATAACCAACATATTGAATTGAAACTATAGAATTTCAATATTGAACTTAGGGACTTGAAAATTTGTTTGAGTATTCTCATAGGTTGTTTACCTAAAGTTTTGGAACGAGTTATCAGTAATTGACTTTGCTGCTTTTTATTATTTTTATATTTTAAATATTTCTATATAATGTATATTATATTTTAAAATCCTCTATTATTTTTGGGTTAAATAAATTAGGTAAATAACGTATACATTTGAATAATTATAATTTATCCGTATAAAAAAAAAAAGAAGCAATGTAAAATATTTTAGTATAAATTTTAAAAAAATTATAAAAACCACTGAAATTTTAAAGAAATATTATTAAAAATATTTATTTTTCCACATAAAGTGCATACTTTCCAATAAATAACAGACTTAGATATATAATGAAATAAACCTACTAATCACTACTAATCATAATGATGAATTAAATTAATTAAAATATATTTACATAAAATTAATCCAGTTGTTTAATTTAATCGTTTAAACTAAATTATAAGAATGAATTATTTAGAGTATTAAATTTAAAGGACTAAGAAGTGAAAATATACCCAAACTATTATATTTTATGAGATTCAGTATAATATTTGATGTAAAACTTTACTGACAATGCTAAATCAAAACCATTCTCAGAGTGCCAATTTATGTTTTACGACTTTAGCAGACAACTGTCTTGGTACCGGAAAAAGGAATTTGTCAGTCATTATATACCCGGGTACATAGTCTTTTATTGCCTCCCTGGGCTTCTCTGTACAAAGAAAATTACAGCTGCCGCCGTCTTAAAATTCTGCTAGGGATGACTCTCGAGGGGATGTTCTAATAAAATGCTCGGTAATCATAAATTAAAAAACCAAACTACCCCGCACAGAATATTAGAAAATATAATTGTATATAGCCTATCTGTGATTAAAAATTTACAAGATCTGATATACCGTTAAATTTTATATTTTTAGAATACATGGTTATTCATTAAATCACGTTATTATATATAAATTATATTAATATTGTGTTATAATTTTATTATTATTGTATTATGTTAAATACGAGATATGAAATATAAATTTTACAAGTTAATATTTTAATAGTAATTCTTTAATTTATAATTTAAATTTTAACATATTAATAATAGAAATGATAAAAAATAATAAACTATTAAATAATTATTCAAACTACCTAAAATATAATATATAATGTTAGTACTTAGTTATTTTATTCTAAATTTTGTAACTATACAAAATTGGATGACAAGTTATACAAACTTTCTGTAAGTAACAATAAAGCAATGCCCAGTTCTATTAATGTCACTTCTCTTCCTTTACAGCATCAGTTTTAGCTAAACTTCAATCAACTTGTATCCAAAAGGGATGTGTATACAAAAGGAGAGAATAATATTCTAAAAGATAGATAGGACGATATAATATGTAGGGTAAAGAGAGAGAAAGCAATGTCTCAGAATTTCTCCTTTATTTCTGATACAACAGTTAGTATAACAAAATTATAATGTGAACAGTTTTCCCGATCTCTCCTGTCTTTTGAGAGTTTCAAAGCTTAAACCGTTAAGTTGGTAACAGATAACAAATTATATACCTATTCGGTTCGTACATAACGATTGGGGTATAGTGAGGTCAAACAGTTGGCTGAACTTTATCTCTAAAACTATACTCACACACAACTGCAGCCGAATGCGAAAATTAGTACAGATTAGCCAGTTCATTACAACATAACGTTTTAAACAAAACTGAAACCAACGGATCGTATACAAAATGCATGTATCATGAGAACTTTAAGCGTACAAAATATATATCTCTTTTGCCGTAATTGCTCTATGGAGGAAATCAAGAGTAGGTCCAGTAATTTAAAATGATGTTTTTCTTTCTCGTTTTAGTGATGACAAGAGGGAGGCCGGATACACCAAGCGTCTACCGGAAATGACGTCTTGGCACACGACTACCAAATACCCCGGTAACCTTTAATACCGTTATCGCTGCTTACTAGGGGTGGTCTTGGAGCAGTTCCAAAACGTACCCAATAACTTCAACGCCGCTCGATTATGGCTGTGACGCCCGATAATAAAAGGACAAAAATCTAAAATCATTTGTACGTTTGATGTTTTATTTATATTTCAGTCTATTGTTGTTCCTTTTCCACGTATTTATACTACGTGAATATAACAATATAAAGTTAACTAAAAGTTGAACTTTATAGAATTAAAAAACTCATACATGAATAGTTTTATAGATTCAATTTTATCATCCTAACAAGACTGTGTATATACTGTGTACTATTGGGAACAAATCAAGAATTCGTATAAAAATTGAAAAGTAATATTAAAAATACTTTCTTGTAGGTATTCATTTTTATGCGTTTTATTCCATGGTCATAAACTTAAACGGTATAGATTTCTTGGTTTTAATATTGAATACATTTTTTAAAAAGTGGGAATATCGATTTTAGGAATTTTTCCTTCGTCCCATCGGTCCTCGGAGAAATTAGTGGTTTATTGTAATTAAGATTTGAATGCAATAATATTGTATTAGAAAATACGATTCTGAGCTAAACTCAATATATTTCAATACATTATACTAATAATTCATTCCATAATTTTCAAGTCCCTATGACCAAAACTCAATTAGTTATCACGAAATTAAAAAAATTAAAATAACAGAAACCATAATTTTGACGATTTTCCGCCATTTTTTGGTAGTTTTTCGCCTCCCAAGGAAAACCTTTTGAGAAATTCGAAAAATGAGCTAAATAAAGTACCAACTAGACACAATTTGCTACCGAAAGTATACCCTACTTGTGGTAATTGAACCATTATTTCTACCCAAAAAAGTGTTTTCATACATAAAAAAAAAAAAAAAACATTTTTATAAAACCAATACATTCTTCACTTCGCTCAAAATCTAATAATGTAATAATAAATTCATTAAATTAATAGATTAAGAATTTTTTTTTTTTTTAATGATTAATTGAATATAAATTATCAAAACGTAGTCCTATATAGAATTAATTGGAAGATAAAAATTATAATACAATATTATATTACGATACAAAATATACCATATAAAATATCGAAGAATTTTCGGAAGGTGTTTGAAACCTGAAAATCTCCCTAAATCGACACACTTAATTCCAGTATCGTATATCTGATTATTCGAGCTTTTTTTAAGGAGGAGAAGAATCGAAATCCAAACCACCAATGTAATTTGAGATACATGTTCTCAAAATATAAATTTAAAAGTGGTCTAACTAGTTATAAAAGTCTTAATGCATGACAATAACTATGTCACTCCCTCAAATCTGTAACTTTGTTACTCGTATGATCCACTACTAGACTATGGAAATTAATGAAATTCTATGGTTTTTAGAAGTTTACATATAATATATATTATATACCAGAGGCGGCTTTTTGGCACCTTTTACCGGGACAGTGCCCCGGTAAAAAACTTTTGGGTGAATGGGTGGGTCAGCCATCAGGACTCAGTAGTGTTCTGTGGTAGTCATAGATAATATAGAATCTATCCTATTCTATATTATATCTATATTATCTAAGGCGGTAGTATTGTACAGTGTCTAACTGCCTACGAAAGTATAGGTATATCGTGTTATCATGTATATCGTACATTATACGTATATATGTAGGTACCATAATATAAACAGCATTCTTATTTTAAGTTTATAATAATGAATATTTTCTATTTTTTTCAAAATATACTCATTTGTGAGGCATGTTTGGTGGCATTTCAGACTTATTAGGTTTTGTTATTATATATATATGTATATCATACATGATCTTATAAAAACGCTGTTGTATACAAAAAAAAAAAAAAAAGGGGGTGGGTGATCTTATTAACTTTGGCCCGGTAAGATGTAAATGGTCAAACCGCCTCTGTTATATACTGATCGTGAAGACAACGACACAATGTGCAAAGGGTTTCGCGTAATGGTCCTGTTCCTAATAAGAAACACCTCATATATCGTATATACAGCCGAAGGCTATTATTCTTTATTCTAGTCAGACAGCCGAAATGCTATGTGTATTTGTGTGTCCAATGTTTATTGCTTTTCTCGCCCTTCCTTCAAGCATCGTCATCGCATCAAATTTTTGAACCATCCAGCAAAGTCTTCCAGTCATATTATTGCACACTTTTTTCTGCGTTTGAGCTCTCCTGCATTGATGTCAAATCGGCGTCTATCGGGAGTTTCCGAATCCGTGCATATTACATAATCTAGTATATTATTTAGGATCGTAAGATCGCAGAAAATATTATTTATGGACGACCAATGATGACAGTGACACCTCAGGGAATTCGCGATACAACGTCGTCTTGTACTATGCATCGCTAAAGTAGTAATACTAATTTTGATAAGTTTCAGACGAAAGTTTCATTTTTAATGTAAAAAACATACTTTTGCGGTTCGGATGGGTATTTTCGGCTAAAAGAAACCTTTTGGTTATTCAAAACACTTATATACTTAAACTAAATTCGATACATTCACATTTAAAAAAGAAATACTTTTCAATGGGGTCGAAAGTTTAACACACATACAAAAAATTAAAAAGTAACTTCAGAGGATAATTTCTTATAATAAGTTAAAAACTCTCTTATTAGTTATAAAAAATGAACTGTTTACTCCAACAAATTAATATATATATATATGTAGCTCACGTCGTATTTCAGGACGAATATAATGGTCAATTTATTTATTTTTACAAATTGTATACCAAAAATAATATAATAACTCATCAGTCCTATATATATATATAATACATTACTCATCGGATTGTTTCAGAAAGTAATCGGTATCCCGCAGTAATATTTTCGGCCGAACAAAAACGGTTTTATTTTTCTAGACATTTTTAATTAATTTCGCAATGTTCACATCAATTTATTATGGGTCTATATATATATACAGGACGATCGAAAGTGCGCGTTAGGATAATCGGTCAAAGTTTATGCGTTTTCAAATGTTCTTTCTATTGTTATTATATCGCGAGATGCTGATATCACTCTGTATATACTCCTATAGGCCGGTTGAATTAATGGCCGTCGGATCATTGGAGCACGTGTTATCACATCCGGAACGCGGCGCGGGGTCGAAACACTTGACGCGAAACACCTTACGATTTTTCTTCGCTCCGACAAAGGGACGTGCGTGCGCACACGTAGTGTCGTTTTCGTACCGTAATAACCACGCAGCGCATTCCTGCTAGTCATGCGATTTGTCCTTGTCCCCCGCATGACCCTGTCCGTAATAATTGCGTTATTTCACCTGTTATTGTTTTCGATCGTCCGGCAACAACCCCAACCCCAAACCTCGTTCCACACATCCATCGCACACGCTGACTTACTGTTCGGATGATCTATCATTTGTAACACTATGCGACCCTTGTCGGAAACCTAAATATACGATGTGTATGCTTCGGAGAGTGCGTCGAATATATCCTGTTCAATCCGCCAAAACGTATATACTTTCTGTAGTGCGTGTCAATGAACCTATGAGTGACGTAATAAAGGGGTGATGAGAGGGGTAGATCTCTTCCCGAGTATTTATATATACTTCTACGCTGGTAGCGTATGGTCTAATATATCGGAACATAGAATTAAACAAACATCTATATTTCTTGTTAATACCTACCATTATAAATATTACCAAGAGAATTAGAATATTTAATTTTAAAGATAGCAAAATATATCGGACATTATTATAATATAATAATGTACCTGTATCTATATGTATAATTATATAGTATATTAAAATAAAATTTAAAATTTATTGTATTTACACTGTATAAATTAATAATAATATAATACAGTTTATAACATATATTTGTAGACAACTTTTATTTATTCAATCCTTGTAGATCGGTTTAATTACTTCATTAGATCTCCACTTGTCCTTATTCATCACTGCTACTTTCAATTCTTTGTTATTATAATTTTTTCTAACTCTTCTATGATCTGTTTCATAAATGATGTTCTTGGTTTACCTATTCCAATTTTTCCGTTTATCTTTCCTACTATTATTGTCTCCACCCATTCAATGTTTCTTATTACAGGTTCAATCCATGTTTTTCTCCTTTCACTGATTGTTTTCCATATTACTTTCCATTCGTTCATTTTCAGCTATACATTTAGGTACATAACTATAACAGAAATAATTAAACATTTCTACCAAGGTAAATATTATGCATATGTATAGTTTTCTTTATTCTCAAAAATCAATAATACCTCATAAATATATATGCATATCGTAAAGCTGGAAAAAAAGGTATATACATTTAACTATAATGTTTTACTCCTAAAAATTTTATTATTTTAAATTATCTATTAATCTATAATGTTGGTACAAATTTTGTATGGATATCAATGATGTACGTACATGGATCTGCCAAATGAGTCTAGTTAGGTAATCTATACGATATCATTAATGAATACACAATATCTAATAGATAAAAATGAATATAATTCAAAAGTTTACCCACGACACCAATTCATATTATTTTGTTTTTATACAAATTATTAATTAACGCTAATTTATATATATATATATATATATATATACTATTATCACAGAAACATATAATAAGTAATCCATATAAATATCTTCATTAGACGTTATACACTATAGGTACTTTATTTATATTTGGAAAAAATAATAATTATTATTTATTTGATTACGTTATAAAATATCTTATATTACCATATCTTCTCTATAAAGTCTTTCCAATCCTTTAATCGAAAAATTAGTTTACCACGCCCAAAAACTCACCAGTGGGCTTTAAAAGACACTGGTGGCAAATATTGGTCTAAAAACGAATTTTTTTCTCATTAAAAGTGTTCCTTATGAGTAACTTACTGATAGCTTTTTTATGGGCTTTCCAATCAACATAACGCTCATAAAATACGCTCATTATACACCTATACAGTAGGTATAGATTTCATTATGCATCTCTCATGGGGGAATAATATATCATAAATCAATAATGATTTATTAATGCATCTTAAAAAAATATTTAAATATATTATGCCAATATAGTATGTTATTTTTAAACCAAATATTTAGTTTATGTCTTAACAACACTGGTGTAGTTTGTACACCAAAATTTTTTTTTTGCTATCGTAAATAAAATTAATTGTTAGAAAACCATTTCAGTTATCGTTCAATGTTTGTAGCAGCGAATCATGTTAAATATTCTCAAAATCTGAAAAAAAAGAAGTAGACGTACTAGTACTTCCAACAAAAATACGTAGTAATTGTGTTATACAATATGTAAAAGATCAAAAAAATAGAGTGTCAAAATTACACATGTAAAAACTTCAATTAATTGCGAAAAATGTGTTATGTAATGTAAAATTGTATAATATGTTAACTTTTGTTATTTATAATATTATACCTACTAATAAGTTATATTATATAGTAATATTATATTGATAATTATTATAACTCAATTATAAAACTATTTAAGAAGCAATTTGTTATTTTATGAATAAATGTAGATTACTATATAGCACATCGTATTGTTTTCTATGAAACTATATAAGTTTATTAAATACAAAGTTCAATGGTTTAAAACATAATACTTGTAATTTGATTTTTTCGTAACAAAGGAATTAGGTAGTAAAAACAATAAAAAATAAACAAAGCTTAAAAATAGGTTTTGCTTTCATTAATATATTAAATTATTTAATAAATTAGTCATGAAATAAATTAAACATATTAGTAAATATACAAACATATAGGTACATGTTACTAAAATGTAAAATACAACATATTTATCTTCATTGGGCATTAATTTAATGTACAATATGATGGGAGTTAAAAATAGGACCTATTGACAGTGTCAACGTTCACAAATAAAAAACTAGATTAGTTTGTGTGACTTATGAGATAATGACTATTATTCCGTGTTTATTTTATTTACTTTGTAATGATAAGTTAAATAATGTTGTGATATTTAATATAAACAACATATAACTATGGTTAGTAGTTTCACGGCCTCATAATTAATGACAGATGATCTTTTCAGCGACCAGTTAGTGGCCGTGTTAATATATTGGACGAAATAGTACGCGTAATACGTCATCTAATTCCAAGTGTATTTCTTCTGGCAAATATCAATGGTCATGGCGGGTAGGTGAAGGGGTTAGTGGCAGAGACCTTAAGAAGTTGGATATCTTTCAAAGTAAACAAAAGAAAGACACAACGATGTTAAAAGCGAACAGATAAAGACAAGAGCATTTTCTCCGGGTACACTATACACATATACACAAAGAAATAGTGTTGAACTTTTAACAACTCTGCTGGAATAATGGGAGCAGGAATATGGTGTCTAATGCTTAGATTTATCCGGGACGCATAAAGTTTCGTTATAAAATTGGTAAATTGTTTCTGACAGTTGAATAGAGTTACGTATACACTGATACATGCACGTATAGTGCAGAGTATGAGTGATAAAAAAAAAAAAAAAACGTGAAAGTGAGTATTTTTTATTTTCCATTAATTTCGCTCGAATTGTATGTATGTATGCGTGTGTGTTTGTTTGTGTTTTTCAAACTTTAAAATGGAGTTTATTGAATAGCCAATAAAACTGTGTTGAGAACCTCTTGAAAATCGGTATTGCCAAAAATTCAAGAAAATATTAAAACATTTTGTAACGGTTGCATTTGCCCGACGAGTAATTTTACGTTTCATTAACAATTTTACTATAATAGGCTAAACACCTAGAGTACGAGTCGAGTAAAAATCAGTTAAATTTTAATAGTTGAAAACCATGATCTTAGTAATTAGTTTATTTATTTAATTATCAACTCAATTCGTACTCCACTACACCTGTACTCTTCAAAATATTCCTCTAGGAGAACAGATTTTTCTTTGGTGATAGTGTTCAACACTAGTGTCACATAGTGTTTTCAGTTAAAAATACCAGTAACTGTAATAGGAAATAGCCAACCGAGTGTTCCTTAACTGAATAGATATTTTGGTATATATATTGATGGACATTCGCAGAGAACGGGATGTTTCATTGCAATTTCTTCTGCTTCGCCTTACACTCTCAACTAGATAGTCAGCTACACCTCCATATATTTCAATCTCCTACCACTCGTCCATTCACACTAGATACCTTCATATCATTATCTATTTTATCTATTCACTTCTAGGGCCACCTCTTCTTCGATCTTCCTCTTCCACTCTTAACAGCTACATTCATTTTCATAACGACTCTCACAGTCTCTGAATCGTCTCTCTTCATAACATGCACAAACTATCTTAGACCATTCTCTCTCAATTTCCCTATAATTTAATGATTATTTTAAATTAGTATGTCAACAATAAGTATACAAACATGTTTGTAATATACGTTTTACACTAGGTAATAATCAAAATAAGAATATTAACAATAATAGAAATAACAATTATTTTTATAAGCGGACAAACTACTCAGATATTATTGTAATATTTTTCAATATTTAGTTTTAATTTATCCAAATATAAAAAACGGACGACTATTGTTTTTTTTTATTTTTAACATTGAAAATGGTTATACTGTCGTGTACCGACCGCGGGCCACCCATTGTTATCTCATGTATACATATTTTAGGGCGTTCCGAACACTTGAACACCTTAATAACCGAAGGCCAGAATCTACCTAAGTAGGTAGAGTATACCTACCTAAGCCAATAGCCGTTTTTTTGTAATAAACTGTGGTCCGTAATATCATATTATATATATTTAGAAAAACACAGGGTGATTGCCGAAAACAATAGCCGTGAATAGAATTTAATATGTTATACATAACACATTAATTAACATATGGGTAATCGTGGAAAGCTTAATATATAAATTAAATTATAATTCTGGAGATGAGACCAATAAGGAATTCGACGAGCATATAACATGCATACAGTCGAAAATGACAACTCAATACGAACTTCCTTGATGGGACTTTGATGTTGTGTCACAAGAAATTTACGCTCTTTTCCTATTCTCGTCGTTGCTCATCATCATACGCATTGAAATATCTCGTCACTGCCGACGCCATTAAGTTTGCGTATTAGCCATTAGCATACAAATCTAGCGTAACGACAGTAGTCGTGTAGAATATATATAAATATACCAAGGTAACGGTAATCCTGATTGTGAGTAGTACAAAACTTTCTATGTCGTGTCTCCTAACATCACCAAAGTTAATATTTTGAATTCTTCTTGCTGAACGATTCACACATATGCCTTATAAATATTAACTACATGCATAATTATCCATTAAACGTTTGTGGTTTATAATTTTTACTTGTACATTTTTTTTACATTTTTTTTTTTTGTACCTATTAATATCACGTATTAAATATTAATAAGTATTTAAATCTGTTCTGTTTATTATTTGTAATTACTAAATGTTATAAAAAAAATGTTAAAAAAACGAATTGCTTTTCTGAAAAATTATATTCTATGTAACGTTAAACTATATAATCATGTGGAAAGATGCAAACGTAGTGATATAGAATATAGTGATTATATTTATAAAACTATTATAGTATTATTTTATAGATAAAAATAAATAGTACTCCAATTATCGGCAATTTAATATTCAATTCATAAAAATCCAGCAGGGTTCATCAGATCAAGAGACCAAAAACAATATATTTTGCGAGCTTAGAACCTGTCACAATTTACTCTTTCTTCATTATTCTTGCATAGTTCTAAAATTTTCTCCTTTTTACAGGCAACATAAGGTAGATTATTATCATATTATATTTGGCTGTTGAGAGAGACAATTTCGCTAATGTATCTATATTATACCGAGGAAAGATAAGAGTTACATGAAATATGAAAAGAATTCTTAAGAATTCATACCCTCTACTTGTATTTTCTAGTTCTTCTCATATTTCAGTTCAAGGTTTTAAACTATAAATTATAAAAATTAATAATATATCAAATGTATATAACAACGGTACATTAGTATTATTAATATTTATATAAGGTCAATTTGTATTTTCCTCTTATTCATTTTTAACTTATATTACCCGAGTAAAATTAATATAAATATTTCTCGAAACTTAAAATAAAGAATTTTTAATTCGTGATTTAAGTACAAAATTTATAATAAATCATAAAAAATAATGGACATTATATTTTGTGCGTTTATTAAATGACAATGGTATATTACATAAATATTTTTACAATCTACTCTATAAATTATTATTATTCGTGGTACAGCGACTATCAATTTTATGTGTCGTGAGAAAGTTAAAGCAAAAGATTGTGACCACGCAGAAGATTTAATTTTGGTTTAATAAAACAATTTAGTAGACGCACCATATTATCTGGAACTTCTAAAGTTTCAAAAGTCCTAGGTAAATGGTCAAAACTGAACTACATAATATGTACATTACGTTCATAAGGTAATTGATTAAGACGCCAATTTATTCATGCAACTTCATCATATTATACCACTATAAAGATACTATTAAATAGGTAATTTAATTCAATTTTAACGTAGGTAAATTAGTATTTTCCGTACAAATAATTGTATAATAATTACTATGCGTACCATACAATCTTTAAGTAATTAATAATTGTTAATATATTATAAATAACCATGTTGCTGTGACGGTATTTTTAAAAGTACAAACATAAACGTCACTTTAATGGTTATTGTCAGGTGTCAGCTATTGTTAAAACTCGAATTGCACCTTAAATAGTGCAACGGGTTGACTGGTAGAACCGATTTGACTGATGTGTAACAAACTACCTCCCTACCGGTTGATGCACTCCAAAACGAATTTACAACGTTTTCAAGAACAAACGATTCGTGATCGTTTTATTTTACGAAAGCTATTCCCATGCGTATATCCATAAACAATATTCCTACCCTTCCACGACACCATTAAATGTTTTTTAATGTTAGAGACCAAAGAGCGAATCCATGTTTAGGTCTACTTTTTTTTATGTCGCATAACTACATATATGTTTGGATTTTCCTGTTTTTATAAATGTGCTTTGACAATTCATTTTCACACAAAAATAGACGATGAATTTCTAAAATTAAAGATAAATTAATTATGATTTTAATATTTTTCTATTAAAACATATCATAATCAATAAAATATCAAGTAATATTTATATTAAAATATTTTATGCAAATCCATCTAAAACCTATTATATTATATTATTTATATAATAACATTATACATTGGCATAAGATTCTCTTTTATGATCATATTTAACAACTACAATTCCTAAATTCTATTATGTATATAAAATTAAAGTTAAAACAGGGTCTAGACATTTCTATACAAAATATGACCTTCAAAATCCTATTTGGAAAAATTTTATATTTATTTAAGATATTGTAAGGAAATATTAATGTTAAGGTAATAAAATATTAAATACTAAATATTTATACAGGATAAAAATAATACTATCATTTTCTTTAGATTTTAAAATAACTAAATACAATTTTTAGAATATATGAATAATAATAAATATAGTAAACTTTCATGTTAGGTTCTGAATAATATAAATTGTAAATTTAAATTTTATAAAGCAAAATAATGAATACCACTTTTAGAGTTCATCTCACACAAATGACACAATAATTTTGTCTGAAAATATGATGTTTTATATTTGTTGAACGAACCTAATTTTGAAAACTTTATAAAAAGGCATATTTTTTATCCTCGTTTGTATATAAACACTCAACAGTCAGCTGGGTAAGTAAGAAGTAGAACCTAAAGGCAGGGTGTGCAAATTTTGGTACCGTGAAATCTAGACGATTATTTCCATAACCCTTCTACACTATTATACGTATTTTTAATGACGAAACAAGGTCGGTGGAAGATAGCCCATTGAAAATTGAGCGTGTGCTGAATTGCTGAAAACAAGGTAGTTCCTAGATGAGCAGGGGGTTGTGGTATCGCTCGTTAAAAAAATGTCAACGAGTCTGCAGACAGGCGCCATTTTCTTTCATATTCTTTTTATCTGACATAATAAAGACATTTTAGTCGTCACGTATTTTTTATAGGTTTATATAACATCATATAGCGTTCTAAGTTTCACATTAAAAAGAATAAAAACTAATTTGGTGATGTAGAACTCATAAAATTAATAATTATATTTTTCTTAATAAATAAATGATAAAATATTAAATTATTCTAAATGTATTTAAAAATAAACAACTATATAAAACGGGAAATTACAAAAAATAACAATATCACACAATATGTGCGTATTTAACAATTAATACAATAATACTATTAAACCTATAAAGTAGGTTAGCTTAAATTAAACAATAAGTATTAGATATTACTTGATTTACATTATTATTTGGCTTATATCCACGAAATTGAAAACAGTTTTAACAAATTTTAAACTCACGATGATCTAATAACCGTATTGATTGATAATAAATTGAAAAATCTACCGCTGCAATAGGTTCACATAGTGTAGTAGTATTTTAGAAATATATACGATTATTCATATAAAAAACACCTATTAATAATTATCATAAAAATTGTTTGTGTAATCCAAATGAAAAACATAACGGAATAAGTAATAACGACAAACAACAAACAAGAAAAAAAACACCAGCAAATGTATAGAAAAATATGTTCTGGGCTAGTGTTGGCGTGACTTTTTGCTAGCGTGCCAAAGACCCACAAGAATGCAATAAAACACAGAGGCAATAGGAAAGAGAGAACCGGAAGGGGTCTGGAGGGGCTGAAGGGTCAACCCCGAATTTAATGACACCTCCTGTTTCAGCTCTCTACCTACACTTGGTGTTCGTTCTGTATATGTAGTGCGCACTAGCTACGGGTCAATACGAATATTGTCCTTTAAACGACACCCGTCACGTAAAATAATAAATGGCAGCAATGAATGTGGTGGGTGGTAGAAGGTGGTTAAAGCACACTCACTAAAGACCAAAAACTAATTTCAATCGACCGATTGAATCATTCTACGATATTTTTTCTTCAATTGTTAATAATAGATATCGTAGAGATCAAATTTAACTTATTTTTTTAAGGACATTAATTATGATTAAAAATAATAATTATAATATATAGTCTGTATAAATCAAAATCAGTGTTACAGCAAAGCGAATTTAAAAACGACTACTAATTAAAATTGCAAATGAGACTATAGATATATATATATATATTGGTGTCTATCATCTTCTTTTCCGCGTAACTAACTTACTAGACTTACATTGAATCGATTACTGTAATCCTCGACTTTAATTCACAAATTTCACAAAATTATAATTATACTTATAAACGAATTAAGATTTCTGTTTAATATTGACACGAATTCCTATGACTCACTACAAGGGTTACCAAAAGTTTTCTATACTTTATTATCAACCACGCTCCTACTTTTACTTGGTTATGGTTGAATAGTTGATACATACAAAACGAAGGGTACCATCGCGTGAACTTTGATACCACACCGGCGTGCATACAAACTTTAGAACGGTTAACGACCAAAGTTCACTTAGTACTTTCTGGGGCTTTTAACATCCAGCATTAGTTGAATTTGAATAAACCGCACACGCCCAGTTGCCTATTTAATTCCGGTTCTGTATTCCAATCGTAAACTCTAAATGACATTTAACCATAGAATATGATCAAGATGATACAAGATAATTAAATCATTTTAGTTCCACGTATAATTAAAATTATTATTAAATAGAAATCTAGTTACCTACAAGAATATATTTTCGAGTATTACATAATTACCTACCTAGGCACCTACCGATATAATATTTATCGTAAAGTTAAAAAAATATTAATTTTTTACTAAACTTAGATATAATATATACCTATTATATTATTATTATTATAAGACAAAAACACTTAATATACACCAATATTTAATAGTTTCATATTACCTATAATATTCGTTAGAAATATATAAATATTTTATTTTATTAACAGTTAACTAATTTCAATAAATCTTTAGCTTTTAAATTAAATTATTAGGAAAGGACATTATTATGAATTACTTATACCTTTAATATTAAGAAAATTTAAATATTATAATGTACTTACTAATTATAAAATTAATTATTTTACTTAAATATGTATAACAATATGCGAATCTCATAATAGAAATAAACAAAATTTCTTTAATGAAATTTCTAGTTCTATAAAAACATCTGAAATTAAACAAATTTTGTAGACTTTCTCATCAACGACTACTGTCTAATAATATAATAAGGTTTTAAAATAAATAACTACATTAATATAAAATGTTTTAAACAAAAGTTATTTCATTCACTAACATAATAATACAAAAATAGCATAAAAGAAATATTAAATATTTAAAATCCTCTTATTTTTTTATTTTTTACTCAATATCTGCATACAGTTGAACGAATTTTATTTTATTTTATTTTTTACATTAAAAAAAAAATAATCATCATACACAATATGCATTTTGCTAAATTACTATTCACTGTATGATATGCTATTACTGTTTATGTCCCACTTCCTTTTTGTCACATGGAAAACATGGATTTCGGACACAAAAATTTGAAGCCTCCTGACAAATTCTCATGTCTCAAAGAATTAAAATAATAGACATTTAATTATTATATTTTGAAATTCATTAAAACCTATTTAATAAAAAAAAATTATTTTACGATATTCCATTATCGACTCATCAAACAATATTTAATTATAATATTCATACCGTAATAAGAAAATTTGATATTTTTGTATCAAATATTATAACCAGAAAAATATTTGGTGATGTATCCGGATTAAAATAAAAAAAAAGTTGTTTGTATACTTTTCTTTAGATATTTCTTAAAATTTAATCATGTAATTTATTATAAGTAAAATGTTAATATTTCATATCATACAATTTATTAAATATGTATAACAAAAGTATTTGTATACATATATCGGTACCTACATATTATATCTATTTCCAAAATTTACTTTACAGAAAAAAGAAATCCTTTAAAGAAATGATCAAACTTTTTTTGAGATCTTTATGTTTAATTAAAACCATGTTTTTGTTTTCAGAAAAAAGTAAAGAAAGACCAGGAAAGCACCTATTGTGTTTTTGGTCTGTTGCGTGTACCTTGTAGAGAAATAACCGCACGGTTGATTTAACTCAATTTCAAAGCTTGATATCTTCTTCTAAATATTTTATTAACAATACGAAACAAACAAAAAATATTAATAATATAAGTTTTAGTATTTCTTTTATTATTATTTTTTTTCAAAAGTGAGATAAACAATAGAACTTAAAATCAAATTCATGACAGCGTATATTGCCATTAAACAAATTATAACGTGGATGAACGAATTTAAAAATTGACGGGAGGAGATTATAAATAAATTGGTTTTCTTTTAAATTGTTTACGAATTCATATTTGAATTCTATAATCCACGAGTGTACCGATAATTGATAATGTTATACAATTTAAACGGAAAAAGTAGGAATACAAAATTTAAATAATCTGAATATTTTAAAATATTACAACTGTTAGAATAAAAAAATAACAATTCATTGGAAACAGACATATGGTAGACACGGTAATTGTGCACATGGAAAGTATATAATGGGTATGGAGAATCACGCTAAAGATAATGAGTATACTCAAAAAAAAATTCGTATAACTGAGAAAAAGGGGTAAATTTCTATTCTTTGCGAATGAATGTGAGTTGTGACCAAAAGTGCTTTTTGACGATCGTATTATGTGTATGATGTGTGTACGCGCGCGCACTCCTATATAATATGTATTGCGTGTCGAGTGCTCAGCAAACAACGACATGACCATGATGAAGGGCGATTATAATGTAAAAACTGATCGATAATATTATGCAACGAGTGGTAAATGGTATGAGGGTGGTTACGGTATAACACACATACAATATACCTAGTACCTATATATACGTTTAATAATATTTTTATAACTAGTGAGAACGGCATTTATGATACTGCGATGAACAGGCGAGTTTTTTATTTGAAATCTTGTTAATTATAAATTCACAATTTTATACCGAAGTTTTATACATCAATGAGTTCCTACAAGTAAGTTCCAAATTGTTCTAATAAGAACGAGTTCTATACATTATATTATGTTCACGTACCTGTAACAAAATAAATATATCAGATTAGTTTATATTTTATCACTTCACCATATCATAAATATTTCTATGTTTTTATTATTGGTATTTTTTAATCAATTTAAATATAACTTTACAAATTGTAATCGGAAAATGTATAAAATATAATATATAAATAATATTCAACAATATTATAATATGTTTATGTAACAGACACGGGTAATATATTATGTAGTTTTGACACTCAGGTAATGCATATTTTCTAAATCGTTTTTTAATTTAAAATAAAATAACTATAAAAGTATATGCACATACATTTAAAGTAACACAATACATTAATATAATAGAATAGACTTATTTATTTTAAACTATAAGCTATTATTTAAATTGAATATTTCATAAATGAATTTTCAATTCGACTAGTTAAATCTATTTAAATGTAGAATTGAAACATGTATAATTATATATTTAACATTATAAACTTCAAAATTCTAAATAAGAAGTTTAAAAAACTATATACGATTTAACATCAATTAGATATTTTGAAACAACGTTATAATAATAATTACTTAATCACGTGTGCAGATGATGTTTCAAAACTAATTTGAAGTATTATGTGGGGGTTAGAGTGGAAATAATTGCGAGTACCGTATAGGGTCCGGTATATAAGGTAATTTAATCGTCGTCGTCATCGTCATGGACGTTAACTTTGAAATACCGAAATTGACCACCAGTATACAGTTCCCTAGGGGAAAGGTAAGATGATACGTTTCATTTTCATATATATATATATTATAATTATTATTGTTGTTGGGCGGAAGTTTATAACTATTGACATATATATGGGGTCACCAAAATAACCAAAATATATCACGCAGTCATGGATGCATTTTATATGAGTTTCCCTGTCCATACCGACGACCAATCTCTAAGGAAAACCTCTAAACACAAAACTTCAAAGTACGTTCAACATCTTAAATTTATGATGAAAAATATTTAAGGTTTGATAAAATAATTAATGTTCTTTCAAACTGAATGATCAAAATAGAGCGTGGCTAAATTGCATACATATAGTTAAGACATACGGATTGACATTTAGCGTAAAATCAGAAACTATAAATCGATTTATTCTCTCTCAGATGTTATAGAGATTTGATACATTTTACATGAAAATAGAAAGTAAGAAAATTCCAATGAAGTATATTTGACCAACTTTGAATAATGAAACTTAAATTATAATTATGTTTTATCTTACATAATAAATATACGTATTTTTAGGCGATAAAAATATTATATTATTGTACAAAGCCTACTAGAAAGACAAATGTAGATGATAACAAGGGAAAATGTACGCCACCAATATTCGCTCTTTGAATGATATATGTGAAACTACAGGTAGTTATAAGACCCTTTTTCTTAAACATTTCATTTATTTATATCCTAATATAAGCTACTGAAAAATGTAAATAAAATCCACCTAAAGGAGAGACGAAAATAAACGTTCCTTTCTGTCCGTAGTCAAATGTTTCCCTACATTATTATAGCCTAACCTGACCAACCAATTTATATATTGTAACATTTAGTAGTAGATATTTATTTTCTACCATTTATTATCCAAGTATGAATAAATTGTTCTTTAGTAAGTACTATGAAACATAATATTAGGTACATTAATTATCCTTGATTTTAACTTCCTTTTTAATGAAAATGAAAATTAGTCAATATCTATAGAATATCAATTTAAACTAACTTGGGTACAACAACATTATCAAATAATAATTTTTCATTATTGTTATTTTTTAGATTTATATAAATTTGGGATCTATTGTTTTTCTTAAATTCTATGTTTATTCCTGTGAGAAAATAATGTAATTTGATGTAGAATACAACGCCCATTTTCCATAATAAGAATGGAAGAATAATTATACACCAAGTATTGTTTTGATTTTGATGATGATAAAACAATATAATACACAATTAAAAAATGTAACACTAATATTAGTCTAACTACTGATTCAATAATATTGGTTAGATAAAATGATGAAAAAATGAAGTTATGTATAATAGCTAAACGCGTATAAATGCTCCTTACATAATAATTTATCATTATTTAATTGATTAAAATTCTGTACACCTCGGTTGAACACTTAAACTGTATATCATCTTGTGTTTTTATATTCACAAAATTTAATCACGTTTTGAACAAAACGTTTTCAGTTTTTAAAACCTTTCCGTGTACTGATTGAAAAAGAAAATACCCTATAGACAAGGTAGGACAGGAATGACATTTATCGACCTCGAAGTAGTGAATCGCTTATCTGGTATAATGTACATTGCAAAAAAAAATCAAAAAAAAATAAAGAAACAGAACCTTTGTCACAAACTCGGAAGCTGTTCGTAGTGAAAGACACCGGCCGTTCCAAAATTTATCGCAAACCATTAGACTCGGAGAGATAAGAGAATTGTCGCAACAAAGGCGGCCATGATTGCGATTTTTTTTTTCTATTCCCACCCTTTTAAACAGGAGATACTTTCCTATGGACATAATGGCTGTATATACTCTGGATATTCATAACCGGCACATTTAACTCAGGACCATTGAATGATGTAATTAAATATATCCCTGGCATCAATTAAATTCTAAAATATATTATAATCTAAAACTCTTTAAGTTATATATTTTAATAAATATATATTTTTTTTTAAATAAATTGTATATTAATTATTTATTTACAAAAATTATAGGTAAATATAATTTTGAATTGTGTAATGATACAAATAATATTAACAAAATGTACAAAAATGTATAAACAAAGGTATTCAAGTGTGATAAATAGCACTATATTAAACAAGTAAACGTTGAAACAAACACTATTGGCTCATTATTCATATAATTTGTTTTGAATTGGTATATGTGAAAGGACATAGTTTAGTGGGTAGTGTTGTCGAACTTTAAATTGAATAGAGTATAAGAGAGCAAAGAGAGTCAATAGTGTAAGTTTGTAGACCATTTAGAAATCTCATATCTTACATCTGTCTACGATAAGCTAAAGAAACCAAATTAAAATGATTTGCAATAAGAGTGTAATCGTGAGGAGGACATGAAATACCCAAAACATAACTAACATATCTCAAGAATTTAGGCTGGACTCGTTAAAGATAAATAGAACCATATTTAATTATATTTCCATCGGACGATAATTTTTAATATTAAATATTTTATGACTTAAATGACGAATGTGATCGATGGTTCATCATATGCAAATGTCAGTTTAATACTAAACTAAAATAATTAATTAATAAAACGTTAAGTAGTAATAATTAAAATAAGTAGAAAATATAGGATAAAATTAAGTAGTAAATTAAATTAGTATCAACGAAATTACATACACATTTTTTTTAAGCAACACGTACACTGGAGTCTTCTAGTCGTGACTAGAAATATACTATTATGTTATGAAACTGTAGATGCTAATTTAATACATTAAAACATTATACATACAGCATCAGTATATGATATATTAGGTAGGTTCCAGGTACGATATAATATAATTTAATAAACGTACTTAAACAACACGTCATATTGTTATATATTATGTAATAATTCTTTAAGACATGTTTTATGATATGTATCATAAATAATTGATAAACACATAAATAAATTTAGTTTGTTTATTAAACAGTTTTCTAAACACAACACACTTAAGAGGGACGCTATATTCGTATAATATTAATAAATATTATTTTTCTGCATAGCCGATTCTGTTTATCTAACGGAAAATAAAGTAAAATCACAGCTGCGTAAAATTTAAATTGTGGCGTTTGAGTTAAATTTACAGATTAAATTAATTTTACCAAATTTAATGGGAGGAACATTTTTTTAGTATCACTTGTGAGCTTTTGTAAAATGGAATTTAACAACTAAGTTATACGTACTTTAAATGTTTTCATATTTTAAATTAATTTGAGTTCATTGTCAGATGGCATGTTACCAAAGGCCCGAGAGATACTATAGAAATGTATTACTATTTAAATTTGTTGATAATTATTTAATCTAATATATTTAACTCAAATGCCACAATTTCAGTTCTACACGGTTATGGTTTTGTTATGTATTCCGTTGGATAGAAGGAGGAAACAAATATGGGTTAATGTCCTCTTGTTTTGGTGTTATTTTTTGTTATTAATATTGGTATCGGAATAAGTACCTTCTCCAAATAACGTATAGATTTAATTCAAATTTACTCACTTTGTCACAAATCACATTATTAACAACAATAAGAACTTCAGTAAGATTATAATATGTATGACATACCTATTTACCGTGTAATGATAATAATTATTATTATATAATCGTGATCAAATATTCAATTACGTACTTACATTTTTATGGTATTTAATATAATACAATTAAATACGTTAATTAAAAAAATTTGCTTATACTGACGTTAATTCTGATCGATATAAAACAAATTCATTGGGATCATTATGAATACCTGTGCTATAGAAAGTATATTTATTAATTAGATTATTATTATTTTACAGCTTAAACCTTCAAGAGCTATTATTTGTTAAAAATTTAATAATAAATCATATTGAGTAGTATAAAATATTAATTAATTATCTTTAAATTAAAGTAATTAAATAATTATTAATATTAACAAGATTATAAACATAATTAAACAAATCTAAAATTTATTCTATAATTGATATATAAAAATATGATTATTAAAAAGATTACAATTTTAATATAAAATCATTGATATTAAATTCAGAATATATAGTATTCGAATTAATGACTAATCCATATTCTTTTATTTTCATGTAATGTAGAAAAAATCATAATGAAAATAAATAAAATATTTATAGCATTTTTTAACCATTTATGAATGAATATGAATAATTGAACTAATATTACTGTTATGACGATTAGAACATTAGTTATTATTAAATAGGAAAACAGTTCTCAATACAAGTCAATATTAATTTTAATATAATATTCCCCAGAACGGCAAAATATACAGCAAACATATTTGACAAATACGAATTTTGATCATTCAAAAATTATCAATAAATAACGAAAATATTAAACTACATTATGATTATAAAACATTACGCTATTAAATTATATGATTTTTGACCTAAACTCAAAATATATGTGTTTATATTTTTAATATTAGTAACCACAACATTTTATAATTGTATCGAAACATTTCGAGTTCAAAGGTTAAAAAATTTGATATTTTTTTTATATGATATAGGTACATAGTCAAGTCAGAAGACTCATATTCTTCTATAGAGGTTAGGTTAGGTATGATTAACTATTATAAGGAATGAAGAAATATAGAGAAGGACCAACAAAAGAAAAACAGGTGTTGTCTAAATCATCATTATTCATGCCAACAATATATAAGTACCTATATATTTTTTTAGCTGATCCTCCGGCCCACGTATTATTAATATTTAACGGCATACTCAAGTAAGAATTATGAACTTATCAACCACAATAATGCATCATTATTATACAACACAAACGTTTGGGGGATAAAAAATACAAATCAATTATAATTTATATGTGTTATAGTGAATAATATAAAAAATATTTTTCAATGTCAAATTGTCAAGCAAATCCGTCAAAAAGACACAATTATTTAATTTACTAAGTGGATGTTTAATAAAATATTAGGTATATACATTTGACGTAATGTAAAAATTTCAATCTCATATTTAATATTAGGTATAATTTTTTATAATCACTAATAATTATTGTACCTATATTGTTCTTGCTAGAAAAAAAAATATAAATAATTATTATACTGACGAAAAAAAAATGCAAACTATTGTGTTGACGATAATACAAAATAATTAAGCATAGGTAGTTGAACAAGGTAAAATAAATTATAAACCCTATCCGTTTATACATTTTTCGGAATTAAATTGTAGGCTGAAAGTAAAATAAAAGTAAGGAAAAATAATTATAAACTGTTAATACCTATTGTTAAAATTTAACTCTGCGGGATGAAAAGAAAATGAAAATGTAAATCTTTATATAGCATATATACTATACTTAGTACTTCTATACAAAAAACACAGACGGAGGAGAAAAATTCCTCACAGTCATCATTAAGACAAATGCGTACTACGGTAGCCGAATCTTCGAGATTTCCTGTTGGAAATAACAATAATTTATGTAGTTGCACACACCAAAATGCATATATTATTTATACCTATTATATTACACGTTTGGCCATTAATAAAACAACAGGTTTTCTTCTTAATACAGTAAAAATTTATACAACTGCCATTATATACTATATAATTTTTTCATTGTATTAAACAAAAATCGCATATATACAGTTTATCAAACGTTTTTATTTTAAATAAATAAATAAAACCATTTCTTGTGTGTTCACAATTAAAATATACAATTCACAGATAAATCGAACATATAGTCCGATAACATAATAGGAACGCTTTTGTAAAAGCGAACATAATAATAAAATATAATATAATATATTGTAATTCAATATATTTGGCTAACATAACGAACAATTTTTGTTTATTCCAATAATATTCATATAAATAAAAACCGGTTGATGATGACTCAACATTTACTTTTTGAACATTATTTTCTACTTGTCTACAAGAAGATCTAATAGATCAGAGTCAAAGAAACCCACGCAAAGTATATTTTTACAAAAATTGTTAAATTAAAAATGTTAAGTATCTACCTAACATGATTATAAATTCTAATTTTTTTATTTGCTTTTAGAACAATTTAAATTTTTTACATTGTTAAATCAAAATTCTATATTCCATTAAAAAACAAAATTGTTTTCTGAATTAAGTAAATAACACATAATAAAACATTTGATAACAAAAAATCTAAAATAGTAAAGTATAAAAAGTATAAAGAAAGTACTTATACGTGGTAAATTTGTTTTTAATGCGAGATTATACGAGTATAAAACCATTTTATCATTTTAAGTACATAATATAAGTACAATAATTTTCAGTATAATATAACACATTATACTTTATAAAAATATCGATGTTTAGTTTTTTATTTTTCATTTTATACCTAATTAATATTAATTTCTTATTATTATGATTCTCTTTTTAAGTTAGGTACACTGTACACGGTAGGTAATAAAAGTTTGAATTTAAAAACAAATCACAAATTTGAATTTCGTGCGTATTTTATGTATGATGAAATTATATTAAAATTATATTTTCTACATAGAAAAACATTATTTAAGCAAGTTTATTTATACTGTGTAGTAAAGTTAAACATATATTCTATATATTATTATAATAGTCAAAATGACTGAATAACAATAAGAATCGTATTTTTGAATAAAAATATCAATTTAGACCTTAATAATTGTTATTTTAGATTCTAAGAAAATTGAAAAATGTATTGGTTTTACAATGGTGAGTGTTTTTTTCTTCTTATGTATGAAAACATTTTTGTAGTAATAATGGTCCGATTACCACAGTTAGGGTATTCTTTTGGTAGATAATTTGTTTTATTTTGTACTTTATACTACTCATTTTTCAAATTTATTAAAAGTTTTACTTTGAGAGAAGGAACTGCGTTTTTGAAAAACGGAAAACTAAATTCGATGAATATACATTTTTGATGAACTTGTAATAATTTTTTGTGAGTACCAATTTTTCTGTTGCACTTTATTTGTAAAGAAAATTTATGAATATAAATATTATCAGTATATTGTACTTATATTTAAGTTTCGTTCAGAATAATTTTTTCGATGTATTGAATGTACCGAATGGATAAAAAGGAACATCTAGGATCAACTGTCCTGCATTTTTATTTTGGTATTATATTAAAGCGGGGTAATTATAAAAAAGTAAATTTATAAAATACTGATGTTTAAAGGGGTAATCCGAAGTCATACAACTATATTCTTTAAATCAAAAATGAACTCGTGCGTAAAACGCAAGTGTAAGGGATTCCTAAATATACTAACTAATTAAGGGATTTAATAATTTATTTATTTATTTATTGATTTACTTAATTTGTAAAAATATAATGTATTCGTTTTCATAATAATTGTTGAAAGAACTTAATCCTCTGAAAAATAATGTTAATGCGATTTATTACGTGACTCGGGTGAGGTTTAGGCTCGTGTATACTAAACCGGTTTAAAACGAGGCCAAAACAACGGTGTGTTCAGTTAGTACGTGTATTTAAACAGTTTCATCTTTTATTCTTTTATAACATTGAATTTTTGTTATAAATTCTAATAATAAATGTAATGTGTACCTAATCTTTCAAAAATGAAAAGCTTTGAATGAGGTATATTACTATATAAGAAAAAATAACGCATTCAATGGAAATGTAGATGATGAAAAATATTAAATTAAAACACATAATTAAATTTATACTATTTATTTGGTAATGTTTTCCAATCAAAAACATAACGGTACAACATACCATACAACAAAGGTTTTTGAAAATCGTGTTTATTTAACTTTATTTACAGTATATACAAGCAATAGAAAAAGTAAACAAGATAGAAAACTATAAGAATAGTAAAGTGTCAAGGCAGGAGAGTCAGTCACCCATACGTCATATTATTAAAATGTTTTAATTTAATTATAAAAGACACGACCAAATAGTTATACAGCTACGTAATTATAAATAGGACATCTCAGTTACTATAATTATAATATATAATATGGGTAATTAATAAAATGAATATTGTTGAACTTGATTTAATAATTTTTAATGCTGTAAATTGGTGAAAATAACATGTACCAAAAAAAGTATTAATCATAATTATGTTTATATGATAATAATATAAACAGATATATTAAGTGTAATGTAAAACAAAAACTAATAACATTGTTATAGTTTCTTGTATCAATTTAATCTGGTATAACCTTTAAACTTTGATAAGTTTTTTTGCTTCCAAACTGCAAATGTATACTGTGTTCACGAAACGTAGTAGCGCATTGGATGAAATATTGCAGACAGTGAGGAGGGAAGCTCCATAAAACGCGCTTAACCCTCGTAAATTCGGTCACAATCCCGGCTTAGTGTCAAGAGATCTGCTCAAAAACCATGGGAGACCGATGTACCATGATATACGGCTGTGTTACTTAATGTTCAGTCATGTTTATCTAATGCACATTACATATGCGTGTGAACATCCTAAATAATTATATTATACATTTCAAATATTGAAATATTTCTTTGGTAGAATTTTAAAATAAATGTTTAATTATTCGTACCTACTAATTATTAATTAATATTATATATGGTGATATTTTTTTAGATTGATCCAGAGAATATCTCTGAAAATGTGAATAAGTCATCTATTCTCAATTTTTTATTATTATTATTTTTTTTTTTTTTGTATAATCTTTTCATAATTTTAACACTTTTATGATACAGTTTGGTAATCAATCATCAATAAATAATACAAATATTTACAAAACCTAAAGACGTATTTTTATGAAATAGTAATTTGTTTCTAAAATATTATAAAGTATGTCTTATAACAAATTATATAACTAATGACATACAAGCTTTTTAATTCTATTAATTTTTATTTATTCAAAGAATAAAAAAGGTAAATAACTGGTATTTGTATTGAAAATTGATAACGCTTAAAAATCGAGCCGAAGTAATTTGTTTTCTTATTTTTAAACGGTAAACAGTATATAGACGTTTACCAAGGAAATGGATGAAAATGAAATGTCGTGTCGTTTTAGCACAAACACGTCTACTACACTCAATATATACCCTTGCCGATCTCCGAGAGTGCTCACCAATTCCATAATGCACATTCTTAACAATAAGCCCGGATACAATTTTCAATATGCGCCTATAGTATTTTTTTTTTCCATTAGTATATTTTGCAACATAGCTGGTGTGTACTTCTGATATAGTCTCGATAAGACACGTAGACCTTCTTCCAACTGGTAATACTACAGTTGAAGAGTAGCCCAGGACCAAAGTGTAATTTACATATTATACACATGCATACGTTATAATAAAGCAAAGTGATGGTATTATATGAGTACACAAAAGAGGTGATTTATGTATTATATGTATGCTCGGTTAAGTGTCGTCAAAGTATATAACAAAAACATAATATTTCAATATTATGTACGTATATAACACAATGCGACTTAAAAATAATATAGAACAACTACACTTGTAATATTACAATTATACTCAAGTCCAAAAACTATTATTTTCAAACTGCATTTTTATGGTAACCAAATGAAAATTTAAATATATTTGTTTACAATGTAACTAAATTAAATTTTAGTAAAATAATATAGAATATTATAAAGTAGATACGTATATATAATACAAAATATATAAAATATCATAATTAAAATTATTGAATAATTTTATGGAGAAATTTAATATTATCTAGAAATAAATAAAACTGAAAACCATTTTTCCAACACAAATGGGAAAAATGCTTTTAAGTTCTAATCGTTTCAACAATTATAGGGATAGGATACAAAGGGTGTGTGTCCATTACGTCTATATTCCCAACCCGGTAGCTGGACGACAGCGAGCTCTCAGTGCGTTTATCCGATTTGACATGTCGTCGACGACAACGTGATGAATGAGCCCCAATCTCGTTTATTGTGAAAGGAGTGCGAGTCAAAATTATCTCGTCTATAAAATGTTGGTACCACAAATTCCGCTTGTACTCCAATAGTTAAAAATATTATATACACTTAGTGTGGGCGTGTTTAAAGTTTGCAATATAAATATAGCTTAAAGCTTCTTTCAATAAGTTTTTTCCTCCGTTACTATACATATATATATATATATATATTAAAGTTCACCTATTTTTCAAAAACTACACCTCGCGAACTCGTAAATTATTTTAAGTATTAACATCGCGTTGTTCTATTGTGTTGCTCGTTTTAAAAGGTCCAATAAATTATCGAAGCGTAGCTTGAAAAACAAGAAGAATGAGTAAGAAAAAAAGAAAGGGAGGGCTTCTAGCAATAAACAGTAGGCGGAACTCTTAATGGGGTTTTGTTGGACGACAGACCGTGTTGCTGTTGTACCCTTGAATCATGCCAAAATCGGTCATATTAATAATTACCAAGCTTTATGCATGTGTGTTATAAACTACCTACTAAACCTTTCACAAATATAAATAATTTACAGAAAACTAAATGTGTTTTTAAGCGCTACAAAGTCAAAACCACGTCGTAAATATGAAAATATAATTGCTAGTTGTGTGTCTATAAAATAAATAGCAGTAAAAGTTCAAGCCTTTAAATTACCAAATCAAAACAAAAACAATACATTTAAACGGTTGTTCCTGATATTCCCACCAATATAATTATTATTAATAATAACACCTCATCTGATTGTATAAAAAGATAACTATGAGTGTATTTTAAAAAAAGCTAAGCATAAATTAAATGTATCAACTTGTATATCTATCATATATTCTAATATTTGCTAATATTTCGATTTCCAATAGTTATACTTATTATAAATTTATATTGTTTAGAAATTTGAACTTCATTGCACGGTATTATATAAAATATAAATTACTATTAACAAATAAATTATTTATTTTATGAACAGTTTTTCATAGTAATCAATGTTCAGTGATAAAATTGAGAGTAAAGAAGTAAGATTAAACCAGTGTTGTAAGTTCTGAAACCGGTTTGAGAGCGTACAAAGTAAAAAAAAATCTCTAGACGAAGATCAAAAGAAAACTATGTTGATACACACTAGCTGTATGAAACGGGTAATAAAATGCATTACATGCATTACATCACATACATATACATTTATAGTTATATCAGCCATGTGGACACATAGAATCAGACTAGAGTAGTATTTCATTATATTATTGAATTTGTGAACTTTAGCTATACAAATCAATGTTGCTAAATTATAAAAGGTTTGTGCGAATTATAACATTTTCCCACTTTCTAAAAAACCTTCATTTATATATAAATTTTCTAATTGACGATAATTATAAATGAAGAAAAAAGTTTGTTTTGTGCAGCCTAATAATGCGTTACGCAAACGTCTGCAACTTTTATTTTATTTTAATACAAAGCAATTATAAAAATAATAGAATAAAAGTCAACATAATAAATAAATTATCATGGTGTATACAGTTAACGGTTATCATAAAAATTGAATAACAGTATAATATTATTTTATGTTATATAATAGGTATATAAATATTATTATGTTTTTACCGCTTTCGCGATAATTGGCGTTCAGACTAATACGTCATCGGTGCGATGCGATTATATGTTGTAGTATAGGTGGGCACATCAAAATGGCTTTCAATACTTTATAATCAACAGTCGTTCTTGTGTTCTTTAAACTCTTAAATAAAACAATTTTAACAGTACATGACGGCGCGAATAGATCGTTGAGGATAGGCTACATTTGACACTATAATATACGCGAATGCTTCGCACGAGCGGATCGGTCATAGGTACCAAACATATTAATGAACACGTCACAAACATTCACTGCGATGAGCGCGCACGGAACGTATCGAACGTTGAACTCCGAATCCGATGTACGATTTTCGCACAGTGTTCTAGTTTCATAGGCCGAAGTCAGCCAGTAGACACATCATAACAAACTGTCGTACGAAAACCTCGGAAATGCACGTTCAATTCGGTAACAATACGACGGTTTCTATAAAATATCATTATACGTATGTATAAGGTTTCCCCGATTTAACGTTACGAATGGAATGAAATTGAGTATTATTGGAATGTTTTGACAAAAAATATTCTCGGAGCACCCGAAAACCAAGTGCTGCATACGAAATCAAACAACACAACAATATTATCCATTATCAATAACCATGCGTTTAATTGTTATAATGCTAATACTAATCGTATATTATAGCAGTTAATAGTTGATGGCAATGAATATTAATTCTTAATATGGTCCATTTTATTAGTCATCATTACAATATTTTAGTATTAACAATGGTACCTAACCTACATAATAAAATATGGGCATATGGCATATTAGCATAATAATATGTAGTAGGTATATAATTATTTCCCTCGTGAATATTAATTTATAATTTATTGAATTCGGTGTTGATATTTATTATCATTGAAAATAAATATATTCCTTTATAAATTATTCCTTTTTAAATTGTTTGATAAATGCAGCATAACGCACTGGGGCATAATCGCAGTTGAGTCACACATTTATTGTGTATAAAAATAATATACAAATATTGATATTTGCAACGAGAACAGTAGGTATTATAAATACAAATATATAAAATTTATATTTATCTAGCTATAAATGGGAATATATTAAAAGTATAAAATTGAATATAATTCAACATAATTTTATAACTTAAATTATATATAATAAACTATAATATACAACATCAATAATATCACATATTATAACATTGAGATAAATCAAATGGCAATAATTATGATTAATCATTAGTCAATGTAGTACTAATAATTAAAATTACACACATAGCCCAAAATACAGGTTTCAAAACATGTATACAGAACATTAAATAGACAATCTTAATATAGCACAATATATACAAACAGTTTAAAAATTTTAAAATGTTAATTATATTAAGTCTGTCAAATTTAAATCATCATACAATGATGAATAAAAACTTTAAAAAGATAAAACACTGAAACAGTTCAGTAAAATATTTGTATATCTATTATCAGTTATCTATCTTTAATGTATCAATATATTATAATATACTATCATTAATAATATCTACCTATTATAAAAAAAATTCATTTTAATTTTTAATTCTATAATTTCAATAAGATCACATAAGAAACTTAATTTTTATTAATTGAAATTATTTTTAAGCAAGTTCGTTAAAGACAAGTAAAAGTTAATACCTAATACAACATTTTTCATATTTGTTGAGGTATAAAATACATAAATAGTATAAACATTAAAATATGTCTAATCGGAATCCAATGGGATTATATTTCAATAGTTAAATACAATTTAAAAATCTACTTAAATTTTTCAAACGATTTAAAATATTATTTTCGACCTTTCCCTTTCATCATCATACAAACTAAGCCACAGCTAACATGTGTCATACATCACGATCACAAAATGTATATATGTATATATTTTTTATATTATCAGGTGTTTTGCCATCAACAAAATACTTTATTTTTTATAAATATGAAGTTGGAAAATTTTTCATTTATAAAAACATGCTTATTCTTATGACGTCCGTAGCGTTATTTACCTTTAATTATTAAACATATGGGGAGCCAAAATCTAATTTAAACTAACTTCGACACTATTAGCAATTAGCATATATGGTAATAGCAACAACTATAACTTATATGTTATATGTGTTCATAAATACTTAAATAAAATTTAAGCAGTTAAAATTTAAAATAATAACATTATTAACTTACATTATGGAGTCTTATCGAGTAGAAACAATAAAAATACTAACCTGAAACAAAAAGAAAACATGATGTTAGTAAATACTAAATATCATTTACCACATTAAAATATCACATAATCATAATAAATAACATAAAAAAATATATTTTTTATTCGTAAATTAATTTACTTATTCCTTATAATTAATTAATTATTTATTTAATAATGTCATATAAATCTAATCCGAGATCTGGCAATAAATTAGAAATATTTTAAGTAATAATCGATAATTCAGTAGTTCAGTGTAATGAAGCGATAAAACTATGATGGAGAAGACCACAAACACTATTTATAATTTAAAAATTGACCCTAAGCTCATTAAAAATATATTTTATTAAAAGAAAATTGTAATGTTTGATTCAAAACAGCATTTGATAAAATATTTTTTAACTGATTGTTTATAGATTTAATGAAAAAATAAATACTAGTTCTACCTATGTAAAGAGAGATTATTAATTAATATTGAATGATCACACTCATTATACAGTATTAAAACTGTAAACACAGTGAATGGTATAAAAAACCAAACAAAACATATTCCTTTGAATTACAACAATAATAATTATATAATAATAAACGACTTACAGAATATACATATTTCAAAAAAGTATAATAAATATTTCAAACGGGACGATCGAAAATTGCCAATAAAGTTTGATGGGTGAATTATTGTTTAAATCTCGAACTAATCGATTTATTATGAATAAAAGATCCATGGAAAAATTTTAAAAAATCAACGACGATCTGAAACTAATACTGGTCAAATTAATCAGTTTTTCACTTTTAACTGTAATTTATTGTGGATAGTACAAAATATATTATACACCATCATGTATTGTTTCTGGAAGAATGGAAAAAAATAAACCGTGACTGGTCATCCACAGCGATCGTGACGGCCGCCATATCTTAGACGTACACGTTGCTTGTGTGTGTGGACTGTGGAAGCATAACTGTTGAGAGCAAAAGCGACACGAATAATATTTCAGAAGGGCGCACACATGCGTAGCAACTATCTCCATCTATTCATCTCGAGTTTGCGGTTACTGAATCCGCGCACGATTGAACTTAGGCCTCATTGTTTCGATGATAATACCAACATCTTGGATAGAGTAACACGTGTACGCACAAGTAATATGGTTACCTACACATCGTGTATCTATGATGTATTCGTGTGTAATTTCTATACACTATTTCGGTTGGAAGTACTGGGTGGAAAGTTTAACGTTTCAGAGGAAAAATCTTGGAATTTAGTGAAAACAAAATTCAATAGCGTTCGCTTTATTGTAAAAGAATCCTAACTAAATAATGTATATTATTGTTTAACATAATACATATTATATATTGCATTGATGACAAAATATGTGAACATAATATAAGTAAAATCAGTTATAAATCATTTAATTGCAAATAAAGTGAAACAAATTTATATATTTAAATGAAAGCACCAATGATAACATACATACTATTGATGACATTTAATTTAATTTTCATTAAAAAATTCAATTTTTAGTCTTTTATGATTCACCAAAATTTCTATCATGACCCATATTTGAGTCAAAACCTACAGTTTAAGAACCTCTGATATAGATAAATGTTCGGTAAATCAGTCTACTTTTTATACAAAAGATAATAAAATTGTTACCGAAATACGTATTAACTATTAAAAATTAATTATTTTTTTGCATTCTGTGTCTTAATATTATTATTATAATACCAACATATATATACTCGAATATCATTAAATAAAAATAATACTAGTATGAGTATTTTAATATATTTAAAAAAAAAAACAATTTCAATATAACTTATTTAATTTTATCAATTTTAAATTTAATCCTCAAACTATTTTTATGAAATGTATTCATAACCCAATATTATTAAAATGAAAATAAATGTACATGTATGCATATAGTAATGCATTATCAGGTGCATTGTAATATGACAATAGGGATGGTAAACGAGGATGGCATCATCATCAGTAAGATTAGCTTTTTTTTGTTCATCCAACAATTTGTTTCCCAAACTAGAATAATATGTACGTTTAAAAGAGTATAATATTTATATTTTATATTTGTACCTATAATTAATGAAAAAATCTCGTGAAAGAAATTTAAAAAGATTTGTTTGTTCAAACAACAGGTAATATCGATCATTATTATATATTCAGCCCATGCAACCTACTCGCAGAGTACGAATGTGGTATAAACTCGTATTGCAATTTACTAAAAACAACGTCTCATAGTTTCGACTTTGACTGTGGTCTTTTTAGAACTCTTCTATATCAATTCGGCGATTGTTTTCGAAGAGTATATATCATATCACATAATATATATTTGTATTGTCCACATGGGAACGATAATAATTTAACGATTTATTTCCCATGCATTGCAGTGTTTGAACAAACATAACGCACGCGATGACTATACACTGCAGTGTACAACCAACACAAGATACGCACAATATGGAAACGGCCACGTATGTGAAAACAATTTTAGTCTATTATACGCTTCCAATATAATACATAATAAAAATATATATATATATACACATATAAAAATATAAATATGTATGTATGTGTGTGTATTAAAATAATACGCCCGGGATGATATTATTATACATTTCACGGACGATAGCGCGTAAAAAATATATCTTAAACAACTTGGTTTAGGAACACGGTCATTGTCCCCTACCTCCTCCGGATCGATTTGTTTTATTTTTTTTTTTTATCAAAAAAAAGAAATGGAAACTCATCTCTCTATATAATAATATACAGTATACACCGAGTAAATCACCCACGTTCATGTCTTACATCATACAACGTATACCTTTATTACGAAATTTCAACATTTAAGAGCTCCCGTTGCCCGTATCTTTTCCCTTTTACCCACATATGGTAGAATGGTGGCATCAAAAATATTATTAGTGGGCGGGTTTTGTACAATAATTGGAAGGTTTGAACCTAGCTGTTTCGACTTCGTTAGGTAGGTATACATTGAAAGTTTTTTTAGAACAAAACAAGTATTCAAATTACATCCAAATATTCTGTTAACGTGTGACGATATCGTTACATCAATACAGGTGAAGCTAATATACTCAATAATATACCTCAATAATTTACATCAATTATTATATCAGTTTTATATGTCGATTAAATATGTAGATGGCAAGAAGAAAAGAGGAAGACCGAAGAAGAGGTGGATAGATTAAATAGAGAGTGATATGAAAATAGTTGGTGCGAAAATAGATGATAGATAAGAGATCGAGATCTATGGTACCGTAGGACTAGATGGCTAGGTGGCCATTATAGATGGGGTTTATCTAATTTGGAGTGTACGGCGAGGTAAAATAACAAGAGGATAATAATATATGTAGGCTAATTAAACAGTTTGTGTACGATGTTACAATCATCTAATTTTTATACAATTCTATATAATATAATACAATTGATTAATAATATCAAATTGGGTAATCAGTTTAATTACATTTTAACGTAATTTCCATAAACAAAAACGGTGTGCAAAAATACAATCATTATACTAAATATCGAAATAGCAAATACGATTTTCTATAAGCGATAAAGCCAGCACGCAAAATTATGTTGGCAACAAATCAAAAAATGGTTTAAGGATTATCATGTTATAATTATCAGTTAGGCAAGTTACCAAAATGTATAGAACTTTATCCCAGTTATTTATTAACCGTACAAAGTACTAAATGTAAACATAATAGTTATAAGAGTATTATGAAGTGAAAATATTTAGATATTTTTAACAATAATATTGAAATTTAAATTAACTTTGTATAAGACGTGAAAGATTTTATTTAAATTTAATGTCATATACATAACCATAATTATATAAATTATGAATATACTTAAGAAACTTGAAGTACTACAAATGTATATTACAAAAAATTGAATTTAATACCAGTATTGTTTTTTTTTTAAAATACAATCACATTTTTAAAAAAAATATTTCATAAATGATGTAAATCAATTTTAATCGATTAAAATGAATTATTAATACAATAAAAAACTAATAAATTTGTTACCAATTTGTACTTTATTACACATAATTTATTTTAGAGTAGACATTTTTAGTTTTATATACTTTACATTGTTAGCTCTAAAATAATTCACAACTAGTTACATAAATCAAATTTTCCATTTTTTTTAACTTAAAATACGTTTATATATGTAGCCAAAAAAGATAATTTACAATATACAACGTTATTTAAAATTCAACAATATTCTTAATAACAAATTCATGAAATATTTTACCTTAAATACTATTTATTTATACATGAACTCTCAATTATATTTAAATCTCACTATATTGGAAGTATCAGTTACAGATTCCAATCAGTATTCGAAAGTAAACTTTTGCTGTAACATGTCGGTAAAGTGGCAAATAATTCTGAATAGGTGTACGGAATTGCCATTTTATTAAAAAAATGTTCAAATTTGAAACGTAATACCAATAAGCATTAAACATTCATGAGTAACTCTACTAAACGAATTTATTTGTGTATCTATGTAAAATAACATTCAGACGTTCAAACTATTATAATTACAAATATATATATTGCAAAAACACATTTAAAAATAAGGAAAAAAGGCTAATTACCTTTTCTCTACATCTCATGTCACTAGAAAGTGTAAATAAAGATAAAAACCTTGGTTAGGGAAACCTAAAAACACAAACAAAATAAAAGCGAGACAGGCACGGAAGATAAGGCTGAAAATTTATTACGGTTCACAAACAAAATGACAAGGAATGGAGGGGGAGGAAAAAATGCGTAATTCTTCCGAGCGAAGACAACCGTTGGAAATAATTAGTATCTCATTAAAATGAACATATATTCTCAACAAACATAAATAAGAAAAAAGTCCTACAACAATAAATGGTATTCGTTTTTAAACTTTTTTCCTAGAACAGTTTAAACTAAATAAACGTAACCCTCTATATTTACCCTTTATTAAAGAACGGGAAAAAATAAAAATATTATTCCTAAATTTTTGAAAACATACTTTAAAATTAATAACTTATAATTTTTCAGCCAAAGAACAACAAAAAAACATATTATTTAAAGTTCTCGTTTGAAGTTTCTATACTCATTGTTATTTGTTCGAAACTTCTAATTATCGTATTGGTCTAATTTAGTGTACTACTAAAATATAATACCTAGACCCAATATTTATATTAATTATTTATTAATATATAACTATAATAAATACTGTTTTGTAAATGCACGTTTGTTGTTATAGAGAAATATTATTTGTATTTGTAATTTTGTATATTTAAATAAATCAAAAAAATAACAAGTTTCGCTGTAGCATCACTATAATAAAATATATTTCGTTATTTTTTTATATTTCTCTCTTTCTTTAAGTTTTTAACTAAAGATCGACGTCTAGTGACAATTTAAAAAAAAACCACCGAGCAGCAAACCTTATCACGTTCATCAAATTCTCCCAATACATTATTTGTCAATCTGTTTCATTTCCGACCCTCACAGTGAGTTTTCGACATCAATATCAGCAAAAGAAAAGAAAAAACCTCTGACAAAACATATATATATATATATATATATTGCTTGTTTGTTGTACTTCGTTTTTGAGTTTTGACCATTAAATAAGATAAAATACCTAGTTACGACAAAGATGTATTTTCAACAGGATATTCAATCTATAATTTACAATTTACATGAAATTCAAATAAAATCAATATGATTTCTATCAAATCCTTTCCTAAAACTACTTAATTATACTTGGAATTTTTTATTTTCCTTAAAAACTACTCTACATTACATCCAAAGTGTATAATAATTTATGTTTATAAACATTAGTTTATATTGCAATAATAGTAACTATGTTAAATTGCCCATGACCTAATTAAAAAAACTCGAACTCTATGAGTACTACCTACGATATTCGTTGTTTTGGCCTGTCGATTAATCATGACCAGATGGCGAAATATAAAGGAACGTATAACAATTATATGCATACACGTGAAGGTGAACTATTGCACACCTTTATTCTTTCTTAACGCGATTTTTTTTTTTTATTAAAATTCGTTTACATACGATTCAAAAACAGAAATATTGTACAAATGTAACAGCTGAAACAGATCATCTTATAATAACATATATTTTAATATTTAAGTGTTATGGTCGCAGGTTACAACATGTTAATATCAGCAGATATGTTGTAAAATATTATGAAAAATAAGATACTATAATATAATAAAATATCTCGCTGACACTGTAAATTATTATTATAATTTTTTTTTAATGATTTCTGTTATTGATAATTCATACGAACTATTTCGGTAATTAAAATCAGACACCTACATCAAACAAATAATTCAATGTGACTTGCGATTCGCACAACAATGTGCCAATCTGATTCAAAAACATACCCTTACTCTTATTAGCGCAAGTCTAAATTATGACAAGAGAAAATTACATACTACATCACAACTCACACAATCAATATGTACACGGAAGTCGGAGATATGAGAATATTTTTTTAAATTAATATTTAAAACTATATACATAATTTGTCTATATGAAATATATATGCTATAATAATGTCAGAAATATTATTTTTCCAATTATTAAAAAAAAATGCTAAAAATCAAAACCTTGATTAAATTAAGAGATCAACACGGCAAAATTTCTCATATAAATATACTCTTTAAAATGGCTGTCTTCAAATTTTACATAACTTAAAAACTAAAGAGTTTATTTTATTTTTTATTTTTTGGTTTGTCTTTTTTTAAACAAGTAATAAAATCAATATTATAATCCGATGCCTAATAATTTGAAAAAACTGCATTCAAAAATTTTAATTTTTCGCGGAGATATTGTAATTAATAAATAGATCTGGGACACCCTGTATATATATATTTATACGTATAGATGAGATAATAATTACTTATGTGTACAGTTTTTAATAAAAATATAAACTTATTTTATTACATTTGTATAGTTATTTTTACATTTCTACCTTTATATAGTTAACAATAATTAATTAATTATATTTTATAATTTACCGCAGAAAATTATCAATATAATATATTATTATATATTTATATTGTATCAAAATAAACGAAATCACTTTAAAAAAAAAAGTTTTGATGATAAGACATACATAGGCCAGTATGTAACCGTACCATAACATGTATATTATATGAAGTAATTAGTAAAATGAAAACCATACAAAATATTTATCTTATTATATTAATAAATAATAATAATTATTAATTAATTGTAGACAATATATGTGCAAACTGCAATGTGATATAATTCAATAATGTATTCTATATTGTACATTGACCGAACCATTGCGGTACTACCCGATTTTAATGAGTAATATATTTAAAATTTCATACATATATTATAGCCCGAACTATATTTAGAATTATCGCTCGTAATGTTTAGTTTGGGCAATTTGAATAACAAATCACAATAATATCACATCACTTTTGTCATAGACACACAATTGTCTCAGTAGTCACATAATTGTTAAGTAATAACAATATAAATATGATAATAAATGCAGATAATAATCATATTAAGTAAAACTAAAAAAAAAAATGATTATGATTATTTAAAAAAATTATTATTATTATTATTATTATTATTATTATTAGACATGGCAGTTTGTTTGATTAGTTACTATTGTTTATAAGGTAATGCTATTTTTAATTGCCTATACACTTATTCCCTATCGCTACACATATAAATTAAATTTAAACTGACATTGTACCTATGTCTTTAAATCTGGTTATTTAATAAAATGGCAATTTTATACATATATATATATATAATTAAAGTGATGAGTGTAGCAGAGATGAGAATGATGAGAATGGATATGTGGAGTGAGTAGAGCGGATAAAATGAAAAAAAATGAATAAATAAGGGGTAGTATAGGAGTTGCATTAATTATGGGGAAAATAAGAGAGAATAGGATAAGATGGTTTGGGCATATGATAAGAGGTGATTCAGAGGCAGTGAGAGTTGTGGAAATGAATGTAGGAGGTATGAGAGGGAAAGAATGAACAAAGAAAAAATGGGTAGATAGAATTGAGAGTAATATGAAGATAGCTGGAATGAAGGTACAAGATGTAGATGATCGAAATGTATGGAGGCGTAAGATTAGGGTGACCGACCACTCTAAGTTGGGTAGTAAAGCGAAGAAGAAGATATAATTAAAATGGCCAACCAAAATTCCGTAGTATTTTTTATGTATTTTCTAAAACCACCCAGCAAGTATACGTAATATATATATATATGTTTGAATTTGATAAATCATAACGAAAAATAACGTAATTTTAAAATTAAAAGTCATCTGCCCTACATGTTCGCGACATTTTACTAGGAATAATATTATATACACGTTTACTTGCCTATACTATAATATTATATCATCACGACGACTACATCACGTAATATTATATACGTAGATTATGTAAATAAAATATTAGATAATTTACTAATCCATTTGCCGAAAATGTAAACAAACTAATTCAACCTTACGTCAAATAGGGACAACATTCCAGAAATAAAATTACTTTAAGTATGAACATGTTATCATAATGTAAGCAGTGATACATAATTTTTCATAAATAATAAGTATATTTTTCTTCCAATATTCTGCTGTGAATTTAAATTTAATTAATTAATATTTTTGAGAATTCGATTTTTTTTTAACAGTTAATGATAGTGTCATGCAAGAGCGCCCATCTGTCAAAACCTAGGGTGATGAAAACAAATCTTTAAGCAAAACACAACAAAATTGTTTTAAATAAATAACAGAAATATTATTTATAACCATAAATATGTTTATTTTATATTTATCGACCATCATTTACTATTGTAAATGAAAATTATTGTAATTCCGAAAATTTGATGAACAAATAAATAATTGATTTTTATCAAATTTTTATCACCGTAATGATACATTGTGATGTAATCACGATTACATGTTATATTATATACAGAATCTTGACTAACTAATTATCTACTTTCTTAGTTTCGTACTCTTACTTTAGATAAACTTAATTTTTTCAACGCTGATAATAAGTTCGTAACACACGGTTTGGGTAGATCAGTTTTTACCATAGTTCGACAATCCATATTATATATATATATATATGGACAGGGTCGTAGGACTATCACCATAGGAAAAAAAATTAATAATTTCAATAAAATAATTTGTAAAGAAAATAAAATTGTTCATTAGTAAATTAATGTAAATGGAAAGCTATAAAATATAAAAACACGAATGCACAATATTTAATAACATTTTATCACAAAACCATAAAATATCGAGTTATCGATATTATTTACGTATAAGTTAACCTAAAATAACAATATTATTTACGTTCTATAATAGAACAAAATGGTCTATCAATCATGTCAATTTTGTGAATCGAGAAGGATCTGGTTGATCAATTATCATTTGATGATATCATATAAAACCAATTTATCATCCATAAAGGCAAAGAAAAGTAAAATTATAACATTATGTTTGTTTTTTAATAATGCATTAATATAATACTATTTTTTTCTTTTCCTTTGCCTATTTCTAGGCATACTACTTAAGTCACAAAATTATTATTATTGGTAAGTTTCGTCCGACTATTTGAAAATGTTAAAACATTACAATAATATTATATTAAACAATTGTTTAATATAATATTTACTATTTAATCAAACTATGATACATATTACAAAACATCGATACAGTAAACCAATTAAAAAATATATATTATATTATAAATCAAATAATCTTTAATATAAGTTGATATTTTTAACAAATTGCTGTAATAAATTGTAAACTATTTATATTATTAAAATAAATTAAAAGTTTTTCTTTTAGGTATTTTCTGTAATAAATTAAAAGTTTTACATATTACATTTTACATAACAGTGTTCATATAAGAATATATCGTTTCTTAACCCCAGGGGAGTCATGATCACCTTGGCTAGGGGTCACGTAGATCAAAAATAATAAAACGCTGATTTACAAAATGTACCTTACTATTTAAAACCTTTTATTGAACAAAAAAAATACTTAAAATAATATCAATAAAGATATACAAAAAAAAAAAATGAATAAACATTATAAAATAATTAATTAGTGTGATCGTTGAATTTGTTTTACATTTAAAAGTTGCTCATCAATAAAACGGGCACTCCATCGCTAATAGAAATTTCCAACGACCCGAGACAAAACGTTCAAACTTAACAAGTTTAAATTACTAGAAATGGTATTTATAAATTTATATTTAAAATGGTATATTTCGTTTGATTAATGATAGGATATTTTTATCATTCATATTTGTACATAATATAGATGGAGGGAGAGGGATCGCGAAGTAATTGACCATATTTTATACCTATTTTGGAGATCACGACACTAAAAAAATTGAGAAACGATAGTATATATATATTAATATTTATACGTAAAATTATGTTCTAAAATACATTCAGTTTCAGATACAAATAAAAATGTGAGATATTATTAGGATATTATGATTTTTTATTAATAGAGCTAAAAAGTTATTACATTTGCATGTTTTTTCTTAGTATCTATTTTATTGCATGTAAGCCAGAGATTAATTTTATGTTAATAAGAATTTATTTATGCAATTTCTTTTAGTACAATTTTTTGCGATTTCCGTCTTTTTTGGTACTTTGTAAATTTTTAAGACAATTCTACTGATATTTTTTATTTTTAAATTATAAAATAACATTTTAAAATAATATGGTATATATTTCCATTAGATATAGATTGAGAAACTGAATAAATCATTAATTATACGGTAAAAATTATTTTTGAAGTATGTATGCAAATTATAATTTTAGTTTTAAGGTTCCTGAAAATCTAAGAAAACGTCAAACAAAAATTCAAGTATTAATTTTCGATATTATATATAGTTCTCAGTTACGTAAATTTATTTCAAGTTATTTGCCAAGTTATCAATATTATATTTCAGGGACGCGAGTATAATAATAACACTCATGCGCCCTATACGCGCGAGGCAAGAAAAAAGCACATTTCGGTAATTGCGAGGGACGCGATTATCCCTTACTGCGGCCCTTAGTACGCGTCGACGATACGCACGAGATGATGATGCATTTGTTTTAATAATTATTCCATCTCGTCATTGTTGTAAGTTTTTTTTTTTTTTTTTGTATACCAATCCGACGAAAACAACGTTTGTTCAGAAAAACGGTTTACACGAAATCTCGCCGTACAAGTCGTGCGGTATACGGTATAACGGTACTACTATACATAGTTGTTAGAGCACCCGGAGAGCCCCGCGTTGCATCAAGAGAGACGGCTTTTGTATTGCACACATCTGCGGAACAATGAGCCCGAACGTGGGGCGCTACCGGATTGGTCGGATGGCCGTAAATGTCGTCATAATTTGCGAACACACACACGCGAGCACCCGCTCGCCGTCAAACGCGAACGTGCGCACGCGCGGCCAGTGAATAGGCCTTTGTAACGGCGGCATCGACGATGACGACGACGACGGGCCGAGTCCGGTGTGCACTCGGAGGGGTTGCTCCTCACACATACGCGCACAAATCCTTTGTCTCTCCAAACACGGGGTGTTCATAGAATCACGGGAATGCCTTGGCTTTTTTCTCCCCGCGTAATAATCGCGCTATTTTCATATATATATATATACCATACAACCGTTTATAGTGCGATTTTGTTGTTGTT
Organism: Eriosoma lanigerum; assembly: GCA_013282895.1. Taxonomy (NCBI): domain Eukaryota; kingdom Metazoa; phylum Arthropoda; class Insecta; order Hemiptera; family Aphididae; genus Eriosoma; species Eriosoma lanigerum. The sequence goes on from CM023360.1 coordinate 5,451,630, forward strand.
GTTGTTATTATTGTTATATTTAGTCCGCATTTTCAATAATTATAACACGCACAAATAACGCACGAACGAAAAATAAATTACCTAAATACAATGTATCGTGGAATCGGTCCGATACCGAATTATAATATCCGAATGTAATAATATAATAATTCTAACTACGATTTAACAAATGTCCACTCGATAGTTTGCTAGAACCATCGAATAGTAATAAACTAAAATTTATTCTGTATAGCGGTCACCACTTGTTAGAATATTATTGTTGCGTGTCAACATGTTCAATTTAATTAAAACCAAAATGTGTAATTAAAACTCAAAAACTCTTAATAATCATTTAAGATATTTATTAACATTATGTTATACTGGTCATACTAAAATTACTATATAATTACTATATTTTTTTAAAAAACGCAAAAATTGGTAAAACCAAAATAGTAATATCCCGTTAATTAAAATAATATAGATGATAAGAGGATATCGATAAGATTGAAAGTTATATGTATTATAAAGCAGTATAAATGGGTTCAGCAATGTTGTATGGATCGGATTGTTGGGCAGTGGAAAAATAATAGAATAATGGATGAGTGTAGGTAAACGTAGATGTGAATATTAATATGGATGTGTAGAGTAGTGACTAGAGAAGATAGAATAATAAATTAAGAGTGCAGAAGTTTCATCAATTATGCGTATGGGCTGTTATTGAATACAGATATTATGAAAAGAAATGATTCAGAGGCAATGAGACAAATAACTGTTATGAAAATGAATGTTAAAGGTAAGAAAGAGAGAGAAAGACCGAAGAAGTGGTAGATAGATGGAATAGAGAGTAATATGAAAATAGATAGTGTTAATAGACGAGAGGTAAGAAATTTAAATCTATGAAGGTATAGGCTATGGTGATTGAACCCATCTAGTTGGAAATGTAAGGCAAATAAATTGAAATAATATAGATTTCAATCAAAAGAAAAATACGAGTATAATACGATTAAATGCAATTTAAAAGTTTCATATTTGTTGGTAAAATCTAATTTTAAAATTAATTTCTAATTTTAACTTTTAATTTTAAAAATTAAAAATATTGTTTTATACCTACCTACAAAGTTAACTAAATATTCACAGCATTCTTAATAATATATACTATCAATGATCTTGTTTTAGTTCAACCGCTAACCACGAAAACGAAAAAATGTTCGTTCTTTAAAACAATTTATCTGAATACATAAAATTATGACAAAATTATACTAAATCATAAAAATTGATGTTTTCTACATCATGTTAATTTCATTAAACAAATATATATATTATATATACTTATTACAGTATAAGTACTGCAATAAATTTAATTGCATAAAAAAGGTGCAACAGCAGAACTTCGAGCTCTATTTATATATATATATATATCGGTATATAAAATATAATATGATGTATAGAAGCATAATAAATGTATCATATACAGTCTACCGTAATTTTCATCCGTATAATGTATCACAAAGGATTTGAAAATATTATTATTAAGCTATAGGTAATTATAATACACTAGGTAGCTAAAATATCTGACTGTTCCCAAACGGTTTTTTTCAAACTTTTTAAAAATGTTTATACTTAATACAAGTAACAATTAAAAAGATAGGTATGACGTTTTATATATATATATATATAAGAGAAGCAATTTAAAAAAACTGTATTAATATTGTTATTGTTCATGTTAATTAAACATGATATTTAAAAACTGCGATGACTACTGCAGTTGTAGTAAAATAATATATCGTACAACTTTTAAAAAACGACTTTATAATGTACAACTACAACTACAGGCTGATAAAAGGTTGACTATATATATATCTGTAGATGACTAAAGTATTAAACTGTATTAATATATTATATTTTTCTTATATCTGCAGTTAATAGGTATAGCTACTAGTACACATAATTCAATATAGGTTTATTAAGCAATTTGTAACAATCATGGAATATAATATGCATATCTCGAAAACAAAAATTAATTATTAATTAATGCAAATTAAATACAATTTTGTTTATAGATTATGTACCTAGTTTGATTTCAAAATAAAAAATATATAGGTAGGTATTTAAATTATATTTTAATATTGTTGCAATGAAATTGGTGCACCATCAAAATGACCTTCACTATGCAAATAATAGTTTTTACATTTCACATAAAAATTGCACGAAACAATCAGAAAGGCAAGTTAGCATTTCAAGGTTATCATTGTAATTATTACAATGTTTTTTGCATTATTATTTAAACGTGTATTGAAATTTCAGAAATCAGATAACAAATATTGTTTCAAAAATTAGTAAATTATTTTATTAAAAATAGTAATATCGTTAATATTAGCTATATATATATATACATTTATTTTATTCTGGTTTAATAAAAATGTTAAGTATATTCTATATGCAGTTACTCATTTATCATTAATAAATTATTTATTTTACATAACTTAAAGTTAAATCATAAAGTTTGCTGTTCTTTTATATTTGTTTATTTATTATGTTAGAGAATTACACTACTAGCCTAAAATGCAATAAATATATTATAATATTCATAACTATTATAATTATAAATTTGAATAATTATATTGAATAAAATTTAATAATATTTGGTTTTAATTTATCTAATGTATTAAATAACATTCAAGTGTTGTCAATATGACATCATCAAAACGATAAGGTGAAAGTTTGCATTATAGTAACAATTTATAATAATAACAAGAATATGCTGTAATACACTAACACTGTACCGTTCTCTCCAAAAAGTCTGAAGTGGTTTTCAAACTAAAATGTGCAATAAAAATTTACATAAAAATTAATATAATTTATTATATGTATTAATCATACACTAATGTAACCAAATATAATAATTACAATTAATGTATACATGCAATTTTAGAATATATTAATTACAAATTAGATTTTTTTTTAAGAAACTACGTCAACGATCACTTGCATCATGATCAGGTAGAATATTTTATTATAATACATACATAATGAATAACGATAGCCAACTTTTTTTATTTAAACTTGAAAAAAATATAACATTTGAATAAAATAAAATAAAAATTTATACAATAATTATATCCAATATTTCTGTAGTATAATAATATTTTTGTTTATATTTCGTTAATATATTTTTAGGTATGAACATTTTTCTTTAATTATTAACGATTTATAGGGATTTATAACGATTTATTGTTTAATAGTAAATTTAATTTTTAATTTGAGATTATTAATTATTACAATAAGTAATCAATATAAATAAGAATATAAAATAAACAATCGAATCCAATATAATCTAATTAGAACGTAATATACAGACAAGAGCAAACTGCAAACAGCTTGATTTCAAGCTGACAGCTGTAAATGTTTCAAGTTCTCGAGCTCAAGCTTACGTACAACAATATAAAAATATCTTATTTTTTAGTTAAACGTTATTATTATTATAATATAATAGATTTATATTTGGAAATATATCATAATGAGTAATAAAATAATATATAAATAAAAAAACAAACTATACGGATAGTAGGTACATATAAATACGTAATATATATATATATATATATATATATATTATATCATGGCGTAGGTTATACTCGTACCGCGAAAATACAACAAGGTATTATTTTACTGCTATTTTTATTTCGCACTTGAACAAAATAGTCGAAATCTCGCCGAGGTGTAATATGTTGATGTACACTATAACAATAGTGCGCGCGGAAGTTTCGGTAAAAAATCTATCGGTAAAATAATTGAAAGTATAACACGCTAAAAAAAGTGTCATCGCTAGGCGATTTTTTTTTCTTTGTCCTATTCGTATTTATTTTTTTTTTCAACTTCGTCTTGTGTTCAAACCTATGCTTATTGTACAGATTGTATATATATATATATATAAATAAATTTTAAAAAGCATAAAAAATGTCAGTGAGAGACTATTGGAATTTTAGGACTTCCGAATTGACGCTAACGTCGCTAACAATCATCACTAAACTATAGTTAGTTACGCGTGAGTATCATCGTTGTCGTCGTATAATAGTCATCATCTACAAATCATTACAATCGCGGTTGGTCGGCCTCCGTTGCCGACAAGGTGTCTCGACCCCGTTTGAGCGCGGCAGCGATGATGTATTAGAGATTGCCGGTAAACGTATCGGCAACGTTGCCCAGTGAGCCGCTAGGCGCTCACGGTCGTGATTTCCCCCCGCGAGCCCCGCCAAAGTAACGTGAGTACCAGCGACGGTGAGGAGAACACGCGTACCGCCCGGGGTCCAGCGACGCGCGCGGCAACGACGACGGACGAACGATTCGACAACGTCGAGTCAACTATACGCTTCCCTTCGCCACCCGGCCGTCGTCCAGGCCAACCCGTCAATGTTCGTATAACGTCGTTTTGCTTCATTGCGCCAATGCATTCGGACGTAGGTTTTTCGGAACTACAAATACAAAAACGATCTCATCATAACACTTTGGCTATATAGTATACTGTACAGACAACAAATCTCGAATAATTTTGTCCCACCACCGCTGCGCACCATGAGTAGAGACCAAATTTTATCATCGATAACTTGCCAAATGAATGGTAAAAATAATATACGCAAAGTATATTATAACATTACGCGAAAAACAAATTACTTGTTTTTTTACTATTTTAAAATAAGGTATATCTAGATATAAATAAACAGAAAATAATCATGTCATTTTATAAAACATGTCACGTTTATATTAATATACGTATTTGGTGTTGTAAATGTTTACAGTATGGAACGCCATAACATTGAAATCTTTGTATTTAAAAAAATTATTGCTGTTTTAATTGTGTTACATCCATAAAACCACATTATTACACCGCTAGTAATAGAGTTGTTATACGTATATTATATAGGTATCTAATAACAGACAATTTAATTTTAATTTTTGTTTACAAACAAATCTGTAATAAAATGTTTATTTTTTATTACAGAGTGCAAATTGTAGTGTAAAAGAAGTCCTAGGGTAACCTATATTGATCCTAAACAAATAAACTTTATAATATTGTATAATATAAATAAATAACATTATAATAATAGACTGCCATATTAAACATTATTTTATTCTACTTATTTATATATCATAAATCAATATTTCACTTAAAAGCCGTAATCTTTTTTTATTAAAAACCCGATATAAACTATAGATAATATAAATTAAGTACCTATATAACTTAATATGGATACTATGTGTTATGTTATAATCTATAATACTATGTATAGATATATTACGTGAATATATTTACATGCATATGTTGAAAACCCCTGAGCATCTTTTATACTAGTACTATAGTGATGTTAAATTAATTGATTTTACTCAACACAGGAGAGGAAAGAATTATAGACATTCAAATACATGAACTGAAATTCGATTATATTTCAACCGTATCAGATAATGCAACATTTTATATTCTTAAACTTTGTTTTAATTATCTATATAAAATAAAAATATATTTCAACGCGATAATTTTAACATAAAATATTGTGAGCAAGACACAATTGTAACGTCATGTCATGATTTCATAACGAAAAATATTCTAAATTGAATTTACGTTACATACCAATCATTTTTATAAAAATTTTAGGCACGAAACACGAGTTTTTCTCAAAATATTGAACAATTTTTACCTCGTAAGAATTCAATATAAAATAATCTTAAAATCCGTCGTCGGCAACCTCTAGGTAAAATGAAACATTCCTGTGGTTATTACTTTAATATTTTTTCCTCGTCCCCAATCTTTTTTTTGTATGTAACATAATGCTTGACGCATGACCTTGCATTGTGAATTGTGTTATCCCCTTATTGGACTCAGTTGTTTAAATCAGACTAACATTTTTCACCAAATAATATTATTGCACATTCAATATTATTTTTAAATCCAAAAATTTAAAAATCCGCACGAAGAGAAAAACTCAAATTTAAATATACATTTAAAATCGTTTATAAAATCGTTTTATACACACCAAATCTACTTGAATATTTTAATTACAAAAGAGGTTAAGAAATTGTCTAAAAAATTATGTGTATACGTGACAAAGTTTCAGGAAAAGTAATCTCCTTCTGTGAAATAGTGCACTCGTTAATGATCTTACCTGAAACACATAATAACGTATTACGTGTATATAGAAAGGAAAACGAAAAACGCATTAATTATCATTATTACAGAAAAGCGTTTTGAAATGCAACCGCGTGGCCGTGTGTTTGCCACCACTTACTCAAGAAACTTTCTATAGTTTTAAAAGCTAACAAGTCCCATAACAGCCACACGCTGAACAACCTCCACATTTAGTTTTTCCCTAATTTATAGTATTCGTGAAATATAATATAGACAAATTTTCAACAGCCATTTTGACAAGAATTTTTCAACAGAAATTTAAGACTTACAAAATAAATAATGTTAATAAGCCTTTTGAAATAAAAAAAAATTCAAAACCAAGACAACAAGAAATGAATATTAAATTAATTGTAGATATTATATACGAGTAATATAACACGTGTGTGAAGATAGCCCCCCCAACTTTTTGTAATCTACGTTAATTAATTTGTAACTATTTGTAACCAACTTTTTAAAATTTGTAACTTCTTCCTTACCGAGCAATTAATGATTTCTCAATGGGGGGCTAACTTCACGTAGCCCCCCCAAGTTGTCCGAATCGATCCAAATTAAATTCAATTTCTTCCTTTTAATTTGCAACTATTTAAAACTAAAATTTCAAAATTTGTAACCTCATGGTTTTCGAGTTATGATCTGTTGAATATAAGGGGGCCAGCCCCTCACCTTCACCAAAATTTCCGAAACTACTTACAATCGATAGTGTTTAATTTGTAACCATTTGTACCCGAAATTTTGAAATTTGTAACCCCTTGGTTTCCGAGTTATTACCGATTTCTCACGGGGGACTAGCCAAATTAATGAACTACTTCATTTTTTAGTAGGTACTAGATTTTTAACTATTATTGTAATTAAAATTTTTTTTATACTCATCGTTTCTATGTTAAAATAGATTTATCCTTGAAATGGAAAGTATATAAAGCATAATTTAAAGTATTATATACAATTATTATACCTATATACGACTTTTTTTTAAATTCATTAGCATACATTTTTAGTGCTTTGAAGCAGCTAACCTAACCTAACCT
>CM023360.1:5458824-5553789 GCA_013282895.1 Eriosoma lanigerum
AGGTTAGGTTAGGTTAGCTGCTTCAAAGCACTAAAAATGTATGCTAATGAATTTAAAAAAAAGTCGTATATAGGTATAATAATTGTATATAATACTTTAAATTATGCTTTATATACTTTCCATTTCAAGGATAAATCTATTTTAACATAGAAACGATGAGTATAAAAAAAGTTTTAATTACAATAATAGTTAAAAATCTAGTACCTACTAAAAAATGAAGTAGTTCATTAATTTGGCTAGTCCCCCGTGAGAAATCGGTAATAACTCGGAAACCAAGAGGTTACAAATTTCAAAACTTCGGGTACAAATGGTTACAAATTGAACACTATCGATTTCAAGTGATTTCAGAACTTTTGCTCAAAGTTGGAGATCTGGCCCCCCTATATTCAACAGGTCATAACCCGAAAACCATGAGGTTACAAATTTTGAAATTTTAGTTTTAAATAGTTACAAATTAAAAGGAAGAAATTGAATTTAATTTGGATCGATTCGGACAACTTGGGGGGGCTACGTGAAGTTGGCCCCCCATTGAGAAATCATTAATTGCTCGGTAAGGAAGAAATTACAACTTCTAAAAAGTTGGTTACAAATAGTTACAAATTAATTAACGAAGGTTACAAATATTTTTGTTGAGGTTACAAAAAGTTGGGGGGCTAACTTCACACACGTTAATATAACTGAATAAAAACTAAATAGGCGTTATAGTTTTCTTTTTTTTTTTACGAATTTATCATGTTTGTATTTTGTTGCAACAACTGTCTAAGAAACAAAATATATTATATGAATTCCAATATGAAAAAATTGATAAAATGAAGGTGAAGAAAACATCTATGTATTAAAAAGTAATAATAATAAATGTCGTAAAAAAATCTTAAAACTAGAAATAAATATACCATTATTAAATATATATTATTATAAAACGTTACATCAGCCAAGCCGAAATTTTTAAAAAATGACTTTCAAAATAATGCTAAAATGTTTTACAAAAATATAGTGATATTATTTTATTATAATTTATTATTTTTATTCATTTATTTTATTTGCAGTAAGATAGAAGATAGGTATAGGTAGTAAGGTACATATAATCAAATTATGTATAAATAATACAAGTATATACTAAATTTTCCAATTCATAGATTCTCGAATTATAATATAAATCAATAGTTTAACAAAGTAAAAATAATCGTAAAATTTAATTATAATAATTCATTTTTAATAATACAATTCTAAAATATTTATTTTTTTAAATTAATATTAATTATTAATTTCTAATATGAGTAAAACTAATGTTTTTAAATATAAATTCTTAAAAATATTAGTATTTTATCAAACAGACCTCTATAAATATATTATACATTTTTACTTATTTTGAAGTGAGCATAAATTACATTATAAATTTATTCACATTCATAACATTTTAACTTTTAACATAAATGAGTAATTTTCTAATACACAACAATGCCATTTACTAACCATTAAGTCACGTTTAAAAAAACATGTATTTCAAAAATATAAAAGTGATTTGAGAATTTAAACAAACATCTATACCTTACAAAATACATAGTATAATTGTAAACATATATTTTAAATTGTTCAGTGAAAATGTATTGATTTCCTCTGTTTATTATTAGTTTTATTTCATTTTTTTATACTGCTCAACATCAGACCATCATTATAAGATACACCTCACGACCTCAACCCTCTTTTGATTCAAGCTGTTGGTCTTTGAATATTTATGGGTATCGCGGACGTTATGCTAATGCCTAGGGTCGCATTGTACAAATGTATACTCATATACACACTGCCGTTGGCAACATCAACGTCGGTGGACATATAAAAAACGTCGCCGGACTTAGCGGGTAAAAAAGAAAATACGACGGGACAAACATTCAAGTACCTAGCCTCTCCAACCCGTTGCGATTATTCTTTATATAATATTTCCATATATTTAATATTGAATAATTTATACAAAACATGCATATGAATATTGTACGCGTGTGTGTACGTGCACGAATATAGGAGCGAGAAACAACAGAAACAAGCCATACGAAAAGATGGCATAAAATTCGGCGAAGGGTATATATATTTTATTGGTACTCAAAAACAACGCGCGCAATTAAGTTATCGATTTCGTCTACCACGTAAGTAGATAATAGGATGTCATTAAACGGAAACCAAGTAAAAAAGTATGAAAGGACTGTGCAGATGTTCACGAGTGTTGAAAGTTAGGAAAGCTTACAGCGAGTACATTGTGTATTATGTATATTCCGTACCACCCGTTAATAATACGATATAATTGTTTTAATTGAATTTTACAAAACGAATGGTATGGTACAGGCTACAGAGTGATAATAAAGTTTTACATTATGTTCTCCAATAGAATACTAGGGAGGGACCAAGAGACTACTGAAGATTGTGGGTCTCTGGTAAACCACAACTCAATTTTGTGTGCTCTAGACTTCCGAATAATAATATTTTCAATATACTTTCAAAGTATTCACTATAATTTGTACATCAACTAGTATAGTTTACTTTTTAGTACTAGTTTTAATCACAAACGGTGAAAAACAAAAATGTGGATTTTTTTTTCATTCAATAGTTCAGCCAAAACAAATAACAACTGGATAAGTACTTATTTCATTTTTAAAACTATAAGATAGTATGGAATATATATATTTTATATATTATTATTTTTTTGTACATAATAGAGACATAAAATTGTGTATAATAATTATACTACATTTTTAATAAATATGAATTATTTTAATGGTGCAATTAACGATATATATTTATTTTCGGACGAACGGTATTATCTAGGTATAATTTAATATATTATTACTAATTGATTGGACAACAAACTATCATTATTGAAAAACTAAATATATATTTAAGTTAGCATTAACTAATCAATTATATAATTATTAAATAAAACATTATGTTTTCAATATTACTTTGTTACTGCAAAATAAAATTATGTACATCGTGTGTAATTTGGCAATAAAGAAAACCACAAAATATAGCATGTTTTAAAAACTGCAACGAAATCACACTGCACATATTAATAATTGATATAAAATAAAAAACACTATATAAACATCATATTTATATATTATATCCAATATATAAAAAATAAATTTTTATAATGAATCTCCTTTCTATTAAAAGTCTGTTAATACCGGTTATTTATCCACTCATTCGCATATACAAGAGGAAATCCTTACATATAATTAATATATACTGAGCTTCCATAACAAACATTGAAATAACTGTCACTATAGTTATTCATATACGATGATGTAAACTAGAGGATTATTCACAAACTGTATTGACTATGGGTAAAACGTGTTCACATTTACACAACAAATATAGAAACTTTTCATCGCTAAATTATTTTGAAATTTGTGTCAGAAATTGGTTTAAAGTAAGTGACCATGACGTTAAATAAACTTAAATAATATCAAGTAAAATAGAGGATAAAATGTTATTGGTGATCCGTGAAAGCTATTTTAAATACTTTCAATGTCTATAAAAATAAATCTTTAATGAGGATTAATATTAAATATTTTTAATTAACTTGCATACAGCTCTCATAAAAATTAATAAGAAAAAATTTAAACTGAACAAAAATGTTTACACTTAGGTACGTATTTTATAAATTGTTATATACTCGTAATAATAACTATAATATATAAAGTAATAAAGCAATAAACAAATATTGTTCTGCAGTTTACAATTCTATTTTTTTTTCACTAACTTACAAATATTCTCATTTTATATTCACCTATAAATGTATATAGTATTATTATTATCAACAGGTAAATATTAAAGTATTTTAGTCTATATTTATAATACTTAAGAGTTAAGGACAGCTAGTATTTGTTAATTAAATTATAACTACATGACATTAGTTATAGCATATAAAATTGTAATTTTACCTTGTCTACGTTTGATAATGAATCCGAGAATTACCTTAACCATAGGCGGAGATCGGAGGGGGAGTGGGCTTACGGGGACTCAGTCTCCCTAAATTATTTTTTCATAGTTGAAACATCCCTTGAAAAAATTGTATAGTATAACGATTTAGTATATTCAATATTTAAATTATATTATAAATAATAAATGTTTGCTATTAAATATTAAACTATTTAAGCCCCCCTGATATTTGTCAGGATCTCTGCCTATGTCCTTAACTTATTTTAATAAACATTATTGTAAAAATCATAATAAGCATTAAGTTTTTAACATAAATTGGTAATAATTACATATTAACAAGTCTAAATTGTTAAATATTTATACTTAAAATTTAAATTAAGTGCATACCATATCTCATTATATTATAATTATAAAAAAAAAACTTTTTTATTTTTTCATACATAGGTTAGGTACATATATGTATGCCATACAATATAAAACAAGCTTATAAAATATTAGATTCAATTTAAATAAGAATAAAACAATAAATTCATTATTATAAATTATCGAAAAAAAAAAATTAATTTAAGATTATGTGTTTCGTGTATTATGTTAAGAAATTGATAATTAATAAACGTATGATTTTAGTATAAACAGTTCGATACATCCAACGAAAAAGGTAGGAACTCGATTTTTTCGTTTTTGACTTTTTTCGTTACGACTGCATTCTGATAAAGGATTTTTTTTCTTTATCGACCACGAAAATGATCGTATTTCCATCTATCCCAAAGAGATAATAAAATAATATTAAAATAAAATCAAAATAGAATAAGAAATTATCTTTGAATTTTATTTTGCTCCTCCTAAACAATTGTCAAAATGGAGTTACTACCTTTTTCGTTGGATGTATCGAATTGTTTATTATTATTATTTTTTTTTTTTTAATCTTATTTGGAGTATAAAATGATAGGTTTTTTATTATTGTCATCGGTTTAGATTTTATCTAAATAAAATGATTTATAGGAACAATTTTTACACAAATCAATGTATATTTTACCCAAAAAGGGTTTACTCCTACCTCATTTCCCTTTACTAAACATATTGTACACAAATAAAATTTCAGCAGCTGATATGTACTTCTTTTATTAATTCAGTACTTTATTTCCCACCTTTTGCCTTTCCGTGCCTAACTCTAACCGTAGGACTAAAACAAAACGGTTCCCAGCAACGATGGCTATAGTCCAAACAGTTTACAAGATCTTCGGTACACCCGCTCACCATATTTAAAACCACCATCGAATTTACTTGACGCCCACGTAATGTACTCGTATACATACGAAATACCAACAGAAATTATAAAATTATATCTCTAGTAGGACTAACGTATGAATACACAAAATAAATATTACTAAGCTCTAAAACATGAACAAAAACGTAAATAATAAAATATATACAATAAATTTAAATCCTTAACTATAAACAACTGCAAACAAATAAACCTAAAATTATTAAAGTTATTAAATCTTTAAAATTAATAAACTGAAAATGTCTAAACACATATTTCAGCATATTTAATGGTAACCACGGGTTTTTGCACGTAATAACGTCTATACTCTGGAGCAAGCCGGCTACAATTACTAAAAGGTTCAATCATTCTGTTAACAATAACATAAAGTTATAGTTAACCATCTTTAACCCTTTGACATGAGATGATTATTACCAACCACCAACCAGATGGCCATAGCATAGCAATATGTTGTGTTAGAAGGGATAAACGATGATGTTAAACTGATAATTTCTTTAAATCATTATTCTATGAATTTAATACAAACTGCTAATTATAAGTAATACATGTTTTTTAACTTTGCGATTGTTATACAAACATAAAATTCAAAAATTTAGTCTTAATTAATAAACAATACCTATATTAAAATAAGTACCCTTATAGCAACTAATTTGTATAATAAATTTTATAATTAACCGAAATTGTTTTAAAAATTACATTCACTAATACATACCTATAAGGTAATTGTAGATTGAACTAATACTAATTGCATAGAATAATAAATAATAAAACAATCTTAATATAACAATGAGAGTTCATGTGTAACTGTAATTATTATAAATATTCGATAAACATAAAAGATCAATTTTTAAATCATCTCAGTTAAAATTACAATGTAACTTTAGGTTCCTGATTTCATAAATCTCTGAAAAGTCAATATTTGTTTATCCTCAAGTTGTGTAAAAAAACATATGGTCATTTTGAAATGTAAATATCACCCAAACGAGATTTTCTGTACCATATACATTCGTAGAGACTACAATGTTAAAACTATATAATAATACACTTTAAATTACAAATGATTAAACATGTGTAAGATACTTTTTATTCAAAACGTGTATACAATGTTTAGTGAATTAAATCAAAAAATAAATAACTAATATAATGAATATAACATAACTCATAAAATTTACTTATTAATAAATAATATTTCCTTATATTTCGCAACTTCGAAATAGTTTGAATATTTGAATTAAAACACTTAAAATAAAACATGAATTTAGAATACATTTAATACCTACATATTTAAACTGTATAAATATAAATTAGATATATGCCAAAAAAAAAAATAATAATAATAAATGAATAAATAAAACGTGGGAATTTTTGTTAAACGATAGAAAATAATCACATTTTACTTTATATTATATTATAAAAATATATCTTGGAAATGGAATCGAGAAAAACGAGAAAAAAAATATATAATATGCCTTTCGTATAATACCTATATAATAAAAAGTATATTTAATACGTGCAAACAACAATCAAATAATAATTTAAGTATTCGTGGAGTAAACAAATTCGCATACAAAATAAGGACTATAATTCATGATCTAGGTGGATGAATGCCAAAAGTGCGTTCCTGACAATTTATGATGCGACCGGCTGCCGGGACTAAGGCATGCGCCAACAGCAGTAGCTTGTCCGGTCAACCGCTTATTTCGCCTTCATTATTTTTTTATTATTATTATTCGCGCGATGTGCCGCTGACCCGTTTGCAAAGACTGCGCGCGCGCATAATGCGTTTTAATGCAATTGGATGACCACGAGGCCAAAACTGCATATGGCCCAAACGATAATACGAGACAAATATTATACAATGTGTATATACACAACGTATGTAGGTCATGTTTTCTACATATTTTAATGATAAGAGACGTTTTTATCAACGTGTATAAAATTGATTAAAAAACAAATCATGTACGATCAATATTATACATCATGAATGTATGTTTGAGGAAGGTCAAGGTCCGTCCGGTAGGAGGGGAACATTAAAACTTAACATATAGCCAAATAACTGTAATGCGTATTACGTATATGTATAATAGTATTTGTACGCGTCAACTAAGTATAAATAATTATTATTCCACTAATTTTGTTTTTTTTAATTATTTCTTTTACTGGCTTTATATTATAAATATAACTTAGCAGGTACACTTAACTAGTAAATAGTATATTATATTATTACCTACATATAGTAACCTCACGTTTCGAACAGTATTTTTCTACGTTCATCTTCGACGTTATTTTTACAATAATAATTGGCTTAAGAAAACAGAGCAAAAATTAGAAATTACATAATGATCTCAACGAATCATATAGGCAGTAGTGATTGAACATTTACCATTATTTTTTAAAATATCACATATCTAACGCATACTGTAATAAATCAACTATTTTTTTGAAATGATTGCATTGATTGTTGAACAATTACGATTTTTCAATGCATTATTTCAAGATTATTATTTTGGCAATATAATTTTAGGTATAATATAATAATAATAATAATAATATTACTTTTAAAATTGTTTTCAGTTATAAACTCCTAGTACAAAAATTAAAAAAATTACTTTTATATTTTAACGTTATATTAAATTTGACGATGACCAGTTTAAAAATTATATTTTTATAAAAATTATGTTGGGTAAAATTTCTTATTTAATCAAAGTTTAAAGAATTTTTTTCCTTCACTAGAAAAAATATATTACTGACGTTAATTTTATAATTATTTAATATATTATATCGTGGAATGTAAAATTCATATTATCAATATTAAACAAAATATGATAAGTAAATGATGAGCAACAAATTTTGCATAACATGATATTAAAGTATTAAATTATTATAAATAATAATGTTAGAAATATAATTTCTTCAATAAATAAAAATATTCTTAAAAATAGACATTTTGATTAAATTAGAAGGTAAATACATCAACATTTTTATAAAAATATACTCTTTAAAGTGGTTATCTTCAAATTTCACATAACGTAAAAAAAAAATTGTATTTTTTTGTGGTATATCTTATTTTAAAAGATTAATAAATGTAATATTATTTATAAGATAAACTATACTATTATTTATATATAATATTAATTATAAATTAAATTCATAATTATTATTATTAAATAGGCTGTTGGCTTGTTGCTTAACAAATTATTTTAATAAAACCTTATTAAAAAATGTTAATTTTAGCTGGAATATTGCAGAAATTACTAAATAGATCTGGGATATCCTGTATAATATATAATTTTTTATCGGAAATGTTCCATTTTGTAAATGAAAAAACATTGTTTTATGAAATAATAATAAGTAGTATAGTACTAATGTACTATATAATATATATATTATTATAAGGAATACAGCGGGCATGAAAAAAAACATGCAGCTGTTTAAGAATATCATATTTTTTGTTAAATAAATTAAGAACAATTTAATAATAATGCATTTTAATTTCAAAATAATAATAATAATAATAATATAATAAAAAATAATACAATAATTCAGAAACACGTAAGGTTAAGTTAATAAACAAATTAATTTTAAAAAAATAGGTTAGTAAAAATACGCAAGTACTGTGTTACAAATAAAAATTAATATGCATTGTGTGATAACATGGCAATCAAATTGCACAAATTTAGATTTAAGGTTCGAAAAGTATACATTAAAAATATTTTAGAATTTGTAATTATCAGAACGTTTTAATTATTATTAATACCTACCTATCCAATCAGTTCACAATAACGTATTTATTTAAGGAACTTATTAAAGACGGAGTACAATACACTGAAAGTTGTAATAATCTCCCATTCCCTTTTCATATCGATGTAAATACTTACCCTCTATATGCCCCCGCAACATTTTTTGAGAAGAAATAAGATAATTATAAAGTTAAAGTCATTTTATTTTATACTCTAAAAAAAGTTCAAAAATATATATATATATTGTAGAAACGACTTTTGACAGATTAAATCTTGTAGGATTACGGAAAATGCAAATTATACTATTTAAACATTATTGCTGTATTTTTTAAAGTATTCTCAACTTCGATTTTCCCTAATTGTTATAAAAAAAAGTCTTTAATTATAATATTGTGTATATTTAATGAAAATATGTTATTTTTCAAGTAAAATTAATATAAACAAATAAATATATATATATATATATTATTTGGATATATATATTTGGATAAATTTGTTTAAGTGTTAGCATAATATATAATATGTATAGCTTAGTCGTAAAAATATCACTTGCAGATAATATTATAATAATATAAAACACGTTACCAAAAAACGTATTTGTATTAGATAAAAAATTATTTTGTGAATTTATGTGTCTTAATTAAGGTTATTTGTTATTAATTATTATGTGTAGTTTAATAGATATCAAATATTTAAGTTTACGTAAGCTTGCTAATTGAGTTTATTAAGAAGAAGATTATGTATACATCATAATACTAGATCATACATGTACCAATATATCTAATATCTATATCATGCACATTTTTTTCAAACATCCACAAACAATTTCCATATCCCTTGGTTCGCAAATACATATTTATTATTATTGTTAGATATTTCAAAAATAAATATGATCAGTGATAAACAGATAACATAATATATATGTATTACTAGTACAAATGATTGTTCCCAGATAATATTTAAAAAATCAATTATTGTAACCAAATGGTAACATGAGTTTCTATCGACTATATAATATATATATATATATATATATACATATGTGCACTCATATAGTATACATTCATACAAACGCTACAAAACCACTCCCTAGGTCGATTTTTTTGTTGTTTTGTGAAGGGTGTTAGTTTGACCAAACTTTTTGTATGATAAACTTGCAGTGTTGTGCGAAAAAAAGGGAAAAATCGATTCCTTCAACAATAAAAACGTTATCTGGACAATCCTCTCTCTCCCTGCCGTTGCGTGAGCCATTCGACCGTCATAATTACTGTGCACAGCCATTCGATTGTGGTTATAAAAATGTATAATACCCGGTCATTTTATGGACGCTATAAAATTAAAAACGTCAACAAAAATAGATAGGGTGTTCTCGAACTTTTGAAATTTTATACTGTCAAGAGAAAATCTAAAAATGTTTCGTCCAATGTTTATTGCTCCTATAGGAAATAAATTTAATGTCATAAAAAATAATTTATTTACATTATTTATTAACAATTAATATCTCACACAAAAATATAGTTTATTTGTTTCAGAAATTCATATTAAATATAAATTAATAATTATGCAAAACTAATACCTATATTTAACTTAATTTCATTTATGTTTCCTGTTCCTGTATAAGATAATACGCGATAAAATAATTTTACAATTTATCTATGGTAATGTTTAATATTTTTTAATGAGAATCAGGAAATTCAAAGATACCAATTATGTATTTAATTTATATTATAATATATACGTTCTTAAATATACTACTACTTATATAATCATTAATTAAATATTACAATTTACAGTTGACGTACAAATTAAAACAAATCAGAAAATGTATTTAATATAATACTTATGGTAATATTTACTATTTATAATTTTATTTATGAAAGTTAATTTATTTATAATCACTTTTAATTTGCCAACAAAAACCTTTATAGCTGCTAACGAATCACGTGACTTTTCTTTCTGGTGATATTCCAAATAATTAAGAAATAAAACTAATGAATTTTTTTTAAAAATTGTGTGCCCGAGTATGTTTTTAGCATACTAACTAATTTATAGTAGGTGGGAGAATAATTTGGCCATATGGACTTTTGAAAATAAACTGTCCATCTATTATGTTTGGATAATATTAAGCAAACATATTCATGTTTAAATGCGGACGTTTCATAAATACACTTTATAGAACACAGAAAAGCTGACAGAACAGTGTTCATCTACAACATTTTCGAACTAATAAACAAGTTACTAAATAGGTATCTAAAATTTCTATAAATAACTAAAATTGAATTTAAAATATATCTGTGCAATTGAATTATGTAATACAAACATAAAATTAATATAACTTAAAAAAACAACAAATGTATTCTACTATAGTTATTTTCATAATCTTTCGAATCCCATATTTAAATAACTACAAATATATTACTAATAGAGTTAGGTGCATAAGGATCCTTAACGTTAATGAATCGTTAACGTCTATGATTATTAAACAATGTAGATTCTAGATTATTATTATTTAAAATTTGGACTGTATTATAAATATAAAATTTAACTATATATATGTTTAGTAGGTAGTCCGATTAATAGTCACAAAATAAATTCAAAAAATAATTATGTACTTAAACATATCTTATTTTATGTGATATATTTTATTAAAATAATTCTATAAATTATCAAAGAATATTTACTAATAAAAGTTCTGAACCGTTATTTAAAAAAATCTTTTAACTTAAATCAAACAAAATTTAGAATCACTTTATAGTAAACAAAAATACTGTAGTGTGGGTACAACCAATCCTGATTATTTGTTATTAATAAATGGCTGTTCTCAAACAATACAAAAATATTAATACTTTTATAATTACCTAAGGGTTTATCATCATATTCTTAAAACCGATGACCTCGTTTTATTACCTCTATTTTGCTCATACCAATAATGGTTTTATCGTTATAGCGAAAGTCGTTTTCTTCATTTTTTTTTTCTCTTTAACATAACTGTAAATGTATAATTGTCAGTTTCTATCAGAAATGAAGATTTAAAACTTATTTCTAATTTATTGGTTTTTTTATTATTATTTAAATTTATCAATTTAATAAAATAATGTTAAATTATTATATCATCTATTAGTATATTATAGTACACTAATATATAAATATACTATACACAACTAATATCGCAGTTACTTGGTAATTTATAGAAGCTATAATACATAATACTATAGACGTACACACATTTTCTACCAAATTAAAATGATAGGAACCTTAAATGTATTATTTATTTATTAATATATTCATATGACAAATCACTATTATTAAGTAAATCTGTATGAATTAAAACGTTAAACAATGTAATTATTTGTGTTTCTAACAATATAAACTATAATTAATATTATTAATAAATATATTTATTTTATTTGTATAAATATTATTATTACTACCACAATTTTTAACCCAAAAGTATAAAACAAACTGAATACTATTCTAATAACTACATTATTATACTATACATTACTATTGTCATAATTATGTATACATTTAAATTTTTTTTCATACAAACAATAAAGGTCAAGGTTTTAAGTGAAAATTTAGGTAAATTATCTGTTTTAATATAATATTTTTATTAAAATAAATATTTTCACGAAAATTATGTATGACATTTTCAATATAACATATTTTATTTTATTTTCTCTTTAAAATCATTCTTTTTTGATATGTTAAGTATATTTTAAGCAATGGTTAGGTTAACGACAAAAATAAACAATGATGACAGAAAAACACAAAAAGTTTGAAAAAAAGACAGAATGATCATAACAACCCGGCGAGTATTTGGCCCTTTGCCCCTTGCAATGAGCAATAAATAGTATATGACTATTAAATAACCGACTTCGAGTTCAATTTAATTCGTTTGGTTTGGTCATTAATTAAGGATAGTCAAAAATATTAAACTCTTACCTGTTTTTCTCTAGTTCGTTGTGAGTTGTTCTGTAATAAAAATAAAAAATAAATAAATTATTAAATTATTGAATATAATAAAGGTATATTAAACATGTGCATAATGCTTTCTCGTTTATTTTTATAATACATTTTACAGCAAAATCTTCAATGTTTGGCGTTAAGCCAGTACATCAAAATGACAAACTCAATAACTGGGCCACAAATTTATGCACGCATAGTTATTTAAAAATGTAAAACATGAAAAAAAAATTATAATATAACACATTCACATAATACATATACATATTTATAATTATTAAAATTCAATTTTAATTTTATATTATATGAAATTGAGGAAATTTGAGAATAATTGTTATATGTATAGCATTTAAAAAAAATATCTAATAAATAAACGGGTAATAAAATACTTTTAAATATCTAATGTTTTCCATTACCAATTTTATTGCTATCGACAAAAATTAATGCATTTTTTCCTAAGAAAAATAGAGGACTTTTATACTAAAATTGTAGTGTTAACGAATAAGTACTTATATTGTGAAATTGTAAAATATTGATATACCTACAGCGATGTATAACAAAGTTAAAATACCTATTAACCATAGGAGTAAGTTATTGGGGGCTTAGGCCCCTAAAATTTTATGATTTAAGTTTTTTATTAGACATAACTAACATAATTTGTACTATATTTAATTACTTAACTGTAGCCCCCCTTCCATTCCAACAAGTCAAATTTACAACAATGCTATTAACTATATATTCATTAAATATTCAAATATGTACTTATAATATAAAAAAATAGTAATAGCATGTGATTCAAAGACGATTTAAGGAAAAATACTAATATTTTGTTTAAAAAAAAAGTAAAAAAAGGTAAACATTAATAATATCTAAAATATTTCATATATGTAAAATATTCCACTTTATAAATTAGGGTTATCTACCGACTCTAAATATATGAATTTATAAATCTAATAACCTTGGCATTAAAACTTAAAGTAAAAAATTGTTTAAAGGAAAAAGTGGCACTGTGTGTAAATCAAAATTATTGATTTCACTTACATGATAAACAAATTATAATGCACAACATTAATAATTATTTGACTGTTTAATTTTTAATATGTATTGGTAGTAAGTATATGCAGTAAAATACTATCCCGAATTGTAGGAATATTCACGCTAACCAAACACGATTAGAATAGAAAACAAACGAAATACTCGTAAAGTACTTTAAATAACAAAGAGATATATTCAAAATAGCATAATTTTAAACTATTATTATTTTAACACAAATAATATTACTTTTTTAAATAAGTAGGTACCTACACAAAGCTTTTAAAAATTCCAATGAATTTACCTATTTAAGAAATAATTTTTATAAATTTAGATGATAGAATCGTATCATTAAGTATACAATAAAACATTTTATATTTGTATACAGAAAAACCCTTAAATAACTAAAACCAATAATTATTTCACTTCAAAGGGACTGAAAAAAGAAGAAATATAGGTTAGGTTAGACAACATGTAAACACCGAGGAATATACTCGTAAGTATAATGGAAATTTGCTTCTCTGAACCATTTCTTAAGTTGAAAACTATCAGAGATGCTTCAGGGTTGGAATGGGGAAAAGACGAGTAAATAAAATGTAGGTTAAGTAATTACGAAGAAAACTTTAACTAAAAGAAGCAATGGAACGAAAGTGAAAAAACAAACATAAGTTTTAAAGAAAAATAAGTTATAGGGTAATACCATTTAATATTTTTTAAATTTTTTTTAATTTAAATCCTCGTTCTTTACTTAGTTGACCAAAAACAGAAAACTGAAATTAGTTTCTACCATTAAAATAATTAAACAGAGAAATTAAGTAAATGGACTAAAAACTTAAAAGAAAAAGTTTACATTTGGTGACAATTTTGTTTCATTTTTTATGAAAATAAATCTGTAAAATAAAAGAATATAATGACAAAAAGTAATCAGACTTTCGAGTTCTATAAGGCCCTATTTACTTTTAATGTGTTATACCAAACCAATAACTATATTCTATAATATATACAAGAACGTAATATATTGTATAATATTTGTTATTTACATTATAACATGTTTTAATCATCAGATGTTTAAATAAAACTAAATTGTCAATACCAATTAGGTACTATATAATGTCAAACACTATCTATTTATAGATAACTATAATATTTATATACTTAATTCGTATTAACAAGTAATAACCATTACTTAGACGGAGAACACAAGTAAATTAAAATAATTTTATTGATATGGAAAATATCTCAAAATGGTCTACAGACTCTACTTATTACATTATATTCCAATAAAAGAATCAAAATAATTAATAATGCAAGTGAAATTGTGCATGATTGTGACGTCATTTATTCGAACAAGTAAATAACAGTTATATAATAATAATTGACCTTTATAGCTCTAAAGTTTGTCAACAACATTTTTCCTATGTAAAATTTTACCAAAGTAAAATTTGCCGCGCGCGCAAAACGTCATCCATGATAGATAGCATAAAACGGTGCCGACAGTTGCGTTGTCACAGAGGCAAGCAGCGCGGACTCTATTAACCTTGACATTTAGAAGGTCATATCTCGACTTTTTCCACCAGAGAAAACGCGGTGAACAGGATACACCGCGCGAAACTCCGTGTAATCTATTCGTAATTAGTATACCTAGGTTCTAGGCGAGTAGCCAACCTACCTACGGTAGATACCTACATAGTCAAAAAATGACTCCAACACCTTCATGGACTACGACCATGGTATACCGTATACTTGCTACCAACATTATAACGCGTTATTATTCGTAGTCGAAAAAACCTCTATACGGCCGTATAAATGGCGTTACGAAAATAAACGATGATACAGAGTTTTAGAACAAACAAATGACAATGACTCACCGGCTCCCCTGCGACTTCTTCGTCTTCGGTCTCTTCAACGTCCCTTTAAGATCGATCGTAATCGGCATCGGCGAAGCATACCCGTGTTCGGCTTCTGCAAAAAATACCACGGTATTTACACGATCGGCGGCGGCGGCGGCGATGTCAACGGCGGTTGCGGTGTCAGCGATGACCACCGATGAGGTACACGGCGGCGATGGGGTAAACTTACCTCTTTCGCGCCTTTCCAGGTACTCAGCAGCTTGTAATAAAGCAGCGATGCTCATATTCGATGGCGGATTGTGTGTCGACAGAGAATAAGAGTAGATGGCAGACGGGGATGATAACACGCAGACGCGTATAAGTATTAATAATGATATATTAGGTACACGGATTAACCGAAAAGGAAAATTCAATTATTTTTATTGCGTTTTAAATAGACAAGTCTCGATCGATAGATTCGCGAAAAAGACTGCGACGGCTGAAATACTCTCGTATTACACGTTATTCGATCAATATAATAATATTATGTAATCAATATTTGTGCAACGTAATTTTATTTCGAAAACCAAAATCGAAGCCGGACGGGTACTTGTGTTGTATTACTCTTCCAGTATCCCCCGGGGACGAAATGATAAGCACTTGAAAAAACACGTACTAAACACAAACGCAAATTCGACAACTGGCGGTTTTTTTACACTGCCACGGACTGTGGTTAGAATTCGACAGCGGCGGCGGTCTATGAATACACACACACACACATACGTACACACTCCGAAAATATTAATAAAGATTTAAGAAGAAGAAATAAGATTAATTTAACAGTGAAAAAGTGAAAAAACAGATATATGTATTAAAAATAATAATAGTATTGATATAATGTAGCACGACGGCTGCAACGGCGGCGACGGCTGCGGCAGCGACGGTACGTCGACACCAGGACTGTTTTCGCGACTGTGGCCAACGGGTTATTGACGTGTACCTTATCCATTGTGTACCCGCGAACCGCCGACAGTAGTCGAACAAAGCCGAACGCCATGTTGAGGCGGGGTACCAAGGGGATCACGTGAAACGCACGCCGTGTACGCAACAACAGCTGACGGTCGTCGTGCTTGTGCAACGTGTACCGCTGCAAAGTTCAACGCCATCTACACAACAACCAACCGCATACGTTAATCACAACGGTTTTTTATGTTATAATTTTTTGTTTGTTTCATTCTTTTGGAGGGAATACGAAAATGTTTGAATAAATCAAAGCTAATACGGAAATACTGAATATCTGACTTTACGAAACTGGTCAATGATCGCTGACCAACACCGATATAAATCCAAAATGGAAAACACTAGTAGGTATAAAGTAGTAGTATTCGTATTATATTTATATTATTATGTTATTATTATAATTATTATTTACGCATAAGTATACCTACAATTGAAATAGTTTGAAAATTAAAGCTATAATATGTAAACAACTAAAACGTACTTTAAACAAATAAACAGTTCATATAATATAATTTAAGCGGTTATGAATATGCGGTGCAACAAAATAAAACGAGTCATTCGTTTTAAAGTAGCTTATTTCGTATATATCATATGTCATAGTATATTATTTTATAGCGTTTAATCATGTTTCGTTTAAATACTAAACGTAGTATATCATTAGGTATATTATATTATAGGTAATTATTAATATATGCATTTTATTTAATAAGATTACGTGAGTAATAACGTCAAAATATTTTAATCTGACCCATAGGCGCAATTACTTATATTCATATGGTTTAAATTAATTAAAATATAAATTATAATTCGTTTATTGTATCGTCCATCATTAAGAACTAAATGAAAATAACTAGCACCCCTAAAATGTTTATTTCGCCTATTGGTAAGTTTCTTACAATCTTACCCTTTGCACACCATTTGAAACTACTCGTTAGTTTGTTGTTCAGTGTATCATGAGTGCATATAATATTATCTGTATTAATTATTATTTATTATATATAAATTATAAATTATAGGTAACTATGATAAGCTCTACAATAGTACCTACTTATTCTTTACACCTTCTCATTACTAATTACTTCTTATCGTGATAATGATAATATGATCATGTTATCATGTAGATATAGTGATAATAGGTACCCAGTGGATCACATTTTTTCTGCGAGATATATATAAGCCATATAGGCGTGCGCAAAAATTCAGATCAGGTACAGCAAACGTTATTGACAGCCTATTATTTTTTAACGGCCCACAGATAACTTTCTTAACTTACCTATTACCTAATATATTACTATAAAAATATATATAATATACACACTAAAATTAATAATTAATTCATTACCATCTCTATAATGTACTACCTATATTTTAATTTGTTTAACTTGATAATTGAATACAATTTTTGTAAAAACCAACTTGGGTATATTATATTAAAATATTATACAGTAACCCAGCTTGGACCTGTTCGACCTTATAAAATCTATACGAACCATTCAGGATCAGCAAGAGCACACCCTGCAGTTCCTGCGCGCACACCTATGCTATAGATTATAATAATAATTATATTAAGTAAACTTGAATCAAGCTATTATTATTATTATTTTTTTTTTTTTTTTTTTTTTTTTTTGCGATTACTTAATTATTGATTGTTATTTATAATTTAGGTATGTAATGAGAATTACAATAATTATAAATTTAGGATACATATCACATGTAAGTATATATTAACGTATTGTATAAAATCCAGGTACCATTGATATTGCAATATGTGAATATATCTACAGCGTATACCGTTCAAAAATTTAATAATTTAGCGTATACCATAGAAACAAAATAAAAATATGCACGTATATGTTAAAAATGTAAACTTTAGGAACTCAAAACATTTTCAATTTATAATATTTTGAAACAAATAAAAATTTTTATAATTTAAATACATGATACAATATATATTATATACATCCGTATATCTGATTTTGAATATACGTACATTTATTAGCGAAGCGATTAAATGTTTTTTCTCCTTTTATATTATTGTATTTATTATGTTTAAAAATTGTCTCTTAACTTGACAGTGACGAAATTGTTAGTAAAATGTAAGAGGTAAAACTATAATTTTAGAGGCCCAGATGCAAAACAATAATCGGACCCTTTTTATTTAAAAGTAAAATTATAATTTCCAATAAGAGGGGGCCACTTCTTGGGCTTTTAAGCCCACTGCTGGGGAGTGCATTTCACTCCTTCACCCCTGCACAGTAGTTGCGATTCGAGGGGCTTTCGGCTATGCTACTCATTAAATTAGCATAAGAAAACGATTTTTAAAATAACTCTTAGCTTACAAATTGTAGAATTTCTTAAATGAATTCAATTATTAATATTTAAGAATATTTGGGAGTATTTTCAATCCCCCATCGTTTTCTAGGAGTTTCGTATACCCTAGAAATTATTTACAAAACATCACTAGGCCATTATGTGCATATGATTTCGATACAATACACCTACCTATTATAAATTCATAAGACCATTCGTAACGGTTTTTGATTAAATATGTACTTACAATAAATTATAATATATGAATTTAATCAATGGCGCAAACTACCTAATCTCAGAGATTGAAATACCATACACCTACTATATATACCTACCTATAATAATTGCAAAAAAAAAATTTATAAAAATCATTGACGTCAAATATGATTAAATATAATTAAATCTATATAATTGCAAATTATATGCGAATTCGCATACCAAAACCAATAAAATTCACTTTACTTGTTCCTGATAATATTTTTGTTATACCTATTATATATTACATTACATACATAACAACAACGTAGTAGTGTACCTATATAAAAATTAAATAAAACATAATTCTTCGATTATGTACCTACCTATATAATATACCTAACTATAATCTATAGATATATTATTTATTATATATGTATATATAATGAGAGAGAGGGGAAAACACTTTGAAAAAACGTATTTTTTATTTCTAATATATTTTACATTATAAAACAACATACCTAAAATAACAACATTATACGCATATTGTTCGTTTAATTGAAAAACCTAGTATTGTATTCACAAAAAATAGCAATTATATTACGATTTATTTATGTAATTCAAAGATATACATTATAGGAGTGGAACAAGGCCGTTCAAGCGTTTAACGTAGGATGTTTATAGTTAACACGTATGTTAATAAGGACAACAGTTATGCGTTATTGATATTTTGAACTATATAGGTAATCACT
Source organism: Eriosoma lanigerum (assembly GCA_013282895.1). Lineage (NCBI taxonomy): Eukaryota > Metazoa > Arthropoda > Insecta > Hemiptera > Aphididae > Eriosoma > Eriosoma lanigerum. The sequence goes on from CM023360.1 coordinate 5,478,887, forward strand.
AATCATTAATAACTAATAAATTGAATTCGTATAGATTAAGTTGTCCATCCGTCGCGAGAAAAGTTTTCACCTTTTTATATTGATTCATTATCTCGTACATATTATACGCCTGTATCTATCAAGTATTATATAGTCATAAGAAGTAGCTAATCGATATAAGCTCGGGATGATCGATTTTGGATTAATCCCTTGGTTCTCTTCCCTTCGATTCCCTTCGATTCTCGGAGAAATTAGTAGTTAAATTATCAAATATAAAGAGAGTAATATTTTTAAAATAGCTATTTTAAAAATTAATTATATTAATACAATAATTATTATAGAGTTATTTCATAATGGATTTTTATAATTCTATATGATAATGTATATTTTTAAACAAGATATCATGTTTCTTGTATAAGTATAACAGGTACTTAATTTATGTAATTTATTTATTTAACTAAAGATATAGTCGCAAGTCTATTAAATTTACTGTACTTATACGTCGTAAAATAAATATCATTAATTTTAAATTATTGATTTTAAAATGACCTCAAGTCTAAATGTCCTCGAGTCCATTTGTCCTAGTTCAAATAATAATTATTTTAAATAAATGTAATATAAATATATACATAAACCAATCACATTTATTTCTATATCGTACATAAAATTTAATTGATATAAATAATAATATAATATATAATAAGATATTAAGATAAGATAATGAAAATAATATTGGTTTAAATATTATAAAATAAAAAATCTAGGCAGTAGAATCTGATCGTTGCTTCTTTGTCTCTTCGGTACTCAGATAAATTACTGGTGAAATTTGAATGTGTTACCTATAATATTATAATTATGATTTGAATGTATAATAATATCGCATTTGAAAAATCGATTCAAATCAAATAAAGTTCAACAGAAAAATTAGTTATCATAAAATAATGAAATTTAAGTTCGTCAAAAATGTAGATTCCGCAAAGTTTGCACGTTTTCTGCAGTTATAAGTGAATTTTCTTTAGAAAAATATTAAGAATTTAAAATAATGAATTAAATAAAGTACTAACTTGACAAAATTCTCTACCAGAGCATACCTTAGTTCCTACTTTTGATAATTAGACCATTATTTTTTCTTAAATAAATGTCTTCAAAAAATTAAACCTCAATTTGTAATCTCAAAATTTAAATAAGTGTAAAAAAAAATTCTAACTTTGATTTCCAAAAAAGTTTTATATGCATATTCAGGAGTTCAACAAATAAAACACATAAAATCTTCAATTCTGATTATTAAAAATCAAAATATGTAAGATATAAAACATACAAAAATCTATATAAAAATATTATATTTCATCAATTCACTCAAAATTTCACTTTTGAATAAATATTTAAAAATGTACGAAATTGTTTAAGAGATATATGGATTTAGTGATATATTATTATGCTTTTATTAAACTTTCAAACTATAAAACTCTAAATTTCAAATTATATTGAAAATTATTGACAAAAAAATTACATTGTGGAAAAAATTTTAAAAATCTATATTTAGGCATAAAATAAAATAAAATAATAATAAATAAAAATAAAAATAAATAGTTCCAAAATGTTTTCTCATATATAGAATACCTAGTGATGTATTAGAACGTATACGGGAGTATACGGCGTATACTCATAACAATATTTGTATAAAAGTGCATATACGTAATATAAATAATAATTTCATAAGTATACAGTAGGTATACGGCCATACGGCATTAATATATTATAATTTATAAATTTGTTGTACATTTAATGAAAATAAATAAATATAATAATAATATAAAAAGTATTTTATTAATGAAAATAAATGTATAAGGTATTATGTCTATTAGTTAATTCATATATAGTATATTATATAACTCTACGATTTAAAATTAAACATTTAAAAAAAAAAAAATTCTCATTTAATAAAGTGTAGAGTTCTAGTTATAATTTATTTATAGTTATTATGTATAATTATTAAAGATAAAACTAATTATTTGACTAAAAAAAAAAAAATTTAATTCATGTCATAACCAATCATTTTAAGTAATTATTTTCTTTTTTAATGTAATTTTGAGAAAAATATGGTGCATACTCAAGACATTATTTACCAATACATCCTTGAGAATACCTATGTCAATACTCAAATAAATTTTCAAGTCCTGCGTTAAAAATTGCAATAGTTATAAAATATTTAAGTTAATTAAGTTCCCCAAAATTACAGTTACCGTAAATATTGTAGTTTTTCAAATATTTTTCGTAGTTTTCCTTGTCCTAAAGAAAAACTATTGAGTAATTCGAAAAATAAGCTATAAATAAAATACCAACTTGTCAAAAATTTTATACCGAATAAATATCCTACTTGTAGTAATCTAACGATTATTTCTATCCCTAAAATTGTCTTCATACATAAAAATAATAGCACACATCATTGTCAAACCAATATACGAGACATTCTTTGCTTTGCTCTGCAGAATCTAAAATAAGTGGGTATGTAAAACTGAATAGTACTCTAGTTATGAATTGTATATTTTAGTTTAATTATAGTTAGATTATATTTTAGTTATTTGTGTTTAAATAATTAATGCAAATTAAACATATTTTCACCAAACGTTTATTTTAAATGTATAGGTAATTTAATTATTAATATTGTCAAATATAAATTTAAAAATGTTTATTATGTACCTAGTTGTATAACAAATTAAATAAAAACTACTTTGTTGTCAATATGATTATAGTTATAATACAATATTTATTACAATATTTATAATGTATGTATTTTATAATTAGGGTAAGGATTTAAATGCAAAATTAATGTTTTCTAATTGTTCTAAAACATTGTTTTCTAAATACAAAATTTATTTCGTACCTACATAAAACAATTTAAAATTGAAACTTTTATTTTTCATTTTACAACTTTTTTTTTTCAAGCATTTATTGGAGTTTTTGGGGTATTTTTATTTTTTCAAGACACTTTTCGTAAATTTAATAAGAATTTATAAACTATTTTCTTAAAATAACATAGTTCTCACCCACTAAACCTAAAAAAAAAATTATTTCCTATATTTTTTATTTTCATTTTATTCTTACCATGTTAAAAATTTTTTAAAATCAACTAAGTTGAATAAAAACAAATATAATAATATCATCATAAAATATATTTAATCATTATATTTATAATCATTAGGTATTCAATATTTAGCATTATTATCATTATCACTATTATTTATGTAAAAAAAAAAATATGTAAAATCATTCTTTAAATATTTTAAAGTCATTAAACTATGTTTTTTAGAACATTTAAATCTGCGCCCTAATTATAACATATTTTATATGTCAGAATGACAGAATGTCAGATCGCTTTTTTTATGAAGACGAAACATACCTAGTTAATTTCGTAAACACTAAAAATGATTTAATCAATACTTTTTCATTAAATTTAATAGTCCTGCTTACTAAACGTGAATGAATGTGTATCTATATTAATTTAGAGTTCAGTGCTTACTATTGATGATAAATTATTAGCTTACATTTAAAAAAAAACATTAGTTTTTTTATAGCTTTGTAATAATTTACCTTTCAATCTCTTTACAGTGAATTTCTTCTTGAGTTTATATAAATACGACGAGTTAACCATGGCATTCATGGTTATATCATGAATCCTTTAAAATTATATTTTCCCGTAGTTTTCAAGACATAACCGCTTCCATGAAAATAAATAAAATCATGAAACATTTTATAAATATTTGTAAATACTAAAAATAATTATTACGGTATTTTAGATTAGGTTTACTAAATTGCAATTCATAATCCAATTGTCGGATACTGAAATTTCGTAATTGGTAAATTATGTAAATAGATCCAAATTTAGCTCACTTCTATCTGAACAAATTTATTCAGAAATATCACGCGGAAGATAACTCATTTTACACTTAAATCATTTTACTTTAGTCAATCTTTGTAATCAGAAAAAAGGAAAGCGATATTTTAATATTATCCAATGAATTATATTTTGTGCTTAATTTGTCAGTTCGTCACATAAATTAATAACAGTTTTAAGTTCAAAACCATTTTAACTTAGCCATTTTTATTTGAAAATGAATAAAACAATTATTGTGTACCTATATTAAATACTGTAAATATATCAACGTGTTAAAATATTTTAAATTATGTAAGTATACCGCTTATTAATAAAGTCAATTATTGACCATTTTTTTAATTCAAGTCCATCGTGGTAAATATGCTTTGATCAGTGTGTCATTATATATTTATTCTTATCATAAAATTAACAAGTTGGTACAAAAATGTAGTATATAATTAATGAAACTTCTTAATTATATATTTAATTTTTAGTTTTCACAACCTTGATTTAATATTAAAAATTGTTACCTTCAAAATCGAACATGGTAAATATGATAAATACAGTTTAATAAAATTATGTACAAATAAATTAAGATTGTTTTTATTTATCGAATTTTCATGTTATACCTAATATTAAATGAATAAGTAGATGTTATTCTGAGAATTTTTAAAATTTATATTTATATATATATACAGAGTGATTGAATGCTACAATAATAATGGAAAGAACATTGAAAACGTATGTACTTTATGAAATTTCTCCCGTTTTTGCTACAAGAAATGTTGATCCCACTCTATAATTTAAATTATTGTAAAATACAGTGTAATGTGTATTCAGTTGTGCACACACTTTAGCAAGTAAAAAAACATTGAGCTTATATGTTATTATTTTAAAAAAATTAGTTTGTTAAACAGCATTTATATTAAATTCAGCACGATTTTATTATCTGTGTAACTTAGCCGCCTATCTTATCATCATACAATAGCATAAAAATATAGCAATAACGTTGTATAATTTTGTTGTAATTATTGTTTTATAGCGTTTGTCGTAAAATTGTGTGTAATAAACATTAAAGCTTATACATACGAAATTCGTTTTATCCATAAACATATATATTTTAGGTACCTATAATATATTAATTATATCTATGTATATTATCTTTCATGTCGAGGAAAACGTACTTATATTCACATTTTACACATTTCTGAGTTGAGCAATTTAAAAGTTCAATAAATAATAAATCCATTCACTGTTTTTGTATAGTTAAACGTAATTGCAATAATATAAATTAAAAATTGTAAGGAAAAAACTATTTAAATTCAACTATGATAATTATATTATTTGAGAATATAATATCCCATTCGATTTTATTTTTTTTTTTTTTCAATAAGTATACCTATATAGTATAAAATAAATTTCGATACATTATTTTACAAATAGACTTAAGCACCTTGATATTTTGTTATTATTTAGTATATAAAATGTACATATTATTTTGTGAGAGTTCAATGATTATCATGATATCACATCATCACCTATTACTTAATTTATTTTAAAGAATAATACGTCCTAAATAGGGCACAGAAATTAATCATCTCAAAATACTTATTGTTACAATAAGCCTAGGTAATATCATAGTTTTTTTAGTGAAAAGTTGCCTTTTCTTCACGGAATACAATTTATGTTTCGACGAAATATTCCCAAACCACATATTTGTTAATGAAAATTCATAACAAACATTATATATACACTTTCCGCCAAGTATACCGATAGTAGTACCTATATTATATACAGTACACAATTATTATTAAAACAAAGTTTGTTATTTCAACGGAACGATATTTCATCGTTGCTCTGTTGTTTTATAACACTATTAAAGTTATTAACTGGAACGAATATGTAATATTATATATTTCTGTGCTGCTGGGTGTCCAACTTTATAGGTATAGTGTTTGTTTGCCACAATAACTTTTTACCTGACTGTTTCTGTTTCACAATGTAACGTATTCTAATATTTGAAATCAGTTTTTTTATTTTTAATATTACTCGAAGGTACCTACCTAATTTATATTACTAAGTAAATCGCATTTATTTATTATTTTAATATTGTTTACTGAAATATACATTATATTCAAACATTAATATTTAATATTTGCGTTTTAGTTATTTTTAAAAATATAAATATAGCACTCCTAAATTAAATTTGATTTTTTTGAAAATTGAAGTGATTAAAAAATGCGATTTCTATTAAAAATTAATGTATTAAATTTAGAAGTCCAATTTTATGATTTTACAGATCTTTTTTCAATTTATAGACAGTCAGACAATATATATATTATGCAGTTCAGAACGGGTAAAATATTCATACGACTAATAAAACATAGAATTAAAACAAAAATAATTAATTTGTATAATAATCATACTTTAGAATTAAAGGAATATTCAATACGTTAAAAATTATATTAATAATTGGAATTTAATTATAAATAATTAGATAAAAATATTTTATAAATATAATTTTATTATTATCATAAAATACTTTCAAGTATACAAAACATCGTGCATCTTGCATTAAAAAATAATATTAAGAGCATATATTTCCTGTTTAAATTATATAAAAATATATTATTATAATAATTTTATGAGAAAATAAAACCTAACTTATAATTATGTTATTATAAATTTTAATTGTGTTTTGTGAAACCCCTACGCTTTTTAAAATGTTTTAAATTTTACCAAGTGGTCATTATATACACTGAGAGATAATGGATATATTCTTATTCTGCAGATTCCATCACCTCCTGTTAAAATTAAATTTTGTATTCATTTAAAGTCCCCAAATAATATATATATTTTCAAACCAAATAAATGTGACACTTTTATAATGATGCGTTATAGAAGTATACCAAGTTATACAAGAACTAATAAATTAATAATAACTAAATTCCAAAAACCCGATTAATATTTATATTATAATACCGTATGTTGTTAAGTAGTAGTAGGTACCCCCATGGTCGTATTCAATATTAATTTTTAGGGGGGGGGGAGATTTATGAAGATGTTAATTGTATATATTAAAATGAAAATCTTGTTGTTTCTTAAAAAATATATCATTTAATATGTCGTCAAATTTTCAAGGGGGTCTAACCACAGACACGTATTAAGGCTAAACAATCGTTAAAATACCACTAGTGTGTATACAGTAGGTATCACGTTATTATAATACTGTTATAGTATGATCAAAAATGTGCAAGTAACTATTTTATTAAATTCTTTAAATTCAGTTATTCTAAAAATGTATAAGTTTAAATTAAACTTTAAAAGGTATTTTTTTTATTTTAGTTAATTGCAATAGAAAATCAACTTTGTTAAAATTTAAAAAATATATAAATAGATATATTGATTTTTAAAAGTGAATATAAGATTACCTATATAATTTAAAAAAATCCATAAGATATATTTTCATTGTATCTTCAATTATTAAAATATTAAGTAACTATACCTAAACATTTTTTTAAAAATATGAAAAATTTAAAATCATTAAAATAGAAAATAGTTCGTGTTGCAAGTTAACATTTTATTTTCTATTTAAATATATTAAGATATTCAACTTAACTTCATAGAATAAAATAATTAACTGAAAAACAACTTTGTCATTAAGAAAAATAATTAACTCGTTAGGTACTTAAAAAAAGTTAATCGTTATAGATACGAATAATTAAAATTAGGTAACTTAACTTTAACTTTTTAACTGATTATTATAGTGCCCATATCCTGCCGTATATAATATTATGGTATAAAACGATAACGGACGATATCCTTGAATATGTTAAGGGGAGGTATAAATAATAATGTTTTCCGTAGAATCTATTACAGCACGGAAGAGGAGTTGGCGATGGTGGGGAGGGGGGCAATCGATAATAACATTGACTTATTTACATAGAATGAACCACACTTCTACCCTCTATACCCGCAGACAGTGATGATATTCAAGCGGGTGTAAATTATTGATGATTTCACTCGGCTTCAAAGCGAGCCTAATCCAACCGACCTGTGTGGTGGAAATGTTGTTGTACAATTCTCGTGTACGTATTTATACTCAGGTAAACATCGAAAACCGTTTATATAATAACACACTTTAAGAGGAATATTACAAACTCGGGTGTCGAAATATCACTTCGTTTCGATTATTAGTGATTAACGATAATAATTAATATTACAATATTTCTATCAGCATAAAGCGATAATTATTATTTCCTATTAGTAATTTCCATATCGCATAGTATCCACATAGTAAAATATATATTTTCACGGAGTAGATATTTATTTTACACCTTTTAAAAAATGACAATGGTTGAGAATATAAAACTCACAAAGTCAAGGAATTATTGAGAGAGCCAATCAAGACATTGAGCATAGTTAAGAACGTTATCTATCTGGAGCTTCCTCAAAAATATATCGATAACTCGTATGTATTGTATTGTAACGATATTATTTTAAACTTTTAATTTTTGTGTTGGGTATTCATTTACATATTATTTAGTACATTATTATTTATAATATATATACACATATGTATTAAATTATATTATAAGCAAATAATGTCTGTTATTAAATATTTAAGTCCCCCTGGATATTTGTCAAAATCTCCGCTTATGCTCACGGCCTTGTTGAAATAAATGTAAATAAAAATATAATAATTTCACCAGGATTTTTTCGTTTCATGAAAAGATCAAAAAATTGTCATTTTCACGATATGGATGGACTTTATAAAATTAATAACCTAGTTCGTAAAAATACCACTATTTCACTAAGTGCTACATATTATATAATAGGTACTCGCTATCTTACATTATAAATATAGGAGTATATAAGCCTATTTATTGTTAATTTATATGTAATATCAATTCAGCAAACTAACAAAAAAATTAATAATTTCGTTTTTATTTATATTTTTCTTATCGCGTCCAGTTCAGACCGTTTATAATAAATCGGGCGAAATTATTAATATTAATTAATTGTCAATATTCATAAATTTTCTTCGGACGTCTGAGCTGCAAATATAATATTATTATGAGTACAACGAAATCACAAATATTTATGAAATGTAGAATGCAAACCAAATACAAAACGTTTAAAATGATATTTGATTAATTAAAATTAAAATTTAATTGTTTTATTCCTATATCGTAGTAACAAACGAGAGAGAAGCAGAATATTTTAATATAATATTATTATATTATATCACATTATGACACGTGAACATTTTTACCTGCCGCCCAACGATATAGGCGGTTTATATACGTCGACTTCCATATATAGGTACAACGCGTGTCAGTGGCCAAATAGAGGATATAAAGATCTGATAGAGGGGAGATAGAGGATCTGGGAAAACGAAAACACGTCTCTTCCCCACTTGTAAAATAATTTTTGTAGACGTACAACCGCGCAGCTAGTGACAATGTTATGATGTAGGTACTAAAATATAACGCCTATATTATGTTTATAATAAATTAAAATTTGTAACGGCAGTGTATTGTAAATTAGTATGACCGAACAAAAACGGATTTAAGTTCTGCCAACTATGGAAAATCGATTAAACCTCATAACATACGGTTTGTATACCTATACTCAACGCACACTAAGTATAAATTTATATATATATCATATATTATAATAATACCTGTAACATAGTCGCTGAGTAAGTACCTAACTACCTCACTAGCTGATATTTTGGACTCGTTAAATTAAATTGTTTTAGATATTATGTACAAGTAAATTGTAAGTAAAAACAACTTAACTATTGGTATAAATGTTTAATATATAGATTATTAAAAATCAGTTCATAAGAATTTAATTTAAATCATATAATAGTATGTTTCATTTAAATATTAACATTAATTATTTCAGTCGCATGACCTTAAATCGAGATAAAAAATGTTTCATAATATTAAGGGTATATGTACAATGTTTGCGCCACTACTTTTCAAAAATTGTATATCTTTCGATGTACACATGCGCACTACAACATGTTTCTTTAAATGGGCAACGCTTATTTTTTTTTTTTAATATTTTCGAATAAAACACATTTTTTTGGTCCACTTTGATATTTACACAATTTTTCTATCTTGAAAATTGACTGATTTACATCTCAATTTTAAACAAAATACTATTTCTCGGCTTACAAAAGACATTATAACATTTGTACATGAAAACTCACACTTTCTACTGAACATAAGAAAAAAAACAGTCGTTTATGTTGATCCACTGACATATGGTGGTTAAAGTTGATAATACGACTTTTAATGTATAAAAACTTGAATTGTAAAATGTTAAAATTGATTAACGGAAAAATAATTATAAATATTATTTATGTATAGGTAATATAATAAAAACGTAATGTCTTTTGAAAACCGAGAAATAGATTCCAAATAGTATTTTGTTTAATATTTAGATGGTTTTAAATCAGTCAATTTTCGAGATAAAAAAAATTACAAATATTAAAATAGCTTAAAAAAAAAGTTCTATTGAAATCTATAAAAAAAAAAAATAGGTGTTACTATTTAAAAAAAGCAAGTTTTATTGTGCATACGCACAACAAAAGATATAAAATATTGGACAGTGGCAAAAAATATGCGCAGATATACCTCTAACAGTATTACAGTGTGTGTAATAGTTTTTAATTCAAAAATTAAAAAATGTTTAAAATAAAAAATTGTTGTTATGGCAAGTTAAATTAAATAAAAAACAATTTATTTTCTATAAAAATATAATATTGAGAAACTTAACTTACTTTCATAAAAATAACTTGATATTTTAGAAAAAACTTGACTCGTTATATAGATTGATTAAAATTAAAAAAAACTTTGTTTTAATCGTTAATACCCAACCATGCAATATAACGAAAATAAACTATTAATATAATACGAGATTATATTACAGTTATATACTGTAGAAAAATGACTTGAGACTTATTAGTTATTATTTTATTGCAAGTTATTATTTGTCGGTTAATCAATATATTTAATATACTTTATGTATATTTAATTTTAAAATGTTAAGACCTATTATTTTAAAATGGAAATCAGAAGAGGAGAAGTTAACGAGGGTTATCGTCTGTGTAAATTTCGACAGATTTCGTGATGTTAATTTAATAATATTAGGTTGTTAGAGTCTTTGAGTCGGTTCAAAAGTGAAAGACGACGACTAATAAGAAATTAGTGTTTATATTAATAATTATTCATCAATAAGTTCACATTTTCTATGGTTTATATTATGGCATAAAAGTCATTTTTTTTTTTTTATGATAAATTTATTGAGCTCTATCGTTCCAATTTCTCGAACAAATTTATATTCCAGACTGCATATACCTATTGGTCTATAGCAGCAGACTATTATAGCATTTAATGATCAAACGACAAATTATTACACTAATTAATATTAGATATATAAATTATGATTTCAAAGAGTACATAACTTGATTAATAAACTGCACGTATACACGGGTGGTAAGTACTATGATGTTAAAATGAAAAATATATAGAAACCTTCTTTAAAATAAATTATGTATAAGTACCTACAATATTATATTATATTAGCGGAGGATTTTATTGCGTCTCGTTGCATTAAGTGAAACGGTTTATTATTTCCAACGTGTACCTAAGCATCAATTTGTTGCATTTGAAACCGAAGAGTGTAGTTTTTTTTTCGTTATGTACGGTAATTTTATTTCTCACGATAATATTGTTAACCCGAGTGATAGTAAATTGAAACTACGTGTGAAAAATTCATATGTTCGCATGGTGCATGAAAACGGTTGAAAGTCGAAAGTGTATTTTTACTAAATTGCGGATAATACCGTCATGATTATATCGGTTGAATAGATATTATATATTATTTGCATATAAGTACGCCTGTAATAAATAAATAAGCATAATATATAAATAGGTAAGATAAATAAATCGTTATATCGACTGTTGTACAAAACACATGTGAATAAGTAATTATTAAAAATAATTTTGTAATCTTAACAAATGGTTATAACCGTAGACGATATAAAATATAATACGTATATATAAATACATCATTTTATTATTTTATTTAAATAAACTGAATTTACAATAGTATATACACATTCACTAAAAAATATGACTTATACTTATGTCTCGTACACTAAGTACAAAACTTTATACCTATACTACTTACATTTAGATTATATATACATATATAACACTTTTTTGTCTCAACACGCACATAATGCAAATACCTGATTTTATTTAACGTTGTTCATTGTGATTACGTTGCAGGTATTTTTACTTGTTGAACATATGGACATTGGTAGATCTATTTTTTTTAAACAAGTGCTTGTAGTATCCGTTGTTAACGAATTTTTATTGAAAAATGTCGAATACGGAAAAAGTTTTTAATGTATACCCGTACACCTTATTTGGACTCTAGAGAACATTTCGTCCAGACATATAATATTGTTTTATATTTTTTAGATAACTTTTTTCAATAAATATTTCATAACTCATGTATAGGTTGATATTCTTTCAACTATTTACTATTAGAAATTTATGCCGTTGCAAATTTTTATGGCATACGGAATATTGAACTATGTGTTTAGTATACCTGATAAAATATAAAAAAAGTAAAGATAAATGGGGATGTCAATTATGAAAGTTCCTCCTTCGTCCCTTCGGACCTCGGAGAAATTAGTGGTTTATTATACTTAAGATTTGAATGCAATGATATTGCATTAGAAAATACAATTCTGAACGAAACTCAATATATTACAATATGCTATACTAATAATCCATTCCAAAATTTTACCACGTGTGTAAATTACGAATGTAAATATTTAAAATAAATTTCAATTTCCTACGAACTAAACTTATTTAGGTATCAAGAAAAAAAATAATGAAACCGTAATTTTGCCGATTTTCAAAAATTCTTACTTTATAAAGTTATAAAAAAAAATTGTCAGTCACTATTTTCAAAATATTTTGTAAAAACATTAAGTCATATATGTCTAGACTAAGATAAAATTTTCAAACCAATAAACTAAAAATTGCAGGAAATATTAAACATTTCTATAAAAAAAAGCCAAAACTCTATACTTAGTCAGAAAATCAACTATTTGTTTCTAAATTTTTTCTTGTAATGAAATTCACCTAAGTTAATACTCAAAAAAATTTTCAAGATACTATAATTAAAACTCAATTAGTTATCACGAAATTAAATAAATTTAAATAACAGAAATCGTTATTTTGCCGATTTTCCACAATTATTTTGGAGTTTTTTGCCTCTCAATGAAAAACTTTTGAGAAAATTGAAAAATGAGCTAAATAAGTACCAACTAGATACGATTTGCTACCGAAAGCACTCCCTACTTGTGGTAATCGGATCATTATTTCTGCTCGAAAAAGTGTCTTCATATATTATAAAAAGAAAAAAAAACATCTTTGTAAAAACAATACATTTTTCGCTTCGCTCAGAATAGGTATACAAATTGAATACGGAATATAAATATCAGCTAACACTGTACGATCAATAGTACTATAAGCTATTTCTATATTCCTCAAACTATCATATTATATAGAATATAGTAAATAACTTGTATCGAAGTTTTTTTATAACCTAAGTGAAGTTCATACAAATAATATTTAATACTAATATAATTATGCGTATATTTAATATATAAAAAATAATATAATATTTGTTATTATCATGATCACAATTGTTTTTGCTTGAACAATAAATTATATCGTGAGCAAAATATTCAAAATCAAATTGTCCACCAAATATGTTTATTTAATTCGATAGTAGTATCGAATTAATATTGTACTATTCAAATTGTAAATATATACTACAGTACGTAGGGAATAAATTTATATTTTATATTCATTATAATCATAAATAATAATAAAAACTACAACAGTAGGAGTACATATTATAGTATAGCATCTCTTTTAGATAACCTTAACAAACCCGTAAGAATAATAATAACTATAATGGCTAATAGATATTAAATTTAGATTAATTTTAGAACAATAATTGCTGATTAGTAAGGCACAGAAAAAATAATACTAAATAAATAACTTTTTTAAAAATGCTAATATGACCTTAAAATCTAAAGTGATCTAAACTAATTACTAATTTCGGTAATTAGATAAAGATGAGATAAGTAATAATCCATTGATAGGTTAGGTATTTAATATTATTTTATTAATTCAGTATAAGTAGATTATATAGAAACAACATTCATTAATTATTATTCAGTATTGAATAATAATTAATCGAAATAGTAATAAAATTATAATAAGTAATATAAAAATCGTACGTAACAATGAAATTAATGCAATTAATATATTTGATATGTTTGAAACACTTCATTAGTTTTTTTTTTTTTTTAAGTTCCCTGTCATTTGGATACTGAAAATAAAATATAACTCACCTAATTGCTTATTTAAATTTAATTTAAAAAATATAAATACATTTTACCTTGGAATATTAAACACAACATAAATTTTAATTTATATCTGCTAGGTACATGTTAATAGTATAAAATAAGAAATATTTTTTACTTATTACCTATCTAGAAAATTGACACTAAATTAAAGTAGAAAATTATGAATATAATAACTATTTTGAATCTATGTTGAAAATAAAATTACAATAATAATAAATTTAAAATTTACATTATTCGAATTTTTTGTTATTCAAGGTCTTTGACGATATTATAGGTTTTATAGAATACTGCATCTAGTTAAATATAATAAAAAAAAGTAGAAAGATCGATTTTAAACGTTCCTCCTTCTTCGTCCCTTTGGTCCTCGAAGGAATAAGTGGTATATTATAATTAAGATTTGAAAGCAATGATATTACATTAGAAAGTACGATTCTAAACCAAACTCAATATATTATACTTATAATCTGTACCAAAATTTTATCACATATGTAAACTCTCTTTATGAATACTTAAAAGAATTTTCGAGTCCCTATAATCAAAATTTAATTAGTTATCACGATATAACTTAATAAAAACCTAACCTTTGCCGATTCTCCGCCATTTATTGGCAGTTTTTCTTCTCCCAAGGAAAAACTTTTGAGAAATTCGAAAAATGAGCTAAATAAAGTACCATCTAGTTGAAATTTGGTACGGAAATTGTAGTCTATATATGATAATTGGACCATTGTTCCGTACCGAAAAAAAATTTTTTAACGCATCAAAAAAAAATAACAAATAAAAAAACATCTTTGTAAAACCAATACATTTATCGCTTCTCAGTTCTTTCAAAATCTAAAAATGTAATAAGTACGTTGATTAATATTTAATATATGATAATAATTTTCAGTATTATCAATATTATTTATTAAATGTAAATATTTTCTTAAAAAAATATTGAATGTGTGTATTATCTAATTTTATAAATACAAATTGTATTGTATATTTATATAAGAGTACATTATGGTCTATGCATATTATTGCGTTGGTCAATGGTGTGTATAATATATTATTGAAACTTAACGTAAGAATATAAATTATATAAATATTATTATGTTATATAAATTATGATTGTGAATAAATCAAACTAAAAAGAATTATTAGGGAAAATATTTATTTATTTTTATTTCTCTCTATCAATTTCATGTCAAAACTGCAATAAAACTTGAATTAACTTAAATACATATAATCATTTCTAAATTATTGATTTTGTATAATATATGTTTAACTTGTTTATTCATGATAAATATACAATTATTTTATAAGCATTTATTATATTTCGTTTGATGTGGAAATCAGAGTTTTATGAGAGATAAACATTATTAATCGAAAAACTGTCGTAGAATCGTTTAAATTTTTTTCATAAAACATTGGAATGATTATGTTTTATATTTATATTTCACCAAATAAATTTGGAATAAAATTATAATAATTTTGCATATTTTTTAAAGTAATTTCTAAAAATTTTGTTTTTAAAATATATATAAAATTAATATTGATCTGAAACGTTATTTGTGCAATACTTACTATAAAGTTTAATTGGTATAATAGGTGTGTATATTACTTGTAAACACTATTATTATAAAACATAAATAAATTAATAAAAAAATAAATAAATATTAGTATTAGTTTTAAATTTCTAAGAAAAATTAAGAATACTTATATTACAATGATGTGTGCTTTTTTATGTTTGAAAACATTCGAGTAAAAATAATGATCTGATGAATGGCATCTAATTGGTACTTTATTCAGCTTAAATTTCTAATAGAATTTATATTAGCTATTTTATTTTAAATACAATTTTATTATTTGAAAAATAGTAATTTTTCAATGCCGAAAAACTGTCAAAAAATTGTTGAAAAACTGCTCAACTCATGAAAAATGTAATTTTGACGAAATTGATTTTAAATATTTTATGATAACTAATTTAATTTAGAACGAAAGGAATTGAAATTTGTTTTTAAGTATAATCAATAGGTATTCCACATATTATGTAATAACATTTTAAATTAAACATTTTAAAACTATTACATTCAATTTATGCCAAATATACAACTTTGAAATTTCTCCAAATTCAATTTTTTGTCTAAATAATGTTAATAATTTGCAATTTTGAGTTTTAAGGTTTGAAAATTTAATAGATGCATAATCATATGTTACTTAATACAGTTTTTTAAAAAAACAGGAAATCGGCATTCACAATTTTTTTAATAAGTATTTAAAATTGGAAATTATATAGTAAACTGAATAAAATTTTGATTTTTATTGTAAATTATACGTATATTAAATTATAATATCTTATATTTATAATCATAATATATTTTGATTTACTACGTTAAACTAAAACTTTATGTGTGTTTTATAATGTACTATTTCGTACACATGTAAAATATTGTGAAAGGTGCTATATGCATATTATTTTTTTTAAACACCTTCAAAATTTAATATTTTACAAAATTGTGCGATTTTTGTATTCTTAAATATATGAAAACACTTTTTAGTAGTAAATGTGATTCGTAATCACATAAATGGGATATGTTTGACGTTTGTGGTAGATAATTTTATCTTAATGATACTTAAAAGTCAATTTTTGAAATTTTCAATAATTTAACAAGGAAAACTTGAAAATCGTGACTGACAATTTTTTTTAAGGGCTTTTTATTATTTTTTTTTCTGATGTATGAAAAAATTTTTAGGGTAGAAATAATGGTCCAATTATCACAAATAGAGTACCCTTTTCGTACCGAATTTCATCTAGTTGGTACTTTATTTAGCTCGTTTTTGGAATTTCCCAAAAGTTTTTCCTTGAGAAGCAGAAAATCGGCAAAATTACGGTTTCCGTTATTTTAAATTTTTTTATTTTTTTATTACTAATTGAATTTTGATCATAGGATCTTGAAATTTTTTTCGATTACTAACATAGGTAATATTATTGATTATAGAATAGAATAGAATAGTCTATAAACAATGGTAATATTTACGATTAGTAAAATTTTGGAACGGATTGGTTGATTTTATGGCTAAATATAGAACTTTGTACTTTTTTCCAAAAATATTTAATATTTCCTACAATTTTTGGTTTATTGGTTTGAATATTTTATCATAGTCTAATCATATACTACTTAATCTTTTTACAAAATATTTTGAAATTATGACTGACAAATTTTATCATGAAATGATAACTCCTTGAATATTGATCGTAAGGATTTGAAATTTATTTTACATATTTACATATTTAATTTACAATCGTGGTAAATTTTGGAATGGAATATCAGTATAATATATTGAGATTCGCTCAGAATCGTATTTTCTAATGCAATATCATTGCATTCATATCTTAATAATTATAATAAACTACAAATTTCTCGGAGAACCGAAGGGGCAAAGGAGGAACGTCCACAATCGACCTTTCCACTTTTTTAATAATAATATATAAAATGTGATAACAGTACACATAATATAATACTACGTAAATTAATTTTTTTTTCTAACATGTTCTTCTATTATTTATTTATAGTTTTATAAATTTTATAATTATTTTCAACACTTTAATACGCTTGAACGTTTACAGTGAAGACTGAAGTCTAAATAACTGAATTAATAATGTTTAAAACACACTTAGGAAAATATGTTAATGGCGTTGCTCTTCCCGTCAGCTTTCCACTCTATACAATGTCTACTTCGTGAAAATCTAAAATTACGTCCTAGGCGACCACTTGACTGGTTAATACGTTTCAGTCTGAGGCTATATTTTTTTTTTTCTTTGAAATAACAATAATTTTCCGTCTTTGCCCGGATACTCTATAATTCTATATTGTTATAAAAATATACGTTAACGGTTCGAAATCGTGTTCAATTTCGTTTTTATTCAATATTTAATTATCACATTCGCTGAGCAAACTGAAAACGCTCTTTAAAGCGTGGAAAACCCGTTATTGTTTTATTTTTCTACGTTTCTTATTGTTATTTTACACAAACTTTATATAATATTATATTGGATAACAAAATAAAATTCAATTTCGTTTGTTTCGCATGATGTATGCAAGAGTTTACCGTATAAAAACATATACGTACGTATATAGAAATTGACCCTCGCGAGTGCAAGTTACACGGCAATAGTGCGTATGTTGTATATATATATATTACCGTTCTCTTTCACTCTATATATATATAATATTATATCTTTCTTTTTCCTAATTGGAACGTTGGTGATGTTTGGGATGATAACGGGATGTTGCCGAATGCCAAAGGCGCATTCTGGAACAATAGGCACACATTCAGCTGCAAAAAAAAAAAAAAAAATAAAAAAATAAAATACACAAGAGTAGTTGAATTTCATTACAATCAAATTGGAGGTAGTTCGCCTTTAACAATGCATTTATATATATATATATATATATATATATATATAAATATATTTATCTTCCTATCCAATTTGTTCAGTTGGAGAATTTCGAATGATGGCCTAATACACTCGGCCGGTGCTCCCCTTCGTCGGGGGCGAGCGTAAGCCTTTTTATTATTTTTTCTCCTTTCACATAAAAAAAAAAAAAAAAAAAAAAACTAGAATAAAATAAATAATACCTCGTTATATCAGTTTAAGAGCTTCGGTCCGCTACACGAACGTCTAGTGTTATTACAAAGAATGTTGGTATTTCCGAATTGTACCTACAGTCTTTGGGGTCTTAACCGTAAATGCGGTTACCAATGTTTAGTGCCGGTCATTCGATAAAAATGCCACTTTCACGTACCGTCGTACATACCTAACGCGGTACACAAGTTAAGTGCAATTTTTATTTGATTTTATGGTATGAATGGAGATAAAATAGAAAAGCTTATGGATATAATTTGAAAACGGAGATGATTCGGACGTAATGATAGTTGTTATCGAAATGAATGTTGATGGAATGAAGAGTGATGTGAAGATAGCTGGTGTGAACGCAAGAGTGGATTTAGAGGGGAGGCACTTAACTTGTTATCACCGTCCACCAAAAAAAAAAAAAAAAAAAATACACTTGTTATTTAAATCGCGAAAACTTCAATGAGCTTTTGATCATTGAACATTAATCCAATAAATAATAAATTTGATTAGGTTTAGAATTGATTGTTTTTAACATAAGCCTAAGCCAGCGTTTCTCAACCAGGGGATTGCAACCCCCAGAGGGGTCGCCATCATCTTGACTAGGGGTCACGTAGGTTAAAAATAATAAAACGCCGATTTACAAAATGTACTTTTTTATTTAAAAATAAAAATACCTAAAATAATAATAATAAAATTAGCCTAATAAGGATAAACATAAAAAAAAATGAATAAACATTATAAAATAAATAATTAGTGTGATCGTTGAGTTTTTTTTATGTTTAAAAATTGCTCATCAATAAAACATTCCACAAGTTTAAATTACTAGAAATAGTATTTATAAATTGATATTTAAAATGGTATATTTCGTTTGGATAATGATAGGATATTTTTATTGTTCAAATTTGTACCTAATATATATGAAGGAGAGGGAGGATCGCGAAGTGATTGACCATATTTTATACCTATTTTGGGGGTCGCGACACTAAAAAGGTTGAGAAACAATGTCCTAAGCTATCTATAATCTCTCTATTTAGCCCATGTTGAGTGTCCTAACTCGTAAATAGATGTTGTAACTGTCATTGAGCCTATAGAGGTGTAAGACCAGAGTATAATCCCATCTAGTCGGGAGAGTAAGACGAGGTAGAAGAAAAAGAATAATGAGTAAATAATAGATATAATAATTTTAAAATATCCTATTAATCACAAATTAAAATTTCAAACAAATAATATTGTATTGAGTATAATAAAAAAACCTACCTAATTTTTATATATTCGTAAATATTTCGGTTTATATCACTTAGAGAAATATCATTTTTTTACAATCCTATAGTATTGTCTAATGGTAGATATTTTAGAACATTATTTACTACAGGGACTAAACTTGTTTGCAGTATGAAATTAAAAAGTTACTATAGTTTGTATTTACTTGTTTAAAGTTAACAATTCAATATTTTCTTGTAACTTTTTAATTATCATCGTAAAACAAAATCTAAAATAATAATAATCTTTAAATTTTGCCTCGTGAGACATTGAAAGTTATCATCATAATAGTATCAATATTATATAAATTTCACCGATAATAATATAAGGCAGTATGGGGTTTATAGTATATAGTATACAGTACGATAAAAGTAGTTAAATATATAGGCATCAGATTTACTGTGAATGAATTAAATTAATTAAAATAATGTATTATTGGTTGATTATAGAAACATATATTTTACACATATTATTATTATTTTATAATATTTACCACACATTTTTGACCGAATAAAAAATAACTTTAGCCGTTCATAATATTTCGGTTAACCTAAATAAAAAAATAATTTTCATAATTTTTTTTTTACTACGCTATATTTAAATTGAAGCGTTGTAGGTACCGCTTGACATTTAGGTTGGCCATAAAATACAGTCATTTTGACCTTTTTAATTAAATCTATTAAAATTAAAATTCGTGCAGAAGTATGGCTGAATACGTTAAACTGAATAGAGAGTTATAGCAGTACTTGGCAAATATACATATTATTTGTTTTTTCTTACTGTGTAATGTTATATGAATAATATTATGTGTTTATGTAAACTTTGAAATAACAACAAAAGTCGATGAATTTATTTATATTAATATTTCAAACTCAATGTGTTTTTGTTGTTGTTGTAATATATTATTGGTATATTAATGCTGTCAAAAGTGGCGAAGAAATAATATTAATAAAACAAAAAATAAGGGAAAATTGTTTTAATCAAATGTCACAGCTTATTTATTTATAGACTTACTTTTAAACACAATAAAGACTACAGTCATTGAAATAATAATAAAAATAATAAAAAAATCATGTAAATACCCTATTATAATTTATAACTGATGGGTAAAACATAGCGTCATGACAGTTTATTTAATTGCAGCCGTGACAATTTCAACAAGTGTCTCCGTGACAATTTATAAATATACAACATAGTACGGCTTAGATATTAAAAATAAATAAATAAAATCATGAAAAAATATTTTATCATTATTTTTGACAAGTATTAAAACCGTAAAATAATAATTATCTTTCATATAAATATTATGCGATAGAATCATTGCGTTTGCATATTATTCTTAGACACTATTATATTAATTGTTTGGTAAGCTTGAAATTTATTTTTCTTTAATTATAACTGTTAATCTAAAATCATTCTATTTAGTAAAAATTATTTTTTTTTTTTTATAATTTGAAAAATACTTAACTTTATACGTAAAAAAGAAAATTGAATAATTGTAGATTCTATACATCAATATTATTACACGTATCTACTTAAATCAATTACACACACTGACGTATAGAGAGAAGTTACTCCAGATAAAATAATTTGTTGTGCGATAACGAATGATCGATCGACTCTGAAAACTCAAAAAAAAAACATTTGATTCAAATGTAATAATACAATGTAAAATCAATATAATAATTTTCAAAAAAAAATGTTTACACAAATATTTTAATTTATTAGCATAAGGTAGATATAAGGCAGAAGTGAGAAGGCCAGTAATGTTGTAGTGGAGAGTGTTGGACAGTGAACAAAAATAACAGAGTAGAGGATTAGTGCACTGGTATACTATATGTAATGAAACAAGAATTTTAAGATAGTTGTATGGATTGACTAGAAATGTTAAGTGAGGATAGAATAAGAATTGAAAACATAAGAAGAAGTGTAGGGGTTGCATCAAGCAATCGACTATGGAGTGTGGGGCAAATGAGAGGAAATAAGCCAGGATTGTTTTGATATGTTATGAAAAGAATCGATTAAGAAGCAGTTAGTGTTGTTTTGGAAATTAATGTAGAAGGTAAGAGGGTATAGGAAAACCCAAAAAAAGAAGTGTGTATACACATGAAATAATGAATGATACGAAGATAACTACAATGTAAATAGACGAGAGATAAGATATCGAGATATATGGAAATGTAGAATTAGGGTGATCGACTAGATGGAACCAATTTAATTAGGAGTATAAGGTTAAGCAGAAGAAGAAGACTAATATAATGAAAATTGAATGTATTTTTTCATGCAATATCTTCATTGCTTTACTTTCGTATATATATATATGTGTGTGTGTGTGTGTGTGTGTAGTGTAATTAATAGAATCATTATCAAATGAGTCATAATGAGTAATGATTTTATTGGTGAAATAAGATAAGATAAAGTATCAGAGGTCAAAGTAGTAAACTAATGTATAAAAATAATTTAATATAATTTATTTGTTTTAATTATACAAATTCACAAATTGTAAAATGTATTTTAAATAGAAATTAATTTTTAAAATATTATTTCGTTATTAAATTCTTTAGAAAACTCTTCACACAGCAGGCACAATTTAGGTATAGTACCCGAAAAAGAGTCTACAACCGTTGTTTATTTATTAAATATCATCATCATATAATCATTTATATATAACATTATATAAGTTATACTGTAATATAATATTGATACTGTTTTGTTAAACATTTTAAATATTGTATTATACGTAGATAATAATATTGTTGATCGGTAGCTAAATATATACCCAATTAATAATAAGATTAAACAAACGTATTTGCGATTTAACGAAATATCAAGTATTTTGTTGATACTTACTGAAAACTTATTTATTATTGCCAGTCGGTAGATAATTTCCGTATTATAATAACAATTAATACCTAACAAAAGCATTATGAAACGAAAAAACAATGAAATTAATAACCGATTTACGCGTTTTTTATTTTACATAAATTTTAAATAATTATAAATATTTTAAATTAGCACCGCAATGAAAATAAAATAATTGGCCTACTGGTATTATTTTTTTTATGCCACTTTATCTGTTTTTTTAGGTTTTTTCTCCAATTCACTCTCTGGTATACAGCCAAAATATTGTTTACTATGACTTTATATTTTGTATTGAAAAAATTCCAATTTTATGGTTAATAAAAATAATATAACCTTTTCTACCACTTACAACATTGCCGTCGTTTCCATTGTGCGTATTCTGATTGAATTTTATAACTTAACCTTACCAACTATAAGGTTTTTATTCGGATAATTATTTATAGTTTTATAGATAACAATGTAGGAACATATTCTAAAAATAAATTTGAAAGAATCTATATAAAAATTAATAATAACAATAGAGACTGTTTACTTACTATAATATGTTAATATTATGCTAATTATTAATGTAACTTGAAAGCAACCAGTATCGACTGTATACCGTTCTAAGTACTTACTATTAAACAATAAATGTTTAATGATATTAAAAACCTAATCTCGTCTATGGTAATTTTACTTAAAAATTTTAATATTCAATTCATCAGGCGTCAAATTACCATATTATACTTGTTTTCTTTGATTTTGTTAAAAATAATATTTTAATTTATATAGTTATAACTAATTTTACATATAATATATTATTAAAACAGTATATTATAGGTATTTTTAATGTTTTTTGCAACCTGCAAAATTAGGATGAAACCATTTTGTTGGTAATAATTTTTTTCATCAATATAGTTATTTATATTATATAAATTACTATATATATATTATATTAAGAACACAATATTGATTTTCATATCTTAATTGTAAAAAGATAGATGAATTTGTTTCAATTTGTTACGTTCTTTATTAATTTTAAATAAGATATAAAAATTAATAAGTATTTATTTCTTGAAATTTGGTAAATTTACGTATACACTATACAGAGAAACCAAAATATTTACAGTGTATGTTTATGATCGCGAAATGAAAAAGATTTTGATCATTATCAATATTAGTCACAAAATTAATCAATGATTTTGTCAATCACACATTTAATACTAACAATTTACATGATAATATTATAATGTGACTAACGTGTGTTGTTTCGTAAATTGCCTATACCTAACTCCTTGAACATTAAGCCACCAAAATACAAAATAAACTATTAAACACAATTAAAACAAATAAACATATTAATAATTTTGTTTAGCCCACTTAACCATCTCGTATTAATTTGTCTATCAATGTTTATGTGTGTTCAATCTTAATAACATATATTTAAATAGAAATTTTTAATTTGTTTTTAAAACTTTGGTTTTTCTGTACCCACGATCTACAGACAGATCTACTGTATTCTAAGTAATACTATACTCGACAGCAATAATGTTGTTGTTATAAAGGGCGTTATTAACTTTATTTTAATCTCAGGCCTTTGAATTTAAATATATACAAACTTTATATAGTTATCATTTATATATTATATTCTTTTTTATCTTTACTTTTTTCGTGTTCTTACCTTTCATATTTTTAACCTACTATTTATTTATGGCTTTCTTCTTTTATGTAATTTTTGAGATGTAATCATTTTTAATTAAAATTTCTTAATAAAAAATAATAATAATAACTTTATAGTTTTATAAGTATACTTTATATGTATATATAAATATAATAAACAACAAAATAAACACACTTTGATGTGATATTTTATTTTTAATATTGTTATATTTAGTATGAATTATGAATAATCTATAATCTGTATCATCGTTGGTAGCATATTTTTCCCCTTAAAACAAACGTATGCTTACATATTCCTTTCGTTTTGGATTTCCTGTTAACCAAAGGTCTGTAAATTTAAAAACGTAAAAAAAATATTTTAAAACTAACAAAATAAAATGAGAACATTTCTATTTTGTTTTACGACCATTTTGTTTTCTTATAGAAATAGAGATGTACAAATGTACAATAAATTTTATTTTATATTTAAATGAAAACATTTTTCTAAAACAATATTATCTTCTGTATTGGTAACAAAATATTGAATTCATCTATATTCTATATCTCAATGTTAGCACAAAAATATAAACCAAAGACGCAATGTCCTTACTTTTGTTTATTTTTTCTCTGAATCTGTTCAACTCCATGATATCAATTCAAATACAAATGATCAATAAACACGTTGTCAAATTTTATTAATATTAAAAATCACAATGTTGATGACATTAAGATTAACACTTATCTTTAAAAAAAAATTTAACTTTTTAATCGTCTTTATTATGAAATCTTTGATTGTCAAAATATAAATGATCTTTCCCTTTTTGATTTAATTGTATAATGTCTTGCTACATTTAAAATTAAATACCTAATGATATAAAATAAGATGTATTTTATTAAACAATATTATATAGGTACAATTCTATATTATTTCTATTTTGTAATTTATTTTATTTTAGTTTTCGATCATATTATATTATAGATTTATAATCACATAAAAATGGTAGTTATTTCAGTAGGTTAAGTTATATTATATGAGGAGGCCTATATTTAGAAGAGGGTCTAGATAGAAAATTGTTTACAGTGGCACTTCTTTGAGGAAGCAAAAAAAAATATTGTTAAATTTATATAATCTGTATAAATAGTAGTTTTTTTTTCTATAATATATTTTTATATTGGACAAAATAATTTCTAGCTTATAAAATTTCTAGTTATTAAAATTAAAATAACAAAACTAGATATTACGTAACACCTATGGAAAAACTACGATTTTTTTATTTTAATATCTATTATAAATTTCCATTCAATGTATTTATGAGCAATGAAGGAATAATACATGTCCCTCTGGTATGTAAACAAATTAAACAAAACAGTAAATAATGATTATGTTTTACAACAAACATTTAAATATAAAAGTACTAAAAGTAGTTAAAATATTACTTAGTTTTTGTTTATAACTTTATTCATAAAAAAAACATTATAAAAACAATTTTTAGGTACCTATACCACATAATTATTAGAGCAGATACACTATCTTCAATACAATAAATTTAAATTTAAAATTTACTACAAATAACAATTGAGTTTTAAACAATCTTTCTAATATAATTATTAGTTTAGACTTCTTTTGATATAATTTTATGTATGTAATAGATAATACGCTTTATATTTGTATAGAAATAAATTGTGTATATAAGTGAAAAGATAAACATATAACATTCATATAGGTTAGGCTACAGATAGTACAAAGTTCAACAAATATTTTATAACATAAAATATAGGCAGTATATACACATTATAACTATTATTCAATAGTTAATAATTCAATTTTGTAAAAAAAAAAATTGTATTTTAAGGTCACATTTTTTTCATTTTTGTCCCCGGTGGCAAATTATATATAAAAACGGGCTTGTGTATAAGGGCTAAATATTAAAACTCAAGAATATTTTAAATATTACAACGCATACAGATATTACAGTTACACGTTCTTACCGGGAAAATGCCAATATCAATTTTTATATTAAAAAATGTAATGTTGAAAATTTTAGAAATATTCACTCTACACATTTTTATACCACGCTGATCTTTGTACGGAATAAAGAAATATATATAAGAAAGAAAAAACATACCATAGATGAGTTTAGTTATTCCTTCATATCTTATGTTTATTTTATTAAGGTTTAAGTTGAGCTGATGTGTTTGGAAAAAAAACCAAATAAAATTACACCCCTGTAATTTGCATGTACAATTCTTACACACAAAATACAGTAAATAATATAACATTTACAATTTTTCTCTTCCTAAAATATTATAATTTTATCCCAATAAATTAAACTATTTGCACGCTCGCTAAATTATGCGGAGTAATGTTTATAGCTTTTTTTTCCTTACCTATATTATTCCAAAAAACTATCTTGCACGCTTGTTTAATATATACGAATCAATGCTCGAATAGTTTTCTTATTCACTATTTAATAATAATATTTCTCCTCAACTATGTTAAATAAATTTTACATTTACATCACTTAATTGCTCGATACTATATGTATCGACATATAGTTATTCCTTACTTCAAATTTATACACACCGTACGCTAGTTGTCAATAAACCGGCAAGTGTTACTATTAAAACCATATTATAGTTTAAATTAGTGTGTTAAATATATATATATACATATTTAAAGTGTTTTTATTTATATATTTATATTAGTGACCTAAGTCTATGAATATCAAAGTAAATTAATTATATTATAAATCATCATCGTCTAAGGTTCGAAGAATCAAGCGATCAAGTACGCATATAATACGAAGGTGAGCCAAGTACATTATAATAAACATCAGCCGCAATGCGTAGTGTGAAGAGTAAAGGTAAGTAGTCGAATTACATACATAAGTAAAGTCAGTCAGAGTTGTCATATTGGAAAATGAGGATGGCTGAGGAAGTAGAAATAAAATGATGTATTATTTAAAGAGATAAATAAGTAAATACATAAATATTATAACTAATCATAAAACATAAAATTATATTACAAATCTATTATTTTATACTATTCAATTTTTTTTTTATTATTATTATTTTCTTCCTCGCTGACATTTTGTTTATTTCGTTTTCCAATATACTACAAATGGCGCCCAACGTGGGGCTCGAACCCACGACCCCGAGATTAAAACACTCTCGAGGATCCGACAAAAACGTAAGAAAAATTACCAATCTTCTTGATGATAAAAGTAAGCCAATTAAACCTAAACAGACAATGAAACCAAAAAATCAAAGAATTAGATGGATTGAATTAGATTCAAACAAAATATTTCTGTTCAAATAATGTATATTATATTAATAATAATGATTTTTATGTGAAAAACTAATTTAATTAATAAAAAAACAAAATATTTTCTTTGTCTAGTTATTTCAGAACATACAATACTAAACAATTTAGTGATGTTTATATATTTATTGTGCTTATATATAGACTTTAAAAAACATAGATTAAAAGTTTGTTATTTAGGTACCTACTTGGAAAATATAAAAATATGG
The DNA here is from genome assembly GCA_013282895.1 of Eriosoma lanigerum. Classification (NCBI taxonomy): domain Eukaryota; kingdom Metazoa; phylum Arthropoda; class Insecta; order Hemiptera; family Aphididae; genus Eriosoma; species Eriosoma lanigerum. The sequence goes on from CM023360.1 coordinate 5,507,123, forward strand.
TTTTACGTCATTTAGAACTAAGCGAGTGGGGAGTAAAACCGATAAAGAAAATAAACTTTTAACTTCTAAGACCTAAGTCGATTTTGAATTATTACCTTTGTGTGGAGTCCGAGTTATCGGAAGGTTATATCCTATTTTCTAATAACAACTTATAAAAAGAAAATACCATTATATACTTTATATATTGTATACTTTATTTGATTGTAACTTGTTACTTATTTATTCTATGGTGTCGTAAAGTAAATAAATCATATTTTACTTATAGTGTAAATACTTTCTTAAAGTTTAACAAATTAAAAGAAATTTATTTTAAGAAAATAAATAAATTACTTGTAAACAACAATATATTTCTGTAAACCATAATTGAGTTTTATATAGGTGCCGATTTAAAGTTGTTAAGCAAAAATACAAGATCTGCGTGTTACGTATATACCCTATTATCCGCATTTTCTATAGTTTTAATAACACTTATTATTTCTGCCAACATTTTCCCTCGAAGACATACCTATTAAGTAATTTAAATTATATTTTATCTATTGTTTAATAATTGTTAATAACAAAAATTATTGTAAAACATCTTATTGATAACAAACCGAAACTACTTTCGTAAAAATAAATAGCCTACCTACGATTTACTAACCAACTATCAAATATAAATACGTCATATCCTGTAAATTACGGTTAAATATTGCCGGTTTTAATACTAATTATATTTGCCCAGCAGATTCGATAAGAAAATAAAGAAGCACATTTTTCGAGTAAATGTTAAGTACAATACAAAAATAATAATAATTAATTTTGGTCCTCGAAGGAATACAGAACAAAATAATTGTATTAGATCACAAATTTAAAACGTTTGATGTCGTTTTTCAGATTACATTATTGTTACAAACATGGGCCGGATATTATCAAATCGGAAAACAATTGACAAAATGGATCACGTTAATCCTGGGACAATTGAAAAAATGATTTAAAAAATAGCAGGAACAAAACGTATCGCACAGACATTTGTTATATTAATACGACATTTATTGATTTTGTTTCCACCTAAAGTCTTTACATTATCAACTGTACAACATAATGTTCCAGTTATGATATAGAAATATTTATTTTTTTCGAACTACGATTATTTATTATGGTTATGAATTTGATTTTATACAGTATTTTTAAGTTTTATATGACAATCACATTTTCTTCTCGTCCGTATTTTTTAATACTATTTAATAGTACGTGTCCCATCATGTCATCTAATCATACTAATATAAATAGATTAATGCACCGCCCGAGTTTATTCACTCAACCACACATAATATTATGATCTTTTAATATTTCATTTCAAATTAACATTTTATACCGTGCGGTCAACACTCAATATTATATTATTTTAATTGTTCTGCGAGAAACGAGAAACGATTGCATAATGTGAACCATTATTTATTCAAATATTCAACAATGCTAGGTATACTTGTAATTTTGGAACAGATGTATGGAAGCAGCTGATGGTGGATTCGCTGCACCTGAGTTCTATATCTTATGAAGATTAAATAATATGTAATAATAAGGAAAACCGAAAGTAATATATTACTCAACCAACGCTGCAATTATCCGTAGACAATTTTGACAATTTAAATTTAATTTATGATTTGATTAAGTAAATATATTACTTGTGAATATGTTGAAAAATCGATATCTCCTATCAAAGTAATATTTGTTAGCTAAAATACTATAAGAATTTTTAATTTCAAGCAGATTGGTGGTGGTCTGATTTTCACCAAAAATAAAAACAATCGAAAGATTATTGAGTATTCTTATTTTAATTCTGAAAACTTATTTGAACTTATCGAGATATTGAGAATATTATTTTGTTAAAAAAAAAAAAAAAAATTGAAAATGACAATTTCACGTACAATAGGTATAATGAAAAATTAATATTTAAATTTCCACTATAGTTGTGTCTATCATCGATTATCGGTTCATGCAAACGCAAGCACATTGCCTACACGCCACCCCTTATAAACGGAACATAACCAAATTCGAATTATGGCAACAAATAAATTAATAAATTATCATTTATGTTTGAATAAGTTATTTAGACCAGCCGCGGATCCATGAGCACCGGTGGGGAGGGCAAAGGCTTAATGAAATTACTATTGAAACGAATTATCTAATTTTAATACGTAATAGATGCGATTCGGGTGATAAAAATAACTAAACTTCGTTTATGAACTCGATTGATTGGTTTTTTATTTTTTTATTTTTTATTGACAAACGTTTATTCGGCATGACAACAGACACTCTCGGGTAATCGTTAAACCACGCGGACACGTAAAAAAGAATTCAGGTTAAATAAAATATTTAATGTGATGGGCAATAATATTTTAAAACGAAATCTGAACGTTCTGAGAATATTCTAATTCATTCGATAGTACATAGCATAATATAACTTCCACGTTTAAATATCGCAATCCATAATTTATACGTAGGTATTGTAAAAACGAACACGACTGCAGCACCTGTTATTTTATAGCCGGCTGTTATCACCGTTTCATAAAAAAAAAAAAAAAAAAAAAAAAAAAACAATGATTTTAAAAATACCTATACTCGTTCCACGTAAAATAAAAGGGACAAGAATGTTAATTATCAGTAATATTAATCTACATAACTAATTTTAAATGAAATAATAGTTTTAATCTTCCCCATACCTAAGTATATTTATATAAATTACTACTTGCATATTATGAATACATAGAATTGCATATTTGATTAAATATTACTATATTATTATTATGACAACGTGGTTCATTATAATAATATTCCGGTCAAATTTTGTTTATTATTATTATTAAATGATACCTAACAATTTCGTATTTACATAAAGTTACAATACTTCATCTGTTATATTTAATTAAAAATATATATATTTCAACCGGCATTGTTGTAATACAATTTCAAAATTATTATAAAACAACTTTCATTAATACAATCAAATTTTGTTTGCGAATGAAAACCTTCATTTTGGACTGTGGATTATTATGCAACTCGTTTTCATTTGTGTTTTGGTGTATCAAAATCTAATTTTAAACCAGCGTTTCGCGCGTACTATACATAATCATTAAAACGTCAAACAAGGGATCGTATACTTGCATTATGGATAAACAAGAATGCCAATCTTTTTACTCTCCTCGTTTCCTTGTAAGTAATAAAATTAAAACTTCCGGCGAACCGCTTGCTAAAATTGGATTGTGTTACATCAAACTTAACATAAAAACGAGTTGTATATTTATCCTGGTGCTGTTGCATAAAGATGCTCTTTGAAAATTGAAAGTTAATATTTGTATTAAAATATAAAAAGGAATTAGAATAAAAGAGTAAAAACGTTGAATTATACATTTTAATTTAATTATTCAATTTATATTTTTAAAGCATTAAATACACTAAAGTGTATTTAACAGTTCATGCGGTGTATTCAATCCTAACTTAAATTTATGTTCTTTTTTTTATATAAAATACTCGTTAGGTAAAAAGGTACGTTTTGCTATATAATACGAATACTAAATAATTTTAATTTACTTTCTACTTAGAAAAAACAGTTATGTATGTGTAGTATGTACCTTAATATTAGTAGAAATATTACTAATATTACCTATATACAAACCCAAATAAAGATAATTTGAGGGCCTGAAAAAAATTGTCCATAAAGTATAATTTAAAAATTAATAAATTTAAATATTTTTCTTTCTTTCATTTGGCAAACTCAATAAATAATTTCAATACTCATAATTTACACAATTTAATACTGCTATAAAAAAAATGTCTGACATAAAATCTAAAGCCCCTAAAAATCTCAAGTCTCCTAAGGCCCAGGGGCCATACCCCTACTGGATCCCCCCTTAATCCGAGTCTGCCTATATATATACAAGTATAATTTAAATAATTTTAGAAAATATAATTTTAAAAAACTCATTTTTTAAAATAATGTACTTTTTTTTATTGTTTAAAACACGTATTTTGTTAAAAACATATTTGTAAATGTTTTTAGACTGTTAAAAATATAATTTAAACTATCTAATTTGTACTTATTGTTATTTCATATTTATATCTTTGAACTATATAAGAATGATTTAAAATCCAACACATAATAGGAAATCATAATAACTTTATGATTAAATTCGTATTATGTGTTATTTTACTTCTTTAATATTTATAAAAAGTAGTTTTAAATTTTAATATTTTTATCTCCATCCCTTATTGTTTAGAAAAAGCAGTGTAAACTATTGATTTTTAAACGGAAACATACCAATAATATATTAATACATTAAATATTTTTTTTATTTCTGAATAATTCCTGAATTATTTTTTATAACCTGGAGTAAGTAGAGTAGAAAAATATTAAGACGAAATCGATAGAATAATACTTTGAACAATCTATATTAATATTATTAGATAATCGATAAAATGAATTTGTACTATATTTATAAGTTTATAATAGAAAAATAAATTATATTATGGACGAAAAATAATTACCTAATAACATCGATTTCATCCTAAAATTGTTTAAATATCGGTATACAATTTTCTCTTCCATACCGTTTTAAACATTTTCATAGGGTCTAATAAACCAGCATTTATTAATTTTCACATATTCTTTCACGATTTGCAATAATTAAAAAAAATTGTTACTATTTAAAAACAAAAAGTTCATAATGCAGCTTCGATAAATAAAGGTTGGGGGAACAATATGGAAACACATAACATTTCAACAGAATATCTAAAAGCGAACATTATGTTATAGGATCGCATTGTATAATTATTATTTTATCGAATGAACATATGCAGCAATAGTATGCACGTTTACACATTTACATACATTCATATATCATAACATCATTTAATAATATGATATAATAGTAAATCGCGATGTGGAATTTAGTTCAAACTTTAAAATCAAATTCGTTAAAGATTATAATGACTATTATTTCTACAAACGAGTTTAAAGGGTGTAAGGAAAATGTATTAATTTAAAATTATTCGTGCATACTAAATACAGTTAACTGTTTTTTTTTTTTCATTTCAATTAAAGCATAATATACAATCGAAATATTTAATTTGCAAGCGACAGGTAAATTAAAAACGCATCAGCACATGCTGAGAAAAGAAACGAGACAAGTTTCTAATTAAACTTGTTTAGTGACTTAGGTACACACGTCAGCACAATAAAAAATTATAACGAACGATTTCATTGTGCGGTATGACAATGAGATAAGGTGATAGGGACGGTTATCATAGTCAATCAAATAATATAAATAACAATGATCCACACCTACACAATTTTGCATAAAATAAGAATGACACTTTAAAAACAAAGATTTGTGCACACTATTTATAATGAAAGTATGATAAAGAAAGACTAAAATCATACCGTTCAAGAAATAATTATTAGGCTTACAATGTGAACCTATATAATGTGACGATCAATTGATTATTATACAATTTACAAAGTCACACCGAGTGAATGTATTTTAATTTTTTTTTTTTTCATTATATAATGTACAGTATTTCACAATAAAAACACAAGGCTGTTTTTTATAATTTTTTTAAATATTTTTCGTACAGTACAGCTCACTTGTTTTAATAGATTAATTTAAAACCATTCGGTTTGGTTACTGAAAAATAAAAATAAATATAATTTATATTTTATATTTTATATTCAATTACACGTACGTGATTTCTTGTTGGCTGGTTACAGCTGAACATTAAAAGGATTATGTATTTCACGAGAAAACGTTATTGTATTGAATTTCTGACCTTATTAAACATGAAGACAGCGGTACGTATATGTTTTGACGACAAATTAAAATTATTGTTATATTTAAAATTAATAAACGTACTATTCTGTTTATTTCGTATGACATTAATATATAAAGTTTACGGTAAGATAAACGAATAAAATGGCCAATATACGAATGATAACAACACTGACGGATTCATTAACAATCGACCCCTTAGAATTGGACAGTTTTTGTTGTAGTTCGTAACCGCATGAAACGATATAAAATTATAAATTGTTCAATGAACATTACAATATTTTAAGTTAGAATGTTTAAAATATATAGTAGATAAATCGTGTTTACCATAAAATAATATAGGTCTATATTTATTTCAGCATAAACGAAAACTAATGATATGTTTTTTTTATATACGACATTCATCCGCTTTTGATAATATTTATTTTGTGCTGTTCCTTTGTTAAAATGATTATAATACATATAAGAGTAACCTTAATATAGTATGTAATTTATTCTGTAAGTAAGCACAGTGGAAGCCGCTCTCCATACTCGTACAATACGCTGGCTAATATAAAATCAGACGTTTGTTCGTTATCAAAATGCTATCACTGCCTTATTTTGTTGGTTTTTGGGTTATTTGTTATCAGAGGTGCAGGAACTATTTTTCTTATGGGGGGCCAAAAATTTAAGGAAAATCATGATATATAGTATATTAAAATAAAATACAAATACTTATTGATTTTTATAAAATAGGTTAAACTACTATTTTGTAGATTAAACCTTTAGTCTTATTTACCTAATTTAATTTTGAATATAAAATTAAAAACAATTTTAATGTTTTACATTTTTTAATTTTATTACATATTATATTATATAAATATTAAAAATGTAATTTAAATATAAACTATAACTCTAAAATGTTTAAGTAATAAATATTAATTGTATAACTATGATGACAAATTTTCAGGGGGCAAAATTATAATTTTCTCCCTGATATATTTATCGGGGGGTCGAATGCCCCCTCTACCCCCCTAGCACCGGCGCCACTATTTGTTATCACTTTGACCCGGTCCCGAGGTGGAGGTCGATCATATTAAGTGGTTTCTGTTTTCTTTATATATAGGTAAATACGAAAATGCACAATAGGTATACGTACTATATTATTATATTGTTGACTTTTATGCTAAAAGAATATTATTACATTATATATATATATTTTTTTTTTCATGATTTAGAATATTATACCTATAACATTTCAATTTTAAATGTTGTACCGATATTACTTTTTTTCTATATTTTCTCGGCTGTTGTCGATATACGGATTTTTTTGAGTAGTTATTAATTCTCGTTAGAATGTATCGAAACAGATCGAACGGTTATTGGAAAAGTCTCCCGAGCAATGTTTTATTATTTTGTCAAACGGATTTCATAACATTCCTGCGTCGGTAAAACACGACCATTCAAAACGTTTATTAATGGTGACCTCGTGTATAGACTTTAATAGGAAATACTGATATTTAATATCTAAACTCCGTGTATAATTACAAATTTAATTATTAAACGACGTGTAAACAACGCGGTAGAAAAGTTTCATCCCGTGTAAAGTAAATGTGTTCGCATACGTCGTCGTCGGCGAAATAATTTAATGAAATATTAAATTTGTAAACATTACAGTTTCGTGAAAACAAATCGCGAAATAAAATACGCTTAAAAACGTTAAATGTACCAGTATCGGGTTATTTACCTTGTACAATATTAAATTAAAATTTTACGCATCCGTCATAATATAATAAAATGTCAAAATAATAGTATTCACTTAAAATCCTTAAAAAAAAAATTATGTTTGTATTTCGTTTGAAACACAATATATTCTTTTAATAATCCCTGAATAAAAAAAAAATTAAATTTAAAAATTTACTTATGAACAAATTGTCTACCTTATAATAATATAATAATAATAAGCAACAAACCTTTTATTATATGATGTGCATTTTGTATTCTTATACAATGAACTGTAAAAATATAAAAATAACTCGGCATAATATTAATCCGTTATAATAAATATAATAATCCGTATGGTAGGTACATTATTTAACATATTTAATTATTATTTTCCTCAAAAAAATATTTACAAAAATTTTAATAATGTATTATTAATCTGAAATCATATCCCGTGTTTTGAATATTCTCTAAATCCTAAAATGTGTTTTTTATACAAAATAAATTGTTTTCTTTGAATTCTATATTATTATACTTCGTGAACTGTAAAGATACCTCATACTGTTATTATACTCACATTTATTTATATAGACTAGTAACAAATATGTAAAATCATAAAAATCTGTAATATTTTATAATATTACACAATGGAATATAATAATCAGAACTAGGATTTATATGCTAATAAAAACAATGAAATATACATTATATTTTAATGATACACAAAAAAAAATTCAGTCAGTTTTAAAACATCGTTTGAAAATTCCACAATAAATTGTTAAAACAAACAATTTTCGTTATATAACGTTTTCATTTTGGACTCTTGGCATTTAAAAAATAAAAATAATAATTTTACAAAAATCGAAACTAATTACAATACAAAACGTAAACATATGTTTAAAAACATTACAAATCAATGTTACATAGATATAATATATATAAACGTTTTACTAAAATATTGAAGTTCAAATAAATTTATTATTATAATTAATAACCATACAAATTAGATCTTGTAAAACTAATCTTTTATTTGATATATCTTCTTTTATGGCAACAACAAATTATTTGTGTTATTGTATTTAAATTATTATTATGCTTATAAATACAATAAATACGTTTATATGAAATATTCTACAAATAATTAGCAAATTAAAAATTATACCATCAGAATAACACAAATCGTGAACTGACTATAATTTTATTTGGACGTAACGAAAAAACATGCTGTTGCATACAAGTCCTAGTCCCTGATAATGTTATATTTATTAGCTACTCGTCACAGAGCATAGTGTGACTTGTGTATTATTTTTTTTGGTATCTAATTGGTTTTTATTTTTTATTTATATATCATTTGTATAAAATAACTAGGATAGCTTTCATAGGAAAATAATAACACATTCTTGAAAACGTTATAGATATTGTTTTGCATTTCTACAAAAATATCTAATTGGCTTTTTAATATTTCTGCGTAAATAACAATGTACGTAATATTATTACAGCTCAAAACTGTCGGTATAATTAATACAAAATATGTAAATTGGCAAATTTACTTTCACATTTACTATCAATGCAGAACGATAATAATAATTATTTTGTAGATTTTTGAATAAGGCGTTTAAAACGTACTTATACAATTATTAATGAACGCACTAATGTGATAATTACTATCGTCGAAATCGACTGAAAAATATCATATGTAATATACATATAAGTATATTATCAACACTGTCGTTCTAAAGTGTTGAATTTCTTTTAACGATTTATAAGTAAAAACAGAGAACATAAAAATAAATAAATATACGGTTATAACTAATTCATTTATCTACGTTCCTTAAAATGAATATAAATTTTAAAAAATACGTTATGATAACCGTAAATACAGCGTCCGGTCGATGACACAATAATTATCGTCGATGACGTGTCGGTGGAATACTGATTAAATACGATCAGATTTCTAAGCCCATCTTGTATTTGTCGTATTTCCTACGTTGGTTTTGAGACTATTATTATTATTATTATTAATTATATATTCAAATACGCATGACAAATTAGTTATACAAAATTATAGAGTCAATACCGTAAAGAACTTGCGCAGTCACAACTAAATGAACAAAATATGTCGTTTTATTAAATAATTTAGATTTTATATAACTTACCTAGTACTCACCAAATCTGGATATTAATTAGTTAAAATGTAATGTTATGTCATATAACGAGTAATGGTAATATTTTCTAATGTTATTATATTTAATTGTACTGGTAACAACTTTATATTTTAATAGTATAAAATTTATCAATATAATGTTACCTACTTAAAAATAATATAATAAATATTTAAAGTAAAACGAAAAATAATATATTTTTTTAACTAATTCAAGTTACTTTTATTTCCATTGCACTTAAATATTTTTAGAATAACTTAATATTAAAGTAAACAAATAACCTTGGAACCAAACCTTGGTACTATTACTATAGTTACTACCATACTTTATACATAGCACATACAACATATTATAAGTCTATAACTAAACCTAACACAAACAATTTGATAACAATACCCATTGTATGTAATACTTAACATAGTTAAAAATATAATATAATATAACATTTATTGATGTTTGTGTTAGTTTAAAAATAAATAAATATTTTTGATTGCTTAACAATAACACACATATTTAATTATTATCCAACACTCAAAACTACTAAAATATTAGATGACACTATGACAGTAAATAATTTATTTTAGGACCGACAAAAGAAATATGATTGATTTTTTAAACTTATATACATAATACAATAAATTAAACTAAACTTTAACTTTAACTATATTCATTAAGCATTGTTGCTATGAAAACACATTTTTAGAAGACAAAAAAAAATACTGTGCTTCATCAAAGTGATAAAGAATGATTAAAAATGTCTGTTCTTATTTTAGCTGAGTTTGGGAATAATGACTCATAGTTTTAATAGTATAAATAATATAAATAAAGTAATAGTATAAATAGTATAAATTGATAGTTCTTATTTAACATATAAAATGTAAAGTAACATAATCAAATCAAATTTCACCCGATTTAAAATAATTTATTTTTCTTAAGAGAAGCTAATATTAATTACGTGGTTATAGATTACTTGACATTCTTAAATTATAATATGATCATGACTGACAATAATTGTTTAAAGCAATGTTTAAAAATTGGATATTTAAAAAAATCTAAATAACTTGACTGTTATAGTGTTATGTTCTCCTAAACTAAATGAATTTTATTTTAACACAATTATATACTGACAAGTTCATTTCATAACCTAAATAATATATATATATATTACATTATTTTGACTCATTAGGTGTTAATTTAATTTGCATAATCTATATGTTAACACATAATTTTGAACGATTAGAAATATTATTAGAAAAATGTATGATTAATAGTTTTTGCAATATTCTATACTTTGCTATAAACATAGAGAAAAATTAAATTGTTTATAAATTATAACATTATAAAACACCGATTAAATCGTTAAATGCTCAGAGTTAAAATCATATTTTATTAGCGAATTTCTGTGCGTTTCAAACGTTTCGAATAGTTTCAGCCGATCCGAACATAATAATAATAATAATGCGTGTTATATAAACGTGGCCGAAACTATTACAACGCATAAATTCTTCTATAAGTATGTCGGTTTAATAATACCTGAACTTTTACTGAATAATTTATTTTTGTTTGTTTTTAGTACGTCGTAACTTATAGTTGACGCGATACAAGCATAATATAAAGTTATATAATATGCACAGTAAAATATCAAATATATATAATATGTTACGTACGTGTAGTATATATACTGCGATTTATAATAATTCACGCGATATAGCCACAATACGATTTTTTTTTTAAAACCATAGTTTGACGTTGATGGCAAACAATAGGAAAAGGTTATAGAATAATGTTGATACAACTCTTAGACCACTTCCTGCGATCGGACGTCAAAGTTTTGATAATAACAATTATAATAAGCCAATATTGATTTAAACTTAAATAAAGCAATGATAAAAACAAATTATTAATAGATACTTATTTAGCATATGCAGTTGATTCAACAAATTTGTAAACTTCAAAAATCGTTCAGCGTTTTATGGGAAATTTACAAAGTATAATAATTATAATAATATAATATTATTATTTTATAATAAAAATATAATAATGTGTTCTAACGTTAATGACGTACATAATCTGTACAGCGGTTAAACTATAAAAATTATATGAGGAAATAACTATACAATTATTATAATTTTTATTGTCTGTAAAGAATCGTTGTCTATTCAATAAAATATATTGTTTTTATATACGATTAATAATCAATTTCTGCGTCTTACAAAACATAATTTTATTTTTACGATTAAATATTATTTATTATTTATATTATAAGAATATTACGCTACCTATTTTATAATTTAGGTATGTAGATACACGCTTATAAGTATAAAATTTAAATTACAATATTACCATGACTTTTCTTAATTACATCTAATGGCTAATAGTTATTATTTATAATAAATTATAAAACTTTATAGGTATCCGCTATTAAATGAAAGCTAAACTATTAAGCTGAAATTGTGATAAAAGAGAACACAAAACGTTGCTTTTGCAGTTTAACTTATTTAAACAATCAGTTGGCATATTCATTCAAATTTTTTAATGCATTTTTATTTATTTCTAAAATTGGGTTTGGTTACACAATTTTTTTATAACAACTATATATTATTATAAGTATTTAAAATTTAAACACAATAAATACTACAATACTATCTTAATTTACTCAATAAAAGTATTAGGAAGTATTTATAAAGTATTTATTTTATAAAGTATTTTATTCATTGTGTTAATTATGTTATGAAAATGTAATTTTATCAAGTCCGTATATTGATATTATTGTCTTTGTGATACACTTTTTAGTTTTTTTAATTTTAATTGTATTGAATTCGTATTGTTTCTGTAAATGTCGAAAAAATGTCTCCTTTATATAAAATATATATTACTTGCGCACATCAATGTCCAAAACGAAACTGTTTTATTATTCTTTGATAAATTTGACATTTTGGAGAATATAATATATGCCTATTTGAAAATAACTTTAAACCACCGAAAAATAAACATCAGTTTGCTCTTTAACACCGCCTACTTTTATTATTTTCGATTTTATTTTTATCTTTTTGTTGCGTTTGGGTCAATCTTACCTTATATAATGAACCATCACGCATCATGTTAACCAAGACTTCGACATTAGTGTTAATATATTTTAAATTGATAAATATTTCAATATTAAGTTATAATAAAAATTTTAAAATATACCCAATATTATAATATATTATTATAGTTATAATTCATCTATACATATATGTGTTTGACACAATTACAACGTTATTATAATATGTTTAACATAATATTATACTATAGTAATATTTATATGGATAATACGCGGAATAGGATATAGACAATAATAATTATATAGCTGACCATCGACCATAATGTGATTATAATATGCATACCCGACACCAGAATAATATTTAGTTTAATCGATGTTAAAATGATATACCCAAATCATATTATTATAGTCGAAAACCGCAGATTTGTATTTTTTTGCACATTGCGAAATGAAAAACATTATTATGATATTGAAATAACATTGAATAAATTTTAATAAACAATATTGAACGGCATTGAAACAAATGCAATTATGTGATGCATAGTACTATTGATACTTCATGTAGATAATATTAAGTATTTCCTGAATGTATTTTAATCATTTCAACATAATATTAAACCTACAAAAAATGTATATTATTTATATTAAAAAAATTACGATTTTTTTCCTAATATATTCTTTATGCATTTTTTTCTCGTTATCAATGCCAAACTCGAGAATAATTTAAAATGTATTAATTTAAATTTTGTAAAAATAAAATTACAAACTCGTATTTGATGCAAATCTTATGCAACGGTATTAAATATCGATTTCCATCTGATTTATACAGTTTTTTTTTATATGTAGGTACTTAAACATTTGAATTAACCTATATATTAAAAAATATTTATAAATTTAAATACTAAAATAAGTGGTCAATTCAAAAAGTTCGAATATCAAAATTTACTACGTACATTTTATATCCTTAATAGGATTATTAGCAACTAAAACGTTTCACAAATTGAGTCATTTCTGACTCACGTAAAAAATAATTAAATGACTGAATTTTAATTTTATATTATTTTGTTGCATAGGTTGGAAAAGGGTTATTGTATTTTACATATTAAGCACTTAAAATTTTTATGGTAATATGCATAACTCATAAAACGATGATTTCCTTTTGGTCAGGGTTTGTTTAAATAAGTCATACTAAAAAAACTATTATATATATATATATTTATACCTAAAGTATTAAAATAATTAACCAAAGTCTAATTCAAAACCTAACATAACCGAAATGATTATTTATACATAAACTTGAGAGAGCAAACTTAATACAACTTTCGTTGAAATGGAAAAAATCATAAAGACATATATTTTATCAGTCAGGTAGAAAACTGCAGTTGCATACTTTGCGATCGCCCCGTGAAACAAATTTTCAACGTATTTGCTTGAGCTTAGTTGTAAGAATATTATTATTTTTATTATAGATTAAATCGTTTTTTATGTTGAAAAAATCATTCATTTAATTTGGCGCGAAATTTCAAACGACATCGTCCCGAGATACGACACATTTTCATATTGCGCCAGAAATAAGAGAACGCGATGCCAAATATCACATAAGCGTGACTCTGGTATGACATTTTATTTATTTATTTTTTATTTTATTATTATTATTATTATTATTATTTTACGTATTCCTACGATGCCATTGCGAGAACGTGACGTTTTAAGATATTTTCGTAGGCCGGCTCCTCCCCTCTTTAATGAAACATCCTAGTCACGCTTTGGATAAACTTCAACGTTTTTTTTTTTTTTTTCTCTCATCCGACCAAAAAAATAATACAAAATTCGAATAGTAGGCGGATTACATTAGCCCTTTGACAATAATTGATAATTTACATTCTCCCTAGCGACCGATTTATTCCTAACCGTAGTTGCGCGGTTCAATATCAGATACGCTTATATATATATTATATTTATACAGTGTATTTTCATGTTTTCCGTTTGCTTTCCGGCTATACATCAATAACGTTTAAGACGACGAACGTTCAGAAAAAAAATAAATAATACTATTCGAAAAATAAAACGAAAGACTAACCACGTATAACGGTTATTTATGCTCCCGAGACTTGTACGGGCATTTTCCTGTGCGTGCAGTACTCTCATATCCGATAAAATATAAATAAAATAATGATACGAAATCGGTCGAAAAAATATATATTCGTATTATTATTGTAGATCGATCAATATTTTTCTATCGTTATTAGGTACAACAACGGGATAATAACATAACAATGAACTTTTGAAATAATAACAAATAACGTAAATAAAATAATCGGAAACAGTAATATTATATTGTAAAATAGTATATAGGTGTATTATTCGTCCAGTGCGATTAAAATTTCGCTATAACATACTACGAGTGCCGCATTCGCGTCGTTCGTATTATTGGTAATAATGTTTGTTATAGGCGATATTATACGTTCTGTTACCAATGTTACCGTTGTTTTGTGCGAATTCTTACCTATGTGTGTGTATACGTACTGCGCGAGTACCTCGTTAACGCGTTAATTACGATCGCGTGTTGTAGAAAATTTCGCTTTTGCCCGTATTTAACATTTTGGGGAGGGCTCTCGCGTGGCCGTACACAACTACCGGGCCGATTTCCAATATGACACCTAATGCCGATCGCCGACTATATAAACCCAACACGACCGTCGGAAAGGCACATCAGTCCAACAGCTGTCTCATCGTACGAACAAAAATACTTCGACAAGACTCTTCGAAATTCATACATATTCTGTACGCCGTCAGAACCCAATACAACACTTCAAAATGTTCAAGTGAGTGTTTGAATCTTTCGTTTACGATAGTTCGACTACCTGCGATAGGTATATCGAATAATAATAATAATTATTAATAATTATTATTATTATTATTATGACTTTGTCTGAAATAGTTTTATTCGAACGTCGATAAATCGTTTTGTCTCTCAGGCTGCTTTAGTGAAACTCGCTTTATATAATAATTTATAAAAAATATAATACGATTGTATAACTCTAATGTTTTTTTGTTCAGGTTCGCAGTCGTTATCGCAACTGTGGCCGTGTCCATGTCGCTGGCCGGCAACATCCCGGACAGACAAGAGTTGAACATGGCGTCCACCAACATGCTGTCACACAAGACGCACCGGCCGGACAAGATAATGTTCGTGCAGGAGTCGTCTCACGAGAGTGAAAGCATGATCGGCAACGTGTTGTACTCCAAACTGCTCATTTTGCTCGAAGCAATCAGCATCCCGAAGAAGATAGCCGGCTCCGTGATCCAATTTTTGTCGGACAAAATCAAGTCGATTGGCGTGAAGAAATTCTTGAAGACCGCGCTTCTGGGAGCTCTGGCCGCTGGAGTTGGAGTCGCGGGAGCCGCAGCGCTGGGCGGCCTCGCGTCACTCGTGTCCATCATCTTCGCGGTGTTGCCGTACATGAAGATGTTCTTGGGCATCAAGGGCCACCACGATCAGGGCCATTATACCGACTCGCACATGGACACCATCAGCGACTTTGCCTACGGTGCGTTCAACAAGTACAGCTCACACTTCAACGCATGATAATCCATATCCATCGCCGGCAACAAAACGCATAAAACGTCGATTTTTTAATTATTTATTTATTTATTTATTTATTTATTGTAAATTATTTACACTATACCTGTTGTAAAAAAAAAAAAAAAAATATGACATGCCTAATGTTTAATAAACAAAGGAAATATTTAATTTACATTAATTTACTGTGTTTAGTATTCGATTATTATATTACATTATTACCTATCTGTACCTATATAAGTCATCGCAATAATGTTTTATCGATAAAAATCTATCGCATATTACAACGGTTAATAATACTAAACGTTTTATTTTAAACACAATAATATTAAATATTATTAATATTGAAAATATATAATTAATCAAAATAATATTGTTCAAATTGAAGTTAATAATTAATTTAAGCCGGTGTAGACATGAATATAAATGTTATTTGTATAATTGTATTTGATAATTGAATGAAAAGTATTAGAGGTATCATTCGAATTCTTAATGAAAATTTTATAATTTTTATATTGCAATTATTTCCAATATATTATATTTTCGTGGTCTCGTTCTTTAACGTGTAATTACATTTCATAAATATACATATTATTTACCGCTTGAAACGTACTCTACAATCAAAATTAAAATTATTATTACTTTTTAACATATTATAATGTTTACAATTACGCAAAATTATGAAAATGCACTATGAAAATTGTACTTTTATGTGTATAGGCTGAACTAATAAATAATTTATATATATACAGTACACACTATTTGTTATAATTTAAAGTTTAAAGCATAAGGATAAGGTGAAGTTTACGATTAATCGTTTTACGGTAAATTAGTTTTGTCCATAATTATTTGTCGTGCGTTAAAATAATTGCGATCAATTATTGTTGTGCGATTGCGACAAATTGTTTACGATCAATTGACGTACCATATCATATAAGAGTACCTATATAAAACGGTCGAATTTTAGACTAATCGACAATATTACTTTACATAATAAGCAAAACACAGGAACGCAGAGTACGAAATTATATTATAGTTTAAATGGACAGTCGAGTTTAATCGTAAAGACATAAAGAATAATCCAAATGTGTTTAAATATTATTTTGTTCTATTATTCAATTTGCACAGAGACTATTTAGGTGAAACCTACAACTATATTATTGATTCGCATTACTTAAATAAATTATTATTTAAGTATCGATCAATCGCCAATCAATTATTCATCTCGTACTCCGCTACACTTGTGTTCCTTACGTATACTACTCTCCAAAGGTTACTCGGATGATGGTCTATTTTGAATGACATATTCGTTCAGTGGGGCGTATTTAGGGATTTTTTATGGGTTGTCCAGACAACATTCTTTTCTCTAAAAATATAATTTGATCGTAGATTCGTTTTATGTTTCACCCCTTCACATTAATATTTTTATTTTTCATTATTTTCAATAATATATCAAGTTTTACTTTTTTACGATTTGAGACGAGCCACATATTTCTTACAAAATAAAAAATTAGGAGGTGTTTTAACACCCAGGACACCTCCTAAATACGCCACTGTATTCGTGTTTAATTGTATTTGAGTATGAACGCAGGTCGTTTTTGTGGTAATAACAGCACTTTGTCTACAAGTAAAAAAAATATATGCATCATATACACAATATAGTAAATTTTAATATCTTAAAACAGTGTTGAAATATTTAAGATATAAGGGTATGTCTTAAATCGTGGTTGAATCTTAAAGCCTAAAATAATCCATACAATTTAATACTATAAAGATATTAATATAAAAACTAAAAATACCCGGAAAAAAGTAAAAATAAGCAATACTAATTTGAAACTTTTGTCAATTAAATAATATTATAAGATTAAAATATTGATACACCATGTTTATTGTGTATCAATCATCAAATAATATTTAGTTATTATTATTAATGCCTAGGTAGTAACAATATTTTCACATTTTCTAATTTTTTCTTTTATCATACCTACTGTTAAATATATTAGTGACAATATTGACAATATTATAGGTACATAATATAAAACAAAATATTTAATTTATTCAATTAACAAATGTTACAAATTAGGTACCTTACATTAAGGCTGGGAGAAGTTAATGAAATTTATTAACCTATTTAAGATAAGTTACTTAAAATATATTGGAAAAAATTTATAGCTAATAGTTAATGAAATATTTTATTATGTAAGTCAAGTAAATAGTCAAGTCTAAAATATTAATTACTTATTACCTTTAATTAAGTTTATTTTTATTTTTATACATTATTAATATATATATATATACATTATTAATATATATATATATACGTTTAAGGTTTCACTATTATAACACACGATATATTTGCAAAAGGCTAACGAAATTAGACATTCAATAAATGAACATTAAAAAAAGACAAAATGTTATAATTATTATTTGTACCTAACTATCTGAAAATAGTGGCACACGATAAAATAAAATACAAAACGAATTGAATATTTGATAAATAAATTTTTACTATAAAAAATTATAATAAATTAAATTATTTAAAATATATTCCAAATATATTGACTTAACATGGATTTTAAAAAAATTAACTCGTTAGTTATTAAGTTAATACGTAATAAAAAATGTTACAAATATTCAAATATAAAAAGTTAAATATTAACTTTAAATGTTTTAACTCGTTAATGCCCAGCATTATTCTTCTTATTATTTCCTTTTCCCGGGCATTACTGAGGTTTGCCCAATTTCGGCTTTTGACCGTAACATATACCCACATAATACGTATGTTTACATCATAAACCATGGTAACTGTTATCTTTTTTGCTCTATAACAGTTATCATTTATGTATGTTTTATATATAATTATATGAGTATATCTCTTTTTTTTCTGCTTTATATAATAATATAAACATAAAGTAAGGTGGTATATGTAAAATATTATTTTATTTTTACAATACAATTAGAAACAAAAACACGATTTTAGGACAGTCTATTTAGAACCTGTGCTCGAATTAGGGGGAAACGCAGGAGGTCTGATTACCACATCACGCTTTTGGCCGTTTTGTGGAGGGCTCACGCGGATGTACACCACTACCCGGCCGATTTCCAATATGACACCTATGCCGATTTCCAATATGACACCTATGCCGATCGCCGACTATATAAACCCAACACGACCGTCGAAAAGGCACATCAGTCCAACAGCTGTCTCATCGTACGAACAAAAATTCTTCGACAAGACTCTTCGAAATTCATACATATTCTGTACGCCGTCAGAACCCAATACAAACCTTCAAAATGTTCAAGTGAGTGTTTGAATCTTTCGATTACGATAGTTCGACTACCTGCGATAGGTATATCGAATAATAATAATAATACCAATTATTATTATTATTATGAATTAGTCTGAAATAGTTTTATTCGAACGTTTACAAATAACGTTTCGGAACAGAACATACGACGACGACGATAAATCGTTTTGTCTCTCGGGCTGCTTTAGTGAAACTCGCTTTATATAATAATTTATAAAAAATATAATACGATTGTATAACTCTAATGTTTTTTTTGTTTGCACTCAGGTTCGCAATCGTTATCGCAACCGTGGCCGTGTCCATGTCGCTGGCCGGCAACATCCCGGACGGACAAGAGTTGAACATGGCGTCCACCAAAATGCTGTCACACAAAACTCACCGGCCGGAGAAGATAGTGTTCGTGCAGGAGGCGTCTCACGAGAGTGAAAGCATGATCGGCAACCTGTTGGGCTCCAAACTGAACGTTCTGCTCGAAGCAATCAGCATCCCGAAGAAGATAGCCGGCTCCGTGATCAAACTCATAGCGGACAAAATCAAGTCGATTGGGGTGAAGAGAATCTTGAAGATCGCGCTTTTGGTGGCTCTGGCCGCTGGTGCGGGAGCTGTGGGCGCCGCGGCGTTGGCCGGTCTCGCGTCACTCGTGTCCGTCGTCTTCGCGGTGTTGCCGTACTTGAAGATGTTCTTGGGCATCACGGACCACCACGATCAGGGCCATTATTCCGACTCGCACATCGACGCCGTCAGCGACTTTGCCTACGGAGCGTTCAACAAGTACGACGTGCACCACAACTAATTATAGACCGTATCCATCGCCGTCAACGAAACGCATAAAACATTGATTATTTATTTATTTATTTATTTATTTATTTATTTATTTATTTATTTATTTATTTTTTATAAATTATTTACACGCTTTACCTACCTATTGTAAAAAAAAAAAAAAAATACATACCTAACGTTTAATAAACAAAGAAAATATTTCATTTACAAAAATTTACTGTATTCGGTTATTTTAATATATAATATTATTACCTACTTACCTATATAAAATTTATCGCAATAATGTTTTATCGCATTTTGCAACGATAAATTCGATCGTAAACGTTTTATTTGAAACACAATAATATAAATAATGTTAAAAATATAAAATAATAATCGTAGAACAATAAAATTAATCAAAATAATATTATTCAAATTGAAATTACAAAATTAATTTAAACTGGTGTAGACATAAATATAAATGTTATTTGTATCTATTAATTGAATTAAAATTATTAGAGATATCATTCGCATTCTTAATGAAAATTTTCACTTCATAAAAATAGACATATTATTTACCATCTTGAAACGTACTCTATAGTCAAAATTATTATTACTTTTTAACATATACCTATTGTTTACA
Organism: Eriosoma lanigerum; assembly: GCA_013282895.1. Taxonomy (NCBI): domain Eukaryota; kingdom Metazoa; phylum Arthropoda; class Insecta; order Hemiptera; family Aphididae; genus Eriosoma; species Eriosoma lanigerum. Next base: position 5,528,126 of record CM023360.1, read on the forward strand.
ATTATGCAAAATTATGAAAATGCACTATGAAAATTGTACTTTTATGTAAGTATATAGGTTGAACTAATAATTAATTTATATTTATACACTATTTGTTACACTTTAAAGTGTAAAGTATATGTTGAAATTTACAATTAACCGTTTTACGGTAAATTGGTTTTTGCCATAATTATTTGCGGTCGTGCGATTGTCGTTCGATTACAATAAATTATTTACGATTAATTGACGTACCGAATCGTGTAATAGTATCTATATAAAACGGTCGAATTTTATACTCATCTACAATATTATTTTTCTTAATCAGTAAAACATCAGCACGCAGAGTACAAAATTATATTTGTGTCGTTAAGTCATAAAGAATAATCAAAATGTGTTAAAATATTAATTACTAAAATAATATTATATCATTAATTATAATATTAAATTATTTTTTTGTTGTGTTAATGTTACGGTGAGACTATTCAGGTGAAACCTATAATTATATTATTAATTCGCATTACCTAATTTATTTAATTATCGATCAATCGCCAATCATTTATTCATTACGTGCTCTCCGCTACACTTGTGTTCTTCACGCACATGCTACTCTCCAAAGAACAAGGTTACTCGGATGATTGTTCATTTTTAATGATATATTCGTTGGTAAATATTTATATTACGTTGCTAAGGTTCGTGTTTAATTGTGTTTGAGTATGAACACAAGTCGTTTGTGGTGATAACGACGTACGAAGAAGTAAAATAAAACTATATTCATCATACATAATGTAGTAAATTTTAATAGTTCAAAACAATGTTGAAACTTAAAACTTAAAATAATCTATGAATATATTAATATAAAAAGAAAAAATGCCCGAGAAAAAGTAAAATGTGCAATTTTAATTTTAATTTATAGTTTTTGTCAACTAAATTATAATATTATTATATTAAAATGTTGTTATATTATTTATATCACTAGTATAATAAAATTTAATAATTTTTATCAATACCTATAAGTATCAACAATATTTTCACATTTTCTAAATTTTTTTTTTTTTTTTTTTAATCATACACTGTTAAAAATATATTCTTGACAATATTGATAATAGTAATATAAAATAAAATTATTTATTTATTTATTATAAATTTTAAATGTATATTATCTAACTATTATTTCTTTTTCCCGGGCGTTACTAAGTTTCGCCCAATTTCGGCTTTTGACCGTGACATATACATATGTATACATCATAAATGTATGAACCATGTAAATCATGGTAACTGTTATCTTATTTGTTTTATGACAGTTATAATCATTTATGTGTGTATTTTATATATAAGTATATGAGTATATTTTTTTTGCTCTATATAATAATATCAACATACTTAGGTTCACGAGCATAACTGTCATTTGTCGGGATCAGTTAAAAATTATTTTAGTGTTACAATAATATTAAAACAAAATCACAATTTTATTATGGTTTTTTTAAAATCATTGCCTCGAGTTGGGGTAAAAGCAGTGGAACTGAATACCTCAACTAATTTTTCAGTAATTTTACCGTACTTTTACTATTTGAATGGTGTGCGGTTCTCACATCATATTAAGGTATAAATGGATTTTATTTCCACAAAAGTGAAAATAGTCTCCCTTCTTTGTTTCGCCACTTCGAGCACTGTTTCTAAACATTTACATAGTTCGCTATAACAATTATACGTAATTTACAATCATTAATCACCGGCATAATATTATATTCGTCAAACAATACTTGATGGGCGCGGCGGCTATACGTGTTTTTACACTTTGAGCTTTGCAGTGTCGTGGGTATTTAGCAAATAATAATTTGTTGAGAAACAAATGGTATATTGTTTTTCAATTATTATATTGTCATGGTCGAATCGACCGTCAAAAGAATTTCGATAAATCCATATAGTTTTCTTTGCGTCTTATTTATTTGCAGTGAATATAATAGAAATTCTACCGTATATCATATTATTATTATAGGACAAATAGGTAGGTACTTATATTGTTATATATATATATATACGTTTACTACGGTAAAGGGATAAGAATGTTACAAAAATTGAACACTACGTTATACGATACTTTGTATATGCAATGATATTCTTTATACATCTTTTATATTCTTACTATCCATTTCATTTTTATATGTTCACCCCTCGATTAGAGTCTATATTTTATATATTATATAACCTGCTGTACCTCGGACATCGCCCTCCCGTTTATACATACATATATATCCCTGCGAGATTGATCCTCGTCGCTTTCAAAACGCCGTCGGTCAATATTTCACCGAAACACTTTCGGAAACGTTCACTTAACATATCCAATCCTAACTTCAGATTTCCCACTCGTTCCTCTATGGGTTTATGTATATTTTATTTGTGCGTAATAATAATTTTACAGCGCACAATATCTTCACTCTCGACTCCCGAGCAAATATATATTATAGGTATATGCTTACAGCAAAGCAAATGCATCACATTTCCATATAAAAAAAATCAATTCTCGATCGTAAAATTAAAATAAAACCATACTCAAAAATGTATATATGCCAATATATGTTGTTATATAGTGTGTCACAATGTTATGTCGTTATGTTAAAAATCGTTTAATTTCGTACTTTTTTTATGATATAATGATAGTTTATAAGACTACAAAAAATCACTATGCTACTATCTGTACCATATGATAGACTATGAGTATTTACAAACTATTTTTTTTTTTTTTTTTTTAATCACAACTACTTTTTAAAAATCAATCTCGATTACTCTCGTTTAAAATTTTTCATCAAATATTTAATATACCTTACCTAATTAGGTATTAAAATTAACCGATATTTTCCAGTATACTATTAAATGTTAGATGATGTTTTTAATTCATATTATATGTAAAACGTAATCAGGATTTTATTTAAACGAGGGATCTGAATAAAAATTATTTCAACTAATCTCACCATGTACCTATAATTTATTATTAATTACTAACTCGATTTTTAACAAATCATATTATTTAAAAAAATTCAGGGGTGTCCGGACTTCATGAACTGTCTCCCTATATACATTCCTGCGTATGAGTATGTCAAAAATTATATACATTAAGTAATTTATAAGTTGATACTACCGTAATTAATCTATTTCATCAATCATCCATCAAATCATCAGCTATCCGTTGAATTTATACATTATTCGTATCGCATTTTGTTTTTGTTATCCGCAAGTCATTCATGATAAAAGATTAATTGATTTTATATTTTAAATAGATATGTTAATCATAATTTTAAAAAAAAAACATATTGATTTGGGATGGTAAATAAATACGTACACTGTACATAATAGAAAAAAAAATCATCAATTTCAAACGTGATAGGTGCAATATAATATTAATTGGTTTGTTTATTTTTCTTGTTATACGAATTTACGATTAATTTATAGTCGTTTTTTACTATATATCGCTGTAGTACAAAATGAAGTATATGTGTACAATTCATTTTATTTCACATGATTATTTACTTTTTATAACAAACGAAATGTTTACTCGCTCCGTATTATTTTATTCACATACAAGTAAATATGAAAATATATCCAATTGCTTTGAAATATAATATCATCATATTATAGTTTACCGTACATATGTATATATATACTCGACTTAAACAACGTGACATAATAATATATAATATATTATGTTATGTGTACCTACACATATTGCCTAGACGATGGTAATGTTTCATTAGGAAAAATTCATTATACATTCAATCAACATAACTATAATCAATATTTACTAACAATTTTATACTAGCACGTCATCGCGGAGGTTTGTGTTTGATTTCGTTGTTATTTTAATATGTTAAAATAATTTTTACAATAAATAAAAAAAATATTGTTTAATATTGATAATATAATATTAATATGTGTGTGAGAACACTTTTATCTTATTTTTATTGTAATAAATCAAATTTTTTTCTGTTCGTTTCAATATGCCTCCAGATAAGGCGTTTTTGACATTTCCATTTAAAGTGAATTTATTGGTAGAAATAAAATCCAAAATATAGATGGGTACCTACCTACATTGAAACTTGGCGTGTAATAAAAACATAGACGTAGGTACGAATGTCTTTATAGTAAGATTCGTTTACCTTATAATAAAATGTATAGGTAGCAAAATAAATGATAAAATTGTGTTAGTTACTTATTAATTTTCATTTATTTTTATTTTTATATATACAAATTAATATAAGGAGGATTAAAATACTAGTTAAATCGAGTAATTATACCTACCGTGTAAGCTGATAGGCATAGGCTGGTTCGTCCAATGTTTATTTTACATTGTAAAATATGTTACAATATCCTAAAGTTATCAACAGTATGAAATTTAATTAGTGCGGTACAAAATCTAATTGTTTTTGTAATATTATTATTAAAAATGTAAATAGAACTTGAAACAGATTTATAGTATTGATTATTATGTTATAATAATATAATGATATTATAAACATCAAAACAAAATATTTTTTGATAAAATTGTTTCAAAGTATCCTACATTTTATGTTTTAATTTAAAATATACATTTTAATTAACTTATATCATTTTATTATAATTCATTTATTTATTATTTCTCAGGAATACTTGTCAATCAATTATAATCAATTATAAAAATAAAGCTACTATAACTTTTGAGGATTGGTACAATATGAAATTATACGTAGATATTTTAAGCCCCGTTTTAAAACAAACAATAAAAGTAAGTAAAAAATAAGTTTTTCACACCTAGGTATCTCCATTTGAATCGTTTGATACATTATTTTTAAGTGTTTATATTATATAATATTATTTATTTTATATGAACACATATTTTATTGAATACAATTTTTCGTATTTGACATTTTGCATTACTTCAAAATTCAAATCAGATAATAAACGTTATTTATACATCCAAGTGTATACAATATTTATTTTCGTTTTAAAAGTTATATTTTTATCCATTGTTAAATATCTCGTATATTACCACTTTCATCAATTTCAATATCAATTGTTTTTTTTTTTATTTATTTATTTTTTTTTATTATATTTTATTATATACCTACAACTCAGAAATAAGGAATCTAAAATCAATAAATATTAAATATTTTAGAACTATTGAGTATTGAGTATCACAGCTAAAAGCTTAAACAAAATAAATAAAAGCCATAAAATAACGCATACTATTTAAATTTAAATTTAGCATAATATTAATATATACATATATTATAAAAATTACTCATCTCATATATTTTGGTTCTGACTAATTGATAATTTGAAATGAAAAATTGAAAATAATAAAAACAAAAAATAATAAAACCAGTAAAACTACCACCATAATACTTCTATAACAGACAATAAACAACGGGCGGGTATTTTTTTTTTTTTTTTACCAAGAGTTCATTGGGAACTATATTTGGTAAGATAATAAAGAAGCATTATCTCTGATAGGAGTGCAGACTACATTTATTTTTTGTTTTCCTATAAAAAAAAACGTTATAATCAGTTTATCAGCATTGTGAAGGCGAGGTAACGCACTTAACGACCAAAACAGTTGTTTCTTTTAATATATATATATATATATAGCTACTCAAGTACGAATACAATAAAGTCATTTTTATGACTATATAGTACACCTAAGACGTGTTTTAGTTAAACGTGTACCACCTATATGACGTACATTCAAAGTCTTAAAGATAATAATTAAATAAATTATTGTATAAAACGGAAAACGTTTTTCGATAATCAAGAATAAAATGGCTTGGGATAAAGAGCCAATGTCATAAATTTACTGCGGAATGTGTTGAAATTTTTAGTTGACAACATTAATGTCTGTCATTTGAATACCGGACCAATTGTATTTACGATTATACGAACACACGTACTTTAATATATCCTAACACAGTAACACTATATTTATTATGTTGTATACTCGGGAAAACGCTCTGAAATTCAAAACATTTCCTAATAAAAACAAGTATAACGGAACAATATTATTATGAAATATTAAACTTAAATAGCTGTTACTAATATAATTTTCGTTTCCAACGAGCAAATTTATACAATTTATTTGTACACGTATGTTCCGTATTAGTTTATATATTATGAATGCGGATGCGTATTATATATATTGTATATTATAGGAAATTGAAATTCAATGGAAAACTTGACGTTTTAACAATACATTCAGATTTTATTATAAAGTCATAAATGATGTACCCAGCTAAAATTTTCAATATATACACAAGTATCAGTTTTAAATAGTTACGAAATGTATACAACTATAAAATATAATGCATACGATACACGTATAAAATGTATTTGTCTATATAATTGGTGAAAGCTATTAATTATTATAATTTAGTATAATTATACTTAATTTTGGAAAATCATTAAATATTATTTGATAAAATAATGGTACAAAAGGGTATGCAGAAACAACATACCTACATAATAATTTAGTTTATATGGGAAATGTTCTAACCAGTAAAATCTAATAACCATGTGTTAACATTAAAATTAATTCAAATCGATAATAGCTTTGCGAATGAATGTGTACAAAATGTAATTACGAACGGTCAATATTACACTAAAACTATAATTTTCGAAATAAAATGAAAATAATATTTACTTTGTCGTAGGATAACTATAATATTATATAAACTATATAGATAACAGTAAACCGTTGTAAAGGTAAAATTAATAATAAACAAAACTAAACAAATGAAAAAATAAATAAAAATGAATTTTCTTTCCAATAACTATAAAACTAGTAATCTGTAACCTCGATGGTCATATAATATAATAATATAATTATCCACAACACATGCCATAATATAGAAATGTCATTAATTATTTAGCTTATTTATTGATTCATTATTAAAAAATATACATGTATAAAATTCATGAGAACTAAAAAACTTGGCACGGGTATAAAAAAGTTTAACATTTTTTTTTTTTTTTAAATTCAACATATAGGATAATATACAAACAAAACTGTATGGTACACGCATTAATTTGTATAAAAGCGTATAATTTCTAGGTATTATAACAAATTTCAATAGTATCGTGTACGTAATATCACATACGTATACATTGTCTATACCATGATACATCTAACCAATTAGTAAATTAAACAAACTGGTATCTATACTATCTAGTGCGATCTTGGTAAATTTTAAAAACATTTTAAAATAGGCATATTGTCAAGGTATTCAAGAATGAAACAAAACGTTAAAAAATTATGCAATTGAATTAACACTGACAATAGCCTTTGAAATTAAACAAAGCATAAAATGTCATTAATGTTTATATAGTTTTGTACATTATATAGTTATTACCGCAGTATTGCGTAATACGTATAATATACCTAAGTAAATAGTTATTGATTATTAGTTAGAAATCATTGACTATAATGTTCTGTATGTTATGTATACAATATACTTGTACTAGTCTGTACTTATTATATTTTATAAACCGTAGACATTGTATGTTTGTACAGATATATGTATAGACGCATAACGTTAATAATATTTTCATCCTATTATATAAAAAATAAAGCAATAATATTTAAACCTAATACAAATAATATTATATAAATAAATGGGTAACTAAACAGTAAGTAATATAACTAAGTACTACTGTAGGTACTAGAAATATGTAAAATATCATAAATTCATAATAAAATATATACAAATCTGAATTTTGAATGAAATTGATATTTGTTATCGATATTTTACTATAAAATCTAGCACTTATATTTATAATACATTTATTATCTGCCCGTTCATTTTTTATTACCCACAAATATTTACATTTATGATTTCTATTAAATTAAAATAATATACTCGTATTTCATATATAAAATATGTTTCATTACGCTTTTGAAGAAAAACGTACATAGTTATTTGTGTTTTTTTTTTGAAATTTATTTGTTTGAATTTGGTTTAAGTGAGAGTGACGTGTATAATTTGAACATTATACGTTATACTCGTACTACTACAATTTATTGTAATTAACACAAACATAATGGCTAGTGGTAATGGTCACCGACAAGTGACGACATACTACATGCGATCCATCACTCAATTATGTACCTAATGAAAAATAATAAAACAATTATTATCATATTTCAAATTTTCAACATAATCATTGTCTAAATTATATATTTTTCAAATTGTGTAGGTACAATTGTTAACATCATTATAAAAGGAAAATAGTCGTTGACCTATAATCTAATAACATATCTATATTATCGCGGAACACGATATGTTAATAAATTATTCTATATAGATTTGTAATGATATTATTTTAGTTAATATTTAAATTTGACGACTTTATTGTTGTTTTTGTTATTTTACTCATTTCTTTCGAAGTTAAAGCAAAACTAATTTTTTTACCAAGAATCATACATTAAAAGATACTGCGAAAGCAATGAGTAAATAATAATATATTAGTATTCGGTTAAGAGATATGTGTACATCACTATATTTATAACTTCAATAAACCCCCCTCAAGTAAATTTAATAACCCTGTTCTCAACCTAAATGCCAACATAAAAACAGTGTTTTACTCAAATATACGGCGAAAGATTTGTTAATATCGCTGAGGTCACATCTTACTGTCATAATATGCAAAATACAAATAAAATATGTATATTATAATGAATACTTACCAAATTCCGAAAGACCCACTTTGAGTAACACTCATAGTATTTAATTAATTAACAATCGACAATTATGTATTGTTTTAATTTTACTTTTTTTTTATTGTTGTGAAAATAAAATCTTTTTTTTTCAATTATATTTTGTATAAAAAATTTAAATCAATTTTATTCAATACTTTATTTGAATAAAGTAGGTATTGTTTTCATTTATTGAAAAAATCATATTTCTGACGTAATTTTTTAATCTATTATATCTTGGAATGCAAAATTTTTATTATTAATATCAGTTATCAATATTTCTTGAAAAACTATTATCGATTTTGTAGCTACAACTATTTATGTAAGTACCTACCTATCATATACTTATCATAATATTGAATATTAATAATATGAATGTTATATTCCACGATGTAATACATCAAAATATTCATAAAAAATATACCCTTTAAACTGGCTATCTTCAAACTTCACATACTTAAAAAATAAAAAGTTATTACTATTATTTTTTTTATTTTTTTTTTTTTACTAGACGTTTTAAACAACAAAAAATAAAATAATAGAAATAATATTATAGTCAATTACATAAATAAAAATTTTAATTTTTTTCGAAGATAATACAATTACAATAAATATATACATAGGACATTCTGTATTAGTTAAATGAATAAGTAATAAGTTGTTAAATTATGTTAATTGTATTATATGATCTCAATCTAATTATTATTAATTATAGTAGATTACTGCTATTGGTTTAATGATTTTACACTATACCTACCTCATATTATTTAAATACTAATACCCCCACATAAGTGTGTCATAAATCATAATTTACACTTCCATTTGATATGACGATATTAAATAAATTGACGATATGTACCTATCCACTGAACGAATGAATGATGATGATGAAATAAAATGATTTCAATAAGAATATTGAATAGTATCTAACTATTTTTAAATGTTAAATTTTTCATTTGAAATATTTAAATAAGTTTATTTTTTTTTTTATTTTCACGGAGAATTTTAAATTACAAATTCTAAACACTAGACTAGCACTACGCAGCACAGCTTGCTCATATTATTATATGTAGGAATTATTTTACTTAATGATTATTTTTTATCTTGTTTTTCAGTGACCTCTAGTGACACAATTAGTGAATTAAAACACTTTAAAATCAATAATCCGTCATCTCAACAAAATTTCTATACCCGATATTTATGTCTGCTTCTAAATCAGTCAAGTTTGCCCTCTTCATATAAGAAATTTTTAAGACTTGGCACCCTGTGCAAATTATTTAAAACTCCCAACTCCCAACTCCTCCACAACCAGACCGTATTATTCATACTTAATATTTACTATTTAGTTTACATAGCTGGAAGTATACATATACTCTTCGTTAAATATCGAATTATTTCTGGATCTCTGTACAAAATTTGATATATTTTATGTTCAAATAATCTATCACATTGAATAATTAAATACTGCTCATAGAACAATGAATAAAAACGAATCTACACAATTATTTGATTACATATATCATTATTTTCGTTATTAATTTAAGATTACAATATCGCGAAAACAAAAAAAAATGTATCCCCTCGTGTCTTGTCAATTTGCCAGCTTACAATATTATATAGTCAGTATCTTTTTATAATATTAAAATTAAATAGAAACCAATTGCATTTATTAATTTCGAAACTGATAACATTACAATATCTTCACAAGAAAAAAAAACAAATTATTAACAATTTTATATTTAGTATAATATTATTATGTTTTAATAAAAATATAAACATTAAAATATATTATGCTATATTAGTATGTCTAAATAATTAATAATATTTTTACATCTTTATATTATATAGTAGTACATATATATTTAAACTTATTGTAGACAGTGACGTGCTAAAGGTAGGGGCGTCATATTTCAATTGTTTTGACACAAATCCCCCCCCCCCTCATTGGTTTATCTCATATATAATATGTAGTACTATTATTCAAACGTTGTAAAAACATAATATATTTAAAATATTACAATGATCGGTGATAATTCGTTAAATAGTATTTTTGTGATAATTTACTGTGTATTATGTATAAGTGTTTACTTTTTTACATAGAATATAAAACATTGCACTATTAGTCCTTCGTAACTATTATGCACCTGTCTTATTAAATATGTTTTAAATAATTAAATTTATAAAAATGACTATACATAATTGCGTAGTGTTTGACCCACTATTAAAACCACTTAACTATTAAAAATTTAATATTACATTCTCCTATTTAATATTTTCCGTCATGTCACCGGACTTAACCCAACGACACGAACACATTGGCGGATTTGATGGGTGCAATAGGAATAGGGCGATCACCCTCACATGTAGCCACATGGGTCGATATTTTTTTATTATATATTTTACTGATTTTATCATAACGGAGGTAGACGACGCTGTATTGCTACTATACTGATTATTACGAGTACTGAGTAGTACCTATCACGATTATCTGTCGTGTAGATAAGCATCATGGCTCCTATTAACTATATGGATAAAATTAAATCATACAAATAGTTTTATGCAAATTAATATTTTTCAAAATTCGCTTCCTCCTCAAGTTGTAACAACAAACGTCACAGTGTCACACGACGATGTAATATCTACAAAAAAAGACCCATAGCCATAATACATTATGTTGTTATTATTATTATATATTTTCCATGATTAAAGAGATAAAAAAAAAAAAAAAAGTTTTTTAAAATGTACGTACGTATACGAAGAGGTATTATACGCTATTATGTATAATATTATTTACGCAATATTATGATATAGACGAGAAAATGTTAACCATTGTCGTCGTTGTCGCCGTCGTCGATACAATCGATCGCGTTTTCTCGATAGGAGTCATATATATTTATATGTACGAAATAAAGTTTGTACATAAACTATAATATATATATATATATATATTATATAAGATCAATTTGGCGGATTTAACACGATTTATCGACAAAAAAAAACAAACAAACAAACACGATGAAGACGTTTTCTTCGGGAGCGTGAAAAAAAACTCTATTCGGACGCATTCTACAAAAAACACAATATAATATATATATATATATATATATATATTTGTTACGTGTAACATATACATGTACGAGACAGCGTAAGTCTCATTCGCTTCGAGGCTTCGGCGGCAGACACGTATTATTTATAAGAAAAATAATAGATAAAAAAAATAAAACAATCTGCAAAAACGCGACGGATGCGTCTCGTTCGATTTCTGCTGCAGGGCCAAACATCGTACAAAATGTCTACATATATAATATACGTATAAGCGTGTATACGAAACAACTGTATAATAAATTTTCTATTTTCGTCCGTTGCCGAAAATTGCAATGTTTCTTGCGGGCTAAAGGACAGAGCGGGATATAAACGAGATTCGTAATAAATAATTTAAAAGATTGGACTTTTTAACTAGAGTATTCCTATATACAATTTACAATAATTATTTGTTTTTATATTAACGATTAAAGCTTAAAATAAGGAGAGCATCGAGATAAATATAATGAAGGTAATGGGGGGGGGAGGAAGACCGAAGAAGATGAAGTTAGATGAAATGGTGTAAATCGTAAATTGATGAGATCTATGAGGACCCCATCCATATAGCTGGGAGTGAAAAAACGAGATAGAAGAAGAAGAAGAAACGAAACCGAAAATAAATAATATAACACGTATAGATATAAAAAATTAACATTTCATGTATTTTATTGAATCGATCGTTTAGGAAAAAAAATACGAACTTTGTTTATGTTTTTTTAGCCAAATTTAATTGTTTTACTGGTCGACAGTGGCAAATCGATAAAAGATAAAACTTTATCGGTACCTAATAATAATTATTGTGTCAGTTGAAACAATTCAGTTCTTAACGTTCGTCCTATCGTACCTGTCGGAGTTTTATCCAAAACCGATAATAAGTAAGTTTTGCCTGTATTTCCGTAATACGTTTTTGTCGTGGAAAAATAAAACATAGGTACGTATATTATAATATTATAGTGGCCTAAGCAACCACGAAAAGAAAATACATACCTAACCAACCTATTATACCTATACATCTTCGTTGCGAATATAGAGTTAGAAATTTAGAATGTAATAAAATGGATAACATTTTTAACCCATTTAGTTTGTGTAGGTATACCTCACTTACATTATGTTAAACCTGCATTTAGACCATAGTTGAAAAATTGTTTTAAAGGAAATTAAATAAAGTATAACAAAGCCGTCTATAGAGTGTAGGGTGAAACTCAATTTCATTCTTTAATCGAATAACAACATAACAATTAAGATAATAGTTGGGAAAAGACAAAGTCTGCGTAAATGTAAAATAAAATCCTATTGAAACGTCTTAAGCACACGCTATTAGGACGTATGCCATATACAGTGAAATGTTAGTACTCTTGAGATTAAATTAGACATGACGACCACAACATTCGTAAATTATGCATTCTACATTTATAATATAATAAAAATATATATTATTATCAATTTTTTAACAAATTAGAAAATTTGCTTTTAGAATAGTAGGGTGGGCGTCAATAGTTTTACATGTTTCATCTAGAAAAAAACTTCTCACCTCCACTGATCTTGCCAGATATTAGATTCAATAAAAAATTACAAACTATACAAGGTCGCCTTACATTAAGTGGAGAGATATTAAGGAAACCCATGATATTTTGGTAAGAGCCGTGGATAGGTCTATTTTATATTTAACTTAAATGAGAAATTATCTGATAAATCTCAAAAAAACATTTTATACTGATTCAATAATGGTTTCGGTCTGATGATGCTTCATACAATAATATCGTACGTTGTATATTACGGTTATATATTTTCATAAACATGAAATAATAAGTCTCCGGCGTACGGAACAAAAAAAAATACCCATGTCCCAGGAGGTCTGATACTCACGTTATAAACTATATAATAATAATAATAGTATTGTTTCGTCGCGAAGATGTATATTGCAAATTGTAATATATAAATGTCTGACGCGCGTTTCCTTTGGTTTCGAAATAAAAAAAAAAAAAAAAACATTCTCGTAAAGACGAGTGGAGTATGTAAAGTAAACAAAAGAGATCAAATTATACGATGACGATATTTATATGTATATATACATTGGGGACTGACGAATCGTTACGACGAATCCAAGAGGGTATGTGTACAAACAGCGAATGTCTATAATACTACTTTCGAGTTTCACTCCCGAATCCCTGTACAAATTTAAACGAACAAGTTTCGCCGACTAATCTAATGTATTTGTACGTTTCGTTTTCCCAGAACCAAATGCATTTAGACCAAATGTTGGTGTACGTGAATTGTTATTATTTTTTATTATTAAAATCAGTAAACTATTATTCATTGTAGTAATATAAAAGTTATAAGTGTATAAGACCATCATTACCTCCGAGATAACTCTCGCACTGTTAGTAAAAATCTAACCAACAATTTAATATTAGAATAACTATAAATTATAAACGATTGAAAGATGAAATAATCATCCTTCCACCAATACTTTATCTACACAATAATGGAATTAATATAATACCATAATTGTTATTTGTTGATAATATTACATTCATTGACAAATGACAATTATTTTCAGTTTATAATCGATACAGTATTGGCATCCCTATTTGCTTGGGAGCGCTAAAGAAGGCTTGGCTTAGCCCTTAAAATGTTTTCAAGCTCTTTCAAGAAAAATATCACGTTCCGATTATATATAGGGTGATTAAAATATTTCACCTTAAATATTTAGAAACATACAATGGGTAATTAAGAATCTCGTGACATATTTTACTATTTGTGCCATTATAGGTACCTAGGATAGGCCGGTAACTCCTTTCAAGTTATTTAATATTAAATTTCCAACATGATATTTTATCATTAGGGACATTTAAAAACAATTGTTTGTTCGTGACATAATTGAAGTGAATGTCTTTAGAAAAATATCTCATGGAGAAGATACATTTTACAGGTAGTACCTTTGTCCTACATATTTAAAAGAATTTCTGTCTATGTGATCGGCTGCAGTTTACAACATTAATTAGTTATTCAGCTCGTGAAAGCGTATATTTTAAAAAGTACCTAACTTCTATTGCTTCAATAGTTAATCACATTTTTATAAACATTTTATTATTTTAAGTACTTGTCAGCCACAGTCCACAGTGGCGAAATTACAGGGGTGCAAAGAAGAAGGAAAGACCCTTTCTCGGTCAAATAAATGTATCTGCTAGATTCTCAACGGGCCATTCAAGAAAAGTCGACTAAGTCGGATAATCAATTTATACTTGACTACACAGATCAAATTAAATTTCAATTTGTAGTTATGAAAATAATAAATAATAAACAATTGGTGTTTTTTTTAAGTATTAAAATAATACAATATTAGTCTAATTTTTATTATTGTTCGTCAAATCACTGACTTTGACTGTTTGACTCAGTTCGCCATGCCCCTATAATGTTAGATTTTGATTTCTTAAATAAATGACTTATACTAAGAATTAAATTCTAAATTTTTATTTTTACTGATAACTAATAAAGTAATAATATATTTCTGTATGTATAACAATATTATCTATGGATAAACTTTTAGATATTTTATTGTTTTATCTAACTGGCAAGCACATATTAGAAACAAATTTATAGCAACAATGGTTACATTGTTGTATTAAACTTTTGAAAGTCAAATGCTCACAGAGATGTAAAAGAATAAAATAAAAAAAATAAACCCAAAGAGACATTCTTAGACAATGATGTTATCTCAAAAGTCAACAGAATGAAACATATGTTTGGAAAAGTAGAAGACGTCAGTGGAATTTCAAAAGTCTCAGCTAGAAAAAAAGTTTATCAGTTTATTATTACCACAATATCTTCTATTTTATTTTATATTATGAGGATGTGCAGCATTTACAGACCACGTAGACAAAAACAAGGATATTATACATAATTTATGTTATGTATTACTATTATAAATTTACTTATCCAAGTCAAGTGTTACAAACAGTTTTCGGGTCTTTTAACAGGATTAATAAACAAGTGATTAATAATATACACATAATAGTTAGTACTGTACAAACTTTAATAGACTGAAAAATGAACAAACAATTTGATAGTTAATGTGTTTGTAACAAAATAAGATAAACTCAACAAGTCATTACTTGAGTTATAACTGGTAGAAATAATATTGTTTCATGATAATTTAGTCCATTAGTTTCTGTAATAATGTCATCAAAGTTTCAACTACATTTCGCATACAGTTTCAATATCTAATAGTTGAAAAATGTTTTCATACACTTGTTTTGTTGTTTTGACCAAATACAAACGAGCATACATCAGTGGTAATAAACTTGCAATCGGATCCTAAGAATACATTTTAATTACTACCAGTAAAATTTTTATAAACTTGATAACATACAATTATATTGGTTATTATAATTATAATTATACCTTATAGAGAACTTTGATTACCAATTTATTAGAGAAAATATTTCTTATATATTTAATAAATATCATATATCAACCATAATGGTTGAATAAATGCCAAACTAGCATTTACCATTTTTAAAATAAGAATTAATTAATATGATTTATTATTATATGAAGATTGATGTTGAAATTCCAATTCATAGAATATATTTTTTTGTTTTTATTTAATAAGTTCTTTATATTATCATCATCATCTATTTATTAATAAGCTTATAAATTATCTTGAAAAAATATTAATGTTGTCTGTAACTAAATATTTATTTTTCATAGACACAATTAATTTTAAAATATTTAAAATAGTTGTTCATACACAAAAATATATTATATAATAAAATACACACAAAACGCAATATTATGAGACATCTGATTAGTTATAAAATATCATTAAAATATTTAAACTTGTTAAATGAAAAATACATTTTATATTATATTGCAAGTGAAGTAAATAATAATTCACAAAATTTTAATATTTGATGATAATAAATAAATTAACATTTGACCTATTAGATTTTAGAAAACTTTTACATAAATTAAAACATTGTATTTGATTTATTTATTTCTATCTGTTTTTATGACATAACAGATATAATTTTTTTATAAAATATATAAATCTAAGTTGACAAATTATCATAAACTTTAAAAATTAATTTACATTAATTACAGTGATTGGTATACTTTATATATTTACATTAGGTAACTATCAAACCCATTTTATAATTAGAATAAATAAGTATTTAGTGATTATCAAAAGCATTCCAAGAATAGTCTCATTAAAGTTATACATTATAAATGTAATGTCAAAAAAATGGAGTAATAATTTATGTTAATAAACTTATTTATAAATAACAGAAAATAAAAAAAAGGAAAATTAATGTGTAAAAATAAAAATAAATATTTATATTAATAAAATAGTATAGTATTAATATTTTAATATTGTATTATTTTCTCTTATTTTGTACATTAATGTATCTCAATGTATATTTGTGTTCTCAATATATAAAATAATATTATGTTAAAATCAAATTTTTATAAACTATTTGTTTAGTATAATAATTTAATGGAGTTCAATGAATTACGACTGAAAAGAAAATACATGATTTGTAGTTAGGTGTCACTGTTATAATTTTGCAATAATAATAATTTTACTGAATATGTGAATATCGTCTGAACTTTAACTAAACAATTGTATATGCTTATTATTTATGTTTAGGTTACTAGTGTAACAGTCATGCACTTGTAAATATGTAACATGTAATCTTGTCATAACTTATAATACAAATTAAATAATAATAGTAGTTAAAAAATGAAGCAAAGCGTAAATTAAATAAATTAAAAATTAAATTTTTATATTTAAATTTTAAATAACATAATTTTTTAAAAATTAAACATGCTGGTATTGTTATTTTAAAATTTGTAAATCTTATTTTAAAAGCTGTGTCTCTAGTCCCAGATTATCCAGGATTTTAATCAAAATTTTATCAGTCCGCAATTACAGATATTCAGCCCAGTAGTAATATTTTATTTTATCTGTGCTAATATAATTATTTCCTATATTAAACAACAATCAATTAGGATAGGATACAATGATTCATGCACATTGACAATAAAATAATCCAGGACTGATGATATTTTGATAAAAATCCCTGATAATTTGGAACCTTAGACAAAGCCTATTTTAAATACTATAACAATTTTGATATAGTATAACAAAAAAGAACATGTACTTTAAAATCAACAAATACATAATAATAGAATAATAATGTAAATAATAATGTAAATAATAAACATTTTTACAACCAGCACGCATTCACCTTATGCCAAATTAATAACATAATAAAAATGAATATATTTTGTTGTGATTTTTATTAAACTATTCATACAAATTCTGATATAAATCAATATTTTTTAAATTTTATTAATTTAAGGTTTTTGGTTGCTTGATTTAAATTTGATGTTAACTTTTATCTCCAATTTAATATTTTGAAATGTTTAGTAGGTCAATAGTGATTAAATTATGAGAAAATAAACTTTTTTAATCTCCATGTTATAAAACATATTTGATATAAAATTATTTAATTCAAACTTTTCTAAAATATTAGTAATTATTAATTTTATAGTTTCAATAAAATTGTAAATGTAAAATCACTTTTAGTAAGTTCATATTATAAACAAGTCCATAGTACTATATTGTACATAAAAAGTGTCCTCGTGTGTTCAAAAATTTACTTACTGATAAAATATGATGCCTATGGTAAAATAAACTAATAGCTGATGACATTTCCATCAAAAACTGACACAACTTATGGACATCCACACTTCCAGACAATAAGTATTTAACAGATTCTTGAATGACTGTTGGTAATGCTGATAGATAGTTCAGAATTAAAATCCATTCTTCCTAAATCATATATGCAATTATTAACTGTAGGTAGTTCAATTTTAAAACCACTTTTAAAACTTACTTCACTAGTCAATAATCCAAAATTAATAGAATCTACATCTGGTAAAGGCTTATAATAATTTTCAACAACGCCTTTTTCATATGATGCCCATATTTGACATAATCTTGAATAATTATACATTATAAAAATACCATCTAAAAATATAAATAACCAACATAAAATATTTAATTTTATTAATTTTTTACAACAAAGTATAATTATGTTGATAAAAATATAAACACATTAAATTTAACTAACTATCTTTATTTGATGTATTACACTCTGTATTTACAACTTTATTATGACGAACACTCAATAGTTCATAAACTATAGATATATGGCAAAGTTTTAATACTATATTAACAGGATATATATCAGACTCGATACGATTAGCAGACATATTAGTAATAACGTGTTGTTTTCGCCTAAAAATATAATAATAATAATAATTACATAGGTAATCAAAATAATTTAGTCAAACAATTTTAAATATTTACTGTTTGTATTTTTCAGACATGATATTGCATATAACATTACCGCATAATATAATATGGTTAGTGTTTTTGGAATTATTTTTTTTTGTCACTAATAGATTAATTCCATTACTTCCTATAACACAACCATTCATTTTGGCTAAATTTTGAATGGCATTTTTTAATAATGTGCTACGCAGACATGAAACTGAATTATTATAAACATCAGTACTTATTGATATAACCTATATTTAAAAAAATTAATAGATGTAATGTATTTAAAACATTAAACTATATTATGTACATTACAGTGCCTTTGTATACGTCATTGCTACCATAACTACAGCCATAATCTAATATCTCTTTGATAACTCTTGATGTCCACAATTCTTTTTTTAACCATATTGATGTATAACTTGAGGAGCAAAGGCAACGATCAATAGGTGTTAAATCCTCCATTAGTTTTTCAACAATATTTTGTAAATCCTAGAAAAAGTAAACACATCAGTTTTTAAATTATATTTATATTTAAATCATTTTAGAATATTAACAATTTCCAACAGACACTAGAAATATAACAACATTTACTTTAGTCGTATAAAACCGAATATGTCCATTGACTTTTTGCTTGGTAGTAGGAAATTTAATTTCGATATCTAATGCTGCATGGGTGCTAATAAACAACCGCAATGCTTTGTCAAAATCGTTTAAAACATACATAGTTAAAAAACAATCGTCTACATTACTCCTTCGATTCGATGGGCATTCGATTTTCTGCGACACGCGTTATTAAAATATAGAAAAATCACAAACGAATAATCGAGTAAACCTGTGAAAAATACAAGTTTAAATTAATAATTATAAAAATTGTTTATTTAATAGTAAATAATATTATACTTAAAATTTTACAATAATATTATATATTATATTATGGATTTGTTTATAATTGTCCACCCGTTATCAGCGAAAAGCCCAAATAATATCAGTAATCACTATCATCTTCCAACGGTACATGGGTTCATACCGCCTTTGGTACTGCTCCGCGTTTATTAACGGGTTCCACGTGGTTTATCACGGTGTCACGGTACGACATGATAACGGTGATTATATGAGCGATAACGCGACAACCGGAGATACCTGACCGAGATAACGGAGACCTGGCGAAACGTACGGCCTACGTCACAGGTACGCGGAGTCGCCAAGTCGCCAAGTCCGACTTCCCGTAGCGGCCGCTCGGCAGTTTCGCAAGAAATAAATAAACCCGATCCCGTTGACGCGCGCCGAAACGTCCGCGATCGCGTCGTAATTCCGCGCCGTTCGTTTCTCTCTGCACGCCGACGGACGATGCACACGTAGGGTCAAAACTCAGCGGCAGCCGTCGCCATCTCCGCGCGATCGATACGACATACCCACACCACCGGAGACGAAACAACACGCACACGGCCCCACCTCCGGACCTCAAGGTATTTACTTTTTAACCGTCGTTTTCTTTTTTTATACATAATCTTCATTCTGTACCACGAATATTACAATTACCTGTCTTGCGTTTTTCACACATCGCACGTCCCGTCGCGTCGAAACACGTTCTTTCTACGCACGGCGAAAACGCTCGCGTAACGTTTTTTTCTTTCCTCTTCCAAATACCCATACGGGATAGATTGCCGTCGTTATTACGTATTGATTTGTTTGTAAATTTTTTTTTTTTTCTGTTCCCGGTTTATCCGTTCGATTTTTCATCACCATGTTCGTCACCGAAGATGCGACACAAGGCCAAAGGAGCACAGCCGCCGGTTGTTGCGTGCAACTCGTCAACGGACCGTTCGCCGACCGGGTCTAGGTCGAAGACGAAACCGAAGAAAAACGGCAAAGTGAGTACCGATGACACTGAGCATTGTCATCTTAGTACTAATGTGAGGCTAACAATTGCACGACAACTACACTGACACGACGTTCACGTCTGTTGTTTGACCATATTCGTTAAATATTTGTGCTAAACAAATTTGTTCTTGTTTTACTGGGGTCCTATCTGATAATAAAATGTTGATTGTTCTACATTGACACTATGAAGGCTTATCTACAATTTTATTTTATTGCACAGATAGAACATAATTATATTTGTAACCAGGTAGTTGTTCTTTTTACCTTGAATCATTATGACACAAATGGTATGTTTTAATGCGTAATTATCAATATATATATATATATATATATATATATATATATATATATTATAGTACAAACTACCGTGACTGCATTTGATTTATATTTCATAGTTTTTCTAATTGAGTATATGATTTTGTCTAAAAAATAGTATAGAAATACATATTTTTTTTTTTTAATTGGTAAATACTATATAATCTAAAAATTTATTCTAGAAACATATTTATTATAAAATACCAGATATTATAATTAATATAATAAAACAGTTAATAATATTTTCAACTTTTTAATGATTAAGTTAATTAAATGATTGTGCAATCAGTTTGATGATAGTAATTGAATTAATTAAATTACAGTTTAAGTTATGTTATAATATATAATTTTAAATTATAGACAATACGAAACAGTGATTAATTTAAATATAATTATAAAAATCCATTTCTTTATCATAATATTAGTATGACTTATAAGCTATGGTTAGCAATTATTTTAAACTTAATTGTATAATTATTTATAAGATTTTTTTAAAAACCTTTGAATTTACTACAATTTACAGTTAAATAATACATTTTTGCAACGTGCATGTATACTGTCATAATAATTTGTTTATCATTTTACATATGTATATTTTTTCAATTCTTCACTGTGCTTAAAACTATGTTTTTTACTAACAGTGTATTTGTGTTTGACATTGATGCTTATACCTAACATTTTTCTAGGTATTACAAAACGGGCAGATTAATTCTAAACCCCAACAATATAAAAAATCGTCAACCATGGATACCCATTCTATTGTGATATGGAAACATCCCATCTTAACTTTAGATTATTTCTGTAAAGAAGTAATATGTTTATCCAAGACGTTTATAAAAAAGTAAGTCATATTAAATTTTTAATTTTTTAAATTATATTTTATAAAAGTTCATAAAGTATAACACATTGTATTTACTAGCCAATTTTTCAGTAATATCTAGTTAATTATTACAAAACAAAAAATTTTATGTCTAGGTTTCGGTAAACAAACAAATATTATATTTATAATAGTCTGAGTATAAGTTTTAAACGATTGTTAAAAATTAAAAATATAAAGTTGTTATACCAGAGCTATTCAAGCTTTGTCACATGACACAAATGGCATGGCTCCCAAGATAATTTGATCGAAGGAGCTGTCGCATAAAACAGTAAAAGAAAATTAATAGAATATTGATAATTGTGATTATGGAAACAAAAATCACATTCAAGCTTATACATCTCACTAAACACAAAACATTTAATTTCAAATTTTTCTTTATTATTTAATTATTAATTTTTTTGTATATTATGATAAAAAATATATTTACATACTTATAAGTATCATTTTTTTGTCATTAATATTTGGGAGCTGTCTAAATATTATGGAAGATACAAAGGAGCTGTGGCATAAAAAAGTTTGAATATTACTATACTACTCACATAAATAAATGAACCTTGGATTCATTAAAAATTTGTGCGAACCGATATATCAAATTTATCTAAGTTTTTTTTTATAATCAAGGTCCACCGAAATTAATAAATATAATACAATACCATATATATATATATATATGGTATTTATGGAATTTATGGAAAGATACTTAATTACATTTGATGGTTCTTTAGGGGCGATTCTAGGGTTCAAATTTCATATGGGGACACATATATATTTATAAGTAAGCTAAATGTGCAATCTAATCGAATCTTCAAAATCTAATTTTCTTCTTTTTTTTCCAAAACAGTACAAGTATTGAGATTGAAAAAGATTTACTTAACAAATGATACATAAAATTCTCAAATAGTGGTAAACATGCATGATACACCACAGTATTTTTAGTATCTATGTCTATTAACTAATATTACAACATAGAATGTAATAGAAGTCTTATTGTCTATTATCTATGGGCTACAAAAATAAAATCACATTTTGAGATAAAATTACTTTTATTTATCAAAAGAAAAACAGAAATATGCCTAAAAAAATATATTTTAAATCTTTGAATATTTCATTTATATAGTCATTATTTGCATAACTTATTAAAAAAAAAATTTCAATAGATATACAACAAAATATTTGGTATGAGCAGCCCCCCTTGCCCAAATACTAAAACCCCCACTAATATTGAAAATATTTAGATTTATGTTTATGATAAAAAATAAAATATTTAATTAAGTTAAAAAGATTTTAAAAATAGTATGCTGTTTATTTAATAAAGAATTATTTTAAAACAAAAATTATCTTTTTTTTTATATAGATTTAAATTATTTTATTAATATATAAGTAAAATATTATACCTTGTTAATAATTACAATGATTACCAATTAAATATATTTAAATAAAAGTCTATTACATTTTAGCATAATAAAGATTAATAATTGTTTATTTTTAATTTATATTAAATTATTGCAAAGTCTATAATCTACATAAATCATACTGAATTCAATTAACCTAATTAATACTTAATAGCTATTATTTATAAATTATAAAAAAATTTTTTTTTATTTTTCAGATTAATTTGTTATAAGTTATATGTGCTTTTTGCACTTTTAGTTATTTCTGCTCCAATTATTTTATTATATATAGAAGGACCACATTTACCAGTAAGTTATTCTGCTTTATTTTAATTAAACTATGTCAATTATTAATTATTATTTTTAATGTTTCAGATATTAATTTGGGCAAAATCAAAAATAATGTGGTGTCTATACTGGTTAGGTTTAGGAGTCTTGTCATCAGTTGGTTTTGGTACCGGTCTTCACACATTCCTTCTTTATTTAGGTCCTCACATTACCTCTGTCACTTTAGCTGCATATGAATGTGGAGGACTTAATTTCCCTGAACCCCCATACCCAGAACAGTAATTTAACCATATTTTCATTGTTTATACATTTATATAATATAATATATTTTTATAAGAAAAATATTTTCAGAATTATTTGTCCCGATGAATTAGACACAGCTTGGACAGCCAGCTTATGGAACATCATGTTGAAAGTACGAGTTGAAGCTATGATGTGGGGAGCGGGAACAGCGCTTGGTGAATTACCACCATATTTTATGGCTAGAGCAGCTAGACTTTCTGGGAGACCACCAGATGAAGATAAGGAAGATTTAATTGAATTTGAAGAATTATTAAAAAAAGAACAACAACATGAAACAATGGTAATATGGTATTATTATATGATTATCTTAGAGCGAGTAAACATTTAATTTTTTTTTTTTTTTTAGACTTTAGTAGATCAATCTAAATTGTTTGTTGAACGACTTGTAAAAAAAGTTGGATTCTTTGGAATTTTAGCCTGTGCTTCTGTAAGTTAATATTTTGTTTTTTATAATTTATTATGTTATATATTAAACAATATCAATAATTTAGATTCCTAATCCATTGTTTGATCTTGCTGGAATTACATGTGGACATTTTTTAATACCATTTTGGACATTTTTTGGAGCTACTCTTTTGGGTAAAGCAGCTATTAAAATGAGCATACAAGTGTTATTTGTTGTGGTGGCTTTTAATGAAACTTTAATCGCAAGTGTTCTCGATGTCGTTGGTAAAATCCCTGGGATTGGTGAAAAATTGCAAATTCCTATAACAAAATTTTTACAAAATCAAAAACAAAGGTTACATGCAAAAAAAGACATAAAGGTAATTTTTTTAAAAGGCTCAAATTTAATTTTAATCAATAATAAATTGCCTGTGTTTTTATATAGGGTACCAATATTGTTGTAAAATTATTTGATATATTTGTGTTGTCGATGGTATTATATTTTATTGTGTCATTAATTAATTCTATGGCACAAAATTACTATAAGCGAAACTTCAAGACTTCAAAAAAACAATCAAACGACTGACATACGGTTGTCAACCGTTTGAAAAAATCTTATCGTAAGTTCAAACGGAATTAAAACAAATACTATCCCTTCATTTATCTGATTTTTTTTTTTTACAAATTATAAATTATTATTTCTTGATGCACAATAAGTTCTTACATTATTATATATTTATTAGACATTAATAAATATTACAGGGTTTCGATTCATAACTATTATTATTATTATAAAAGTAAATAAAGAATAAAAATATTTACAAACCAATAAGATTGTATTATTATGCTGCTCAATAAATTAATTATATTTTAATATTTTATTGTAAAATAAATTATCAAGTCTTAATATTATAATAATTATATTAAGATTTGATAATGTGTTCTCTTGAACAGTAATTTTGAGCAGCTGACATTTTTTATTTGTATTTTTACTACATTTAAAATAATAATTTGTATTCTGTATGGTATATTTTATATATTTAGCATAACAAAAAAATAGACATATTATAAATATATTTTTAATGTAAATGT